>CM032626.1:3090879-3690879 GCA_019097785.1 Fraxinus excelsior | reverse complement strand
TGGGGAATAAACTGCCTCATGACTCGCTTTCATTTTCGAGGAGGTAGATGGTCCTTCATTTGGCAGGGTCTACTTAGAAGAAGCCCCATATGCAAGGATCTACTAAGGTGATGAGAGGTGTTTGCTCCAAATTTTTTGATTGATGTACATGTTTTTTATGAATTTTTTGAATATAGTTATTAGCTCGAACGTCATTTTTTGGATTATTTTGTTGGATGTTTTTATTTTAATGTAATTATTAGCTCTAGCATCATGTTTTTTAGATTTTTTTGATGTTTTTGAATGTAATTTTTAGCTCCAACATCACGTTTTTGGGATTTTCTTGAATGTACCGTAATTTATATTTTTCCTTCCATTCTTCTTGATTTTAACACTTTTTCTCTCTCGTGATATTCTATTTACTTCACTTTACATACTAAATATTACAAACTATTCATTCTCTTACAAAAAGAAAATGTTAAATCAATCGAGTCATTCTAATTATAAACTCATAAAACATTCGTGTTCTTGAAGAGTCCCTTATAATTTCTAAATGTTCATATCATTCCGACATTAGTTTGAGAAGTTTAATAGCCAAAAACTCGATCACCTTAAAATATGGTGAGAAATCAAAGACTTCTATCAACCTATAGTGAACAATTAATACGCCTTTCTCCATCATCGGACATCAATTTATTGATTGGATGCAGATGAGCAATCCGTGTGCCACGTTAGCTATTCCATTATAGCTGCGAAACAGAAGCCATCCCAGCGAGTTACTTGTGACATTTTGACAAGTTCATTGGCCAAAAGGCACAAAACTGACACGTGAGACTTTAGTTAACAATGGAAGACACAAATCTGAGCTTAGTGATTATTGGGACAACTCCCATTTTTCCTATACAGCAAATAGTGAATTTTCTGAACGGCAGTGGCGCGTTCCTTGATTCAAGTTTTACAGCCTTTCATTGTTTTAAAAAATATAAACCTGTACTACATTCAAATGAATAAATGTACCTTATACCCCATAACAATGCATATTATAAACGAATAAAAACATATATACGAATTTGTAAATTAGAGACGTACCCGTCTTCGCTGAGGATGCCATGGGGAAATTTAGGGAGCCGGGAGGTTAAGCTGTAGCTGTAGAGCTTGTTGTGCCAACACCGAGTCACGGCTGACTCGGTGCAGAATCGTTGCCGTGAATACCAGAAGAAATTGTGGATTCAGAAGATTACTAATTCTCATTTCTTTTTCTGAAACTTCATAGCCGATTATTAGATCCAAACGACAGCCTTCGCAAGAGACAAAGAAGACGGAAGGTGTTTTCTAATTGGACCAAGCATTAAACATTAGTCAAATTTTAGGGGAAAAAATAAAAAAGAAGTTTTGATTTTTGAATAGTATTTTTTTGAAGATATGGAATTAAAAATTAAAGAGAAATTTTAGATTTACATATAAAATATTTTATTTATGAATATATGGATAAAAATAAGTATAAGAAATAAATTAAAGTTAAAAATTGTCAAACAAGAGCTAATTGGATTACTAATTTTAACTCTTGTTTGATTTTCATTATTTTTAAAATACATTTTGTTAACTACACATTAATAAATATAATAATATTATACGTAAATTTAAAAAAAATTCTTATTTTTTAACCATGCATTCTACGTCAATTTATTGTTTTAAAATGCATTTTTCAGTAAAAATGAGGTTCAAACAAACTCGTATTTGTTTCAATTGAATTCTTAAACTTTAAATTAATTTCAAATATTAGAGCATTTTCAAAAACTAAAATTGTGTGATTTTAAGTAGAAAAAATTATGAATTCACTTACAAAATTTTATTTGTTTGATAGATATTATTGAAGAAAAATATATTTTAAATGATGATATAATGGGAAATATGTGATTAAAAGTAAGAAAAAACAATTATTATAAGGTAAGAGTAATGATGGAGTTTGAATATTTAAACTATATTTATTAAAACTTCTCAATTCATATAAAAATAAACAATTTTCAATTGCAACACATTAGTCCTCATTGTAAACCCAACAATATAAATCAAAGATTAAACCATTCAATAAGAATATATTATATTACTAGGTACAAGCAACGTGCAATGCACGTTTGCTTAGTTTATATTTAATACTTTTGTTTAAGAATTAATTTGTTATTAATAGAGATGTAATTTTTTTGGTTAATTAAATAATTAATGATGTAATGTTTATATAATTGATAAATAATTAAATAAAGTACTTCTCTCTGTCATCTTCAACTCAAAATCACAAACAGAAAACTCAAGGTATGTTAAGGGGTAAGAAGATGAGTTTACTTAGGCTCCGTTTGATTCTCATTAATGTAGAATGAGAATGAAAAATATAGTCGTTATTAGACCCCACACAAGAGATAGAAATTCAAAATTGATAGATTGATGTGATGGATAACGGTCATATTTTTCATTTTTATGGGTTTTTAATGAGAAACAAACGGAGGCTTAAACTTTTTGCATGGCTTAAGTCTTTACTCTTTTTTAAGTAATAATGCAATTCATTTTATCGTTAAAGTATGATATGTATTACGATAATATATGTATATCATGTGTTAGACTTAGTATTGGTAAGTAACGGGTAAATTTTCGAGGACGAAAATGTTTTAAGAGGGTGAGAATGTAATACCCCGAAAATTTTCATAAAATATAATTCAATTTTTATATACTATATTTTAATATTTTGAAAGTTAGGGATTAAATGATACATTTATCAAATTATATTTTATTTGTGTCAAATATTTAGATATTGATGGAGTTATCGTAAATATATGAATATTGGTCTCGTTGAATAAATCGTAATTAGATATATAAATCAGATTCTAGAAAAAGTCGATTTGGATAAATTAGCTCCAAGATATTTTAATTTGAAAGAATTATCAAAAACTAATTTATTATTATTATTATTTAATTATAATTTTGAAAGTAAGATGTAGTGAAAAAAGATATTCCGTTAAAATAAGAAATTCCGTTAGTTTTTCCATTAAATTAAGAAATTCCGTTAGTTTTTCCGTTAAATCAACAAATTCCGTTTAATAATCACTTTTTATAGATAGAAATATATTATATTTGACATCAAGAATTAAGGCCGAAACAAAAAGTTTCATTCAAATTAAACCATTTAATAACATCAAAACAACCACTGATCCAACAAGTGAAAACAATTTCTTCACTTCCCTAAAATCTTGCAAATCGACACCCAAAAATACAGAATACAATAAACAATTCAACCACCAAAACCGTACAAAGTACGTCCCTGCCTCTTCAAAGCATAGACAACATCCATAGCAGTCACCGTCTTCCTTCTAGCGTGCTCAGTATAAGTCACTGCATCGCGAATCACATTTTCCAAGAAAATCTTGAGTACCCCTCTCGTCTCTTCATATATCAGCCCGCTAATTCTTTTTACTCCACCTCGTCTTGCCAGTCTCCGAATTGCCGGTTTGGTGATACCCTGGATGTTGTCACGAAGCACTTTACGGTGACGTTTTGCTCCGCCTTTTCCCAGACCTTTGCCACCCTTGCCACGACCAGACATTTTCTTTAAGGCGAAAAGGAGCGAATTGATTTCAAATTGGTGTTATGTGTTTGATGATAGCGATGAGAAATTTAGGTTGATTTATAGGGAAGAATTTGAGGGGATTTGAATTTGGGGGTATGGTATGGTTTATGGCGGTCAGTTTTGAATTTTTTTGGTTTTGGACGGCTAACTTGCGATCCGCTTGCTGGAGTGAGATTTAATATGAACCGTGGATGACAGTGTGAGAATCGACGGATATGAGAACCAGTACATTTATATGGATTGATGACGCGGCTATTAATTTTGGCACTGTTATTATTTTGTAAAAATAATGTTTTGAATAGTCTTTTCTTTTTCCTTTTTTATAATGTATGGTTAAAAAGTGGGTGAAAATTTGGGTTTATGTACAAAATAGTTAAGTCTATATTTAACTATTATTATTTCAAAACCCTTTAATTCTCATACTTTCAATTTCAACCACACATTTACACAATAAATATTTTTCACGTAAAAACAATAATTTTATATACTTTTTAACCATGTATTCTATCCAAAAATCACTATTCAAAACACATTTTTTTTTTTTTCAAAACAATGACCGTTAAATGGGAGCTTATTGTTTCAATTTGTAATTGAAAATGAGTATAAGAAATAATTTTTTTTTTAAAAGAGGGTCAAACAAGGGCTTCACTAGTTATGGCCTTCCATAATACTTGATATGGAAAAATATCGATAGGCTGAAACCCGACCTATTGGGCCCAACTTGGGCCTCCATATTGGCCCATTTCATAATGTAGAGTCGAGTTCGAGTTCGAGTTCAAGGCCCAACATAAAGTCATGTTAATCTTTTTTAGGTATAAACTCCTACTTCATACGAAATTTGCTCTAATTCCAATTGTGCAATCCCTATACAACACAAACACCTAAAATAACTAGACCTACAGGAAGTTAAGTATTTCCTAAACTCCCCCTCCAACATCTATAAATACATAACCTAGTCTCATTATTAATATATGTTTTTTACATAAAATTTCAATATACAGTTTTTCACATAATTATCTTTCTGACTTAAAGATCGGAGGGGCGACGCTTTTATTTCAGGTATTGGAGATTGGATCTAGTGGAGCTCTTCCATCTGACTCGGGTTGGCCCAGTTACGAATTTTGGCATCACCAATACTAATAATAGATGGAACAATTACTAATTTCACAATTTTCTTATTTTGCTACCCGAATACAACATACACAGCCCTTGTTTAGAGGGAATTAAAAAGAGATTTTCAATAAATTTTGATAAAAGTTAATAAAAATGTGATAGAAGAAATTTATGGATCCTATAAAAAAAATGATTAAAATTAATTGTTAATTATAACTTATATTAAAATTTAGTTTGTCTCTACTAAATATGAACTAAAAGGGTCGAGTCCCCCATCTTGCGAGGGCCTAGCTGCAAAAGCATGGTGCATGGGCTAGGATATGAGTTGATTGGGCTCAAGATTTGAACTCGTATACCTTTCTTACATTGACAAGGAAGTGACATCATAAATTTAACTCATTTTTTGACACATGTTCTTTCAAAATACATTATTTCAAAAGTCATTTTCAATTACACATTTTTCAATAAAATAATATTTTTCATCACATCAATAATTTTTATTTGCTTTTTAACAACATATTTCTCTTCATGTCGCTATTTAAAATACATTATTTTCTCAATAATATTCATCAAACACCCCCATAAGATGCAAAGAAATGTTATAAATAAATAAATCTAACACCATACCGACCTTTCACGTTCTTCTAGGTTTTAAAACCTCTATGGGCATTCACACATCTTATGAACAAATAGTTGCAATTGTCGTTTGTTGACAGGATTCCTACGAATATATGAGATAAATATAAAGATAATTAAACCGTGGACTTAAGCGGCAAAAATTTTCGTATTTTATTATAATAAATATTTTGAATTTTTTATTGTTTATTTTAAGTTAATAAATTTAATTATGTAAAACTCTTACAAATAAGAAAAAAAAAATTGCTTATTATAATTTAGGAGCCAGAAATCTAGAGTTTACCTCAAGTCCCGCGAAATACAAGTACGTCCCGAGAAGAATAATGTTTCTTGCTAATGAAGGAGGAGAAGATAAGACTGTAGTTGCAAGGTAATAGTTCACTTCCACTTTATTGATTTTTTGGATGTTGTACCGTGTTGACGCATGTTGATATCAGAAGTCCTATAGATTTTGGATATCCACATCAATATTTGATTTGATTATTGTAAATAATGGATGTTTTGGATTTTAGAGGTCAATGTAAATGAGTGACATTTTAGTTGATCCTCAATCTTATTGAACGTTAATTTAGTCACAATGTTTTTTTGTCTATGTGGTGGAGATTAAGATTTGACATTTTTTTGTTGAGAGTACTATTCAAATGATCAAGATGCAACCTTTTTGATGTGATCCAAATCAGGCATCAAGTGGGCGAATGATCAGAGTGTGTTGAGGGGAAGTCAATGTTGGGTTCGAGGACGAGTTGAGGTGAGGTGAGAAAGACATGCAATCAATTGTTCGAGCTGCGAAGTTCATGGGGACGTAGTCAACAAACCAAAGACCAAGTTCCATGTTAGGGTCGAGGGTCTGAAACGAGTTAAAAAGCATCAGAATTGAGAAGTCAAAACGGAGGCAAAGTTGAAGAACCATGCAGCCGCATGGTTCTAAAGTCATGCGACCGCATGGCTACTGTTCAAGAGTTGAAGAGGGGCATTAGAGTCACCCATGCAACCGCATGGATCAAATCTGGACACGAATTTTTCAAATTTTGCAAATTTCCCAGTTTACTTAGAATTCTATATTTTTAGTATCTTTTAGCATTTTTTGGACCTAATTTTGTGGCAACCAGGGTTTCATATAAAATATGTCTTATTTCTTCATTGTAGGGGGACTTTTGATTATTTTGAGAGAAAATACAATTTGAAGATTTTATTACTCCATATTTTATTCAAAGTTAACAATTAATTTTAATAACATATTTTATGAAATTCATAACTATTTAACTTTTATCAAAATTTACTAAAAATTTGATTTTAATCTCCACCAAATAGGGGCAAAATGAAAATAAATTTGAATTTTGATAACATGCTAATTTTAAAAATTCTCTGACGATCGTACGTTAATCGAATCTACAAAATACTTATGTCGTCTCAAAGCTTATTTCGTGAACTACATTATGGGTATATCGAGTAGTCAAAGCAGATATCGAAAATGGATAAAAGTACGTTAAACGTGAGTCTTAAAAAAAGACGTTTAACTCGCATTTAAAAAAAAAAAAAAATCAATTATTTCATTCACAGTTATTATTTTTTCGATACAAATTTCTCAATGTAATTCTTATCATTTTATTAGAAAATTTTATATGAAATATGACATCAAAAAATTTCGAAATTTTACATTCGAAAAAGTCATATCTCGTGTAAATTTTTGAATGTAAAATTACATGAAATATGATTTTTTTGGACGTAAATTTTTTTATTGTAAAATTCAATAAGAAGCAGACGATAATATTTTGAGACATCATTCATAGGAAATGTTTGTTCTTTTTGTTAATGTTGTGACACTGGTTTGTTTAGAATTAGAAGGGAACTGGAGATTCTCGAGGGAATCTTGAATTACACGTACAGGTGTCAGGTGACACCAACAAATCCATTCCTCGCAGCCTGTTGTTTTGACCAATATAATAAATAATAAATTAAGCCTACGTTTGATATCCATTTTTTGAGAAAAAATAATTTTTAAATAGTGATTGATTAAAGAATGTGTGGTTAAAAAATAAGAAATTTTTTTGAGTTTATGTGTAATATTATTTTATTGATAAAATATGTGGTTGAAATGGAGAATGAGAATGGAAAAAAAAATGGGTGTCAAATATAGGCAAAGTGTGTTATTGGATTTTAGGAATGGTATTTTTTACTCCAAATTATTTGGAATTTTCGATACTTTTGCCAATTCGATCAACAAAACTAAGTCGTGTAATTATTTTGATGCACCAACCTCAAATCAAACGGTTCTGGGACGGTCCCAGTCTCATAATATGTTATCTCGAGGTTTACAACTAGTAACAAGATAAAATCACGATCGCACTTTTGATAAAATTCGGAGTGCTTGTTCTTAGATTTTTGAGTTTGGTGGAATCCAATTGTTATAATCTTCGAATGACATGATAAATATTAATATATGTCTCTATTCGGAGTAAATTCAAATCAATTTCTAGTAAATTTATTAAAATAGGTTGTTAAAAAATTGTGAATCTTGTAAAATGTGTAGTTACAATTAATTGTTGATTTTAATTTGAATTTTTTTAATCAATTTTTAATCTACACCAAACATGGACTAAGTGAAGTATGGCAAAGTTATCAAAGTAGACTGAAGAGAAAGAATAGCCAATAGGGAAAATTATCTAAAACCCTTCTTTTCAAGATTACATTTAAAAAATAAGGGGATAAAATTTTATAATTCAAAAACCAGGTGTTAAATAGGATTATTAATTAATATTATAAAACTAAAAATTAATTTATATACACCCCTCCCAAGCTCTAATTCCCGTCTCTCTCAATATCCACATTCCTGTCTCCCTTCTCTCTTCCGCCAACATCGCTCATCGCCATCAGGTAAGCACCGTCGGGCACTGCCACAGGGATCTGTTTGGGGTTGGTTATGGTCATGTCAGTGAGGTTTCTAAACCAAATTCCACACACCCCCCCTCCCTCCCTCTCTAAATTCATGCACTTTTTTTTATATAGATTGCCATGAATGGAGTCAAAGTCATATCCACGTTTCACACTGGGTAAGCAATCCTCCGGCACCCCTGAAAATGATGAAGTTTCCGGTTCCGACGTACTGGATGCAGAGGTTATAGATTCGAGCGTACGGTTGATGTACTTAGCAAATGAAGGCGATGTGGAAGGGATTCAAGAGCTACTGTTTTACAAGGGTAAAACCCGAATGATTAACGGGTAGAAAGTGGGGGATGGGTCCATGGGGAGTAATGAGTTGACTAATGCTCTCGTTTATTAAGAATTGAAGTCGAATTTTATCTTTTATATTAATTTAGTGGTTGAGAAATTTGAAGCTGTTCTTTTATTTAAAAAGAGGTTGAGTCGGTGTTTTATTTGGCCTCGTTGGTGAGAGTTGTGATTTTGGTAATCGGTGATCTTAATATTTGGTGTTCACACTCAGTACAAACTGATTTTGAGAGAATATTAGAGAAGATCTAAATGTTGAAAGCTTATTGATCAAGAAGGAACAACTGCCGGAGGAGAAATAGATATTTAAATAATTTCACATGGTTACCAATGGTTGGCGAAGCAGGATAAGAAGAAGAAGCCCGTGGCCGTGCCCACAAGTCGATGCAATACAATCGTCGCTTCATCACTGTTGTGGTTGGCTTTGGCAAGAATAAGTCACCAAATTCATCCTCGAAGTAAATTGGAGGGCATCAATAGTTTTCTTAGAAACGTGGATTATTTGTTTTTCTTGTTTGTAATTATAGTGTTGTTAGTACTATAAACTATCGTTTCATATTTTGATTGTCAAACACCATTACCTTACCATCGTTTGGGTTATTTAGTTTTGGAATCTGGATGCTCATTATATATGCATTTCTATTTGAATCATGCATTAATCAGTACACAAATGGAATGCATTTTCACATTTTGTGTGTCTAGTCGTGTTTTAATAGCTTTTTCTCGCATTGTTTTAACGTAAATTGAAAGTCCAAACAGTCGGTTGTGGTGTTAGCGTTTGAATCTGCAATTCGAAATTCAAGAATGTTAAAAAGGTAATGATCCCCTTAATGGATGTGGTGTTAGTGTTTGGTGTGGTGGTCGATTGTGATTGGGTGTTACCAATTCTGTGTTGATTATGACTCGTTGTGACCAACTTTGTGTTAATTGTGACTGGTTGTAACTTGATCGCATACTGTCACAATTAAAATTGACTTGGTAACAGACAGTCACATTGAATACAAATTTGGTCACAATTAGTCACGGACGACATGTCAACGACGTGATATTTTAAGTTTTTGGAATTTTTTTGCAAGGTAGTGGTATGTGGATTCATGGATTGAGGGTGTGATTTCCAATTTTTAATATCTGGAAATTTTTTGGAAGGCGGAGTAGGACCGTGGGGTGGAAATTTTTTTGGAATATAAGGTAGAGTGGGTCCGTGGGGTGGTGTAATTTTCATATTTGAATTTCTAAAAAAAAATTGTGAGGTGGAGGTGGCCGTGGGGGGGTGAGGTAGGGATATATATAATTGGAATTAACACCTTAATTTTGAAATAATTTAATAAGTTTGTTAGTTTTGAAATGTGATTTTAATATGTATGACTTTTATATTGTTCCCTAGCCAAAATGTCAACATTTGATGGGCTTGGTTGGGCCAAGAACCAAGGAATGGTGATAGTGGATTGGATCGTAAGCCTCTTCTAGATATGAGATGGGTGTTTCAATGGGGTTAAAGGGAGCCCAGCCCATCAATGAACCTGTTGGGAATGGAGCGGGTATGGGACGGGTCGGTCATTTACATCCCATCCCATCAAATATTTTTATTACCTTGCCCCATTCTCATTCCCAATTAAAGTGGGGTTGGGGTCCAGTCCCATTTATTTTTTTCTTTTTATGTATTTATTTTTTTTACTTCTATTTTTTTTATGTCTTTAGTTAATAAATATTATTATTTTTTTACTAATTTGTTAAAACATTATGTTCTTTTTAAAAATGATGATAAATCTATTATTTTTGTTTGATAAAAAACTTAAATTTAAAATTAACTTAAAAAAAGGGCAGATAGCGGATGGAGACCGTGTTTCCCGTACCCACCCCAGGGTAATGATCTTCACCTCGTCCTTACTATCGAGTTGAACGAATTTTTTTGTCATCCCTAGTTAACTGGACTAAACTGACTTGTATCCAATTAGTCCCCTCAACATTAATTTTTTTTAAAAATATTTTTTATTATACATTTCATGGGACCTATAATTTTTATCAACATTTTAACTATGCCACCGTTTGACACCCATTAATTTCTCTTTTTATTTCTCATTCTTCATTTCAACCACACATTCTCCCAATAAAATAATATTACACACAAATCAAAAATTTTTAATCACTTTTCCACCACACATTCTCACATCAATCACTATTCTAAAATTTTTATTCTTCTAAAAATGGGTTTCAAACATGGGCTATATGCTTTATCAACATTTCTTTTTTATTTTTTGATATAGTTATTTTAATTATTTTCTATGAAAAATCTAAAGTTGCCCTTTGAATCTTTAAAAATTAATCAAAATTTGGTAAGACCGTTGACATTTGGTCAATTAACGGATGAACTAACGATTTCTATCATTTTGTCCTTGTGGTGCAAATATTTCAAAGGTTTGGAAGTGTAGGTGATACACTAAAAATTTGGGTAACATCTGCGAAAAACAAAAATGTTAGGATCGTGACTGCAATTCTCCCTCACAATTAAAAAGTTGCAAAGAATCACTAGGGGCAAAGTAAGATAGAAATGAAATATCATGAACTTTATTTCTTTAATTTAACACCAACGTTCAAAAGAAACTTAGATTCAGAGACAGGATTCACCCATAAAGTTAAAGAAAAAGTAAAATGTTACACATGCTGTACCTGGGGAAGAAAAATAGGTAGGGGTTAGGGAATTAACTTGACAAAAGAATGTTTACAAATTGAAAAGCGCCGTCCAGCATTGTTGGGTTGCAGAACTATGGTAGACACTGTAGAGAGAGAGCTTTCATTGGTAAGCAACAGTAGCTATTTGTAATTTTTCAGAGAGAGAAGTTGATCACGAAAAATCAACAATCATTTTCGCAAGACAAACTAGAAATATTGCTTTGCCTGCATAAAAATGTGGGAAGCTAAAAAGGGAAAAAAGATGGCTAAAGCAGGTCTTCTAGTAGGCTGTTTCATAGGCAATTGTAGAACCATCCAACTTCGCACTCCACCAACAAGAATTACTAAATATTTTTCAATACATCAAGTTAATATTTCATTCTTGAAATTTAAGTCATTTCAATTAAGTTTTGGCAGCAGTGAAAGTTCAGCAACAGCAATAGCAGAAAACCAAGTCTTCTTTTCAACATACTATTAGGTCAGTTAACAACACCCTTTTTCAACATATTTGGCCATGTAACAACCCGTCCTCTATGCCTAAGCCGTTATATTATACGTACTGTCCGCTTTGGATACACATCTGCCCATTTAAACCCTCACGGATTTCTATCGCACCTGGGTTCAAATCCTGGATATACGATAGAAAACCGTAAGGCATTAAATGGGAAGATGCCCACCTAAAGTGGACAGCACGTACAATTTAATGGTTTGAACATGTAGGCTGGGTTGTTAGAGGCCCACTGCTACATTAATTGAAAAATCTAATAAATTGCAACCACATCCGGCCAAATACTAATTTTGATCCACCTTTTTTAAACTCTATCGTTTTTAACCAAATCGCATCCCTATCGCGAGTAAGATTTCAGAGTCCCAACCACCTAAGATGTCATTTCATTAAGTAATATGTCATCATGAATTGGTTAACCTTCACTTGGTAAGATTTCTCAATCCCAACTGCCAATCACCTAAGATGTCATTTCATTAATTCATATGTCATCATGAATTGGTTAACCTTCACTTAGAAGCATATATCCTGATTTCTTATTCGATCTGTTTTAGTATGGTCACTCTACTAGTTCAACATCCTCATTACAATTATGTTTACATCTTATGAATATATTGTCATATAACAGGCCAACATCGGTGCCATTTAACTCAATAGATACCTCCGATCACCAAATATATCTAGCAACTTCTTCATATAAATTATTTACGGAAAATGAATTGAGTTTTTATCATACAAGTAGCTAGTGAAATGACAAAGGCATAAAAGTAATGTTTAACATGTAGAAAGAAAGTGCAAGAGTAGCAGATAAGAATGGGTATCCAGTACAACACCAGTCACCTCAAGAATCCAGCATCACGAACAAGGAATTCATAGTTGCTAGGATCATGATCAATGGATTGACTACTCAAGACTGGCAAATATCTTGGCCTTTCTAGCTTAACATTATTTAGGTTGTATTTGATAGTGGAAATTATTTTCCACTTCCCAAAATTTTGGCGGTTTGATGGCAATATTTTCCATGGAATTCCATTTCCTCCCCCCACCCCTCACGCGCCCTTTTAGCCACTTTTCAAGGGAAATGTTTTCTTGATGTTTTGGTGGTTTTTTGTTTTCCACCTTTTTTTTTTTTAGTTTTTTTAATTTTTTTTGGGCATTGGAAAAAATTCTAGACACAATGGTAAAAAAAATTATCACTTTTATCAACAATTTTCATATAAAACAAAGCCAAACGAATGGTACTCGGTATAGTAATTTTTAATTTTTAAAATTTTTGCAATTGGAACAAATTCTAGACCAAGTGGTAGAAAAAATTATCACATTAATGGACAATTTCCATGAAAAATAAGGACAAACGGACACCAAACTTTCTACATTTTTCAGGTGGAAAATTATACCAATCAAACACAATTAATTACAATTCCCAATAAAACAATTTCTAGACAATTCAATTCCCTGAAATTCATTTTCTTTCCACCCATTTTCCACCTTTGCAATCAAACGGACTCTTAGATTCAAAACCATAAAGAACTAGAATAAGCACATGTAAGATTGCTGTTATCACCAAATAATCTCTCAAACAACACAATTCTTTCAAGTCACTGAGAAGTACAAGAGATATTTTTAATTTTTATTGCATAGACAAATTTGACACCTAAAGCTTTAATATGTTTAGGTTTGCTTAACACTTGTTCCAAGCAATTATCACAAAGATAAACACAGTAGCATAATCAATATTTTATTGCTAGCCAGCTACTTCGCTTGTAATTAAATCTATAGTATTAACAATGTCAAACTTTCTTCTAAGTTCTAAGCAATCATCATGGTGACATTTTAATTTTTTTCATTGCTAATGTCAAATCATCCAACTTTTCACTCCGCAAACAAGAATTAATAACTCTTTCAATACATTCCGTTACTATTTAATTGGAATTCAGAGATTAAATGATTGTGAATTGAAGCAAAAAGTAATATAAGATATGAGAAATTTCCATTATGAAATGCAATTAAAGGAATATTAAGGTATTTTCATCTTGAGTACACGTAGTTCATCTTCAGTTCATTTTCAAGAAAGACACAATACATAATGCTTAAGAAATATATACATATTGTATTACACAGACATCTATTAAACTCAAGCATAATTTTTTTTTTTTTCAAATTCATTATCATGGGAATTTAGTGATACTTAATTATACAGATGACACCGATTGTGCTAGGTAATGATAATTTCACAACAGTTCCATACCAAATTAAGACCAACATGCTGAAATTTTTTATGTCTTAGAACAAGGAGTTCATAGTTGCAGGTATCAGGATCAATGAATTGCCTACTCACCATGGCAAATATCTTTAATGATTTGCAGAATAGAAAAAGATTTCTAGTAAACACTATTAAGGATTCAAAATGATCCATTGATATCGCCAAATGATTTCCCAAACCACCTAATATTTTCAAGTTACTGAAAAGTAGAAGAGGTGTAATTAATTTCTATTGGCGTATTGACAGAGTTGACAACTAAACCTATCTAGTCCATTTTTGTGTTTTTCTTGTAAATAATTCTAAAAATAGTAGACACGAGATACAGGATAAATAAATAATTAATTTAAATACGTAAAAAAGGAAATCTAATATCTTTAAAACATCTATTATTTGGTAACATCAAAATCAACTTATCAAACATGCACTTTGATAACCACAAATTTAAAGGAGAATTCATCTCACCGTGTCATTGCATTTATCAATGAAAATCTCGTCTTATCCTATTTGGAAGGTTCCTTTGAGTTATCGGAATCCGAGTCACTAGCATTATAACCTATAACAGGAGTGAAAGATGAACAATTAAGAAGCAACAAATGGAACTACTACTGTAAGCAGAGACTGAGAAACAGAAAGAATGAGACCTGGATGCTTATCTCCAACTTTCCATACCGAAGATCTGCTTTTTGAAGCCCTATTAATCCAAGCTCTTCCCTAGACCCAAACAAGTAAATCAAACTACTACAAAAATATATTACAAACAAATAAGAGAAAGTCCACACGAAATAGTTAAACAAAAGTTAGAGTATTTACAATAGCAATATCTCAACAATCCAATGACTTGCATTATTCATGAACTTATCAAGGCAGCAAGAAAGTGATAAAGAATGAGTGCCCTCACATTTTCTCAGTAAATTACATTTGATTAAATCAATTAAGACAAACACTTCTGATTAAATCAATTAAGACGAACACTTCTGATTAAATCGTGATTTCTCATATTAACCCAAAAAAGATCATAACATAAATAAGTAATTAACTTATAATTATATATACAGAATTTGTGTAAATTGTGCAATATAAAAGGGGAGAGCTTTGACCTAGACATTGAATGAATTGGGGTAAAGAGTCAAATGCACCTTCTGGGCATCTTTTGGGACACCATATCCACCATAATACATCTGGCCCACAAGCACCTGCATGGCCGTGTCACCAGCCTTGGCCTCTTTAAGGGTATTCTGGAACCACCTCTTGACACAGTCCGCCACCACCTCCGCCAGCGGCAGCCGCTGCTGCTCTGAGTTCTCCGCCTCCATCTTTAAGTTCTTGTTTAACCTCGGCTGCCCAGGCGAATCTGGTCTGAGCCCAGTGGGCTCAGGGGACTGGATCGGGCGGGCCTTGAAGACTGGCCTGAGCTTGGATTGGCCGTGAGGCCTGTTGTTGGATGTGATGAGTCGGGCAAGTTGTTGGAGTAGGAGTGGAGATGGAAGAGATTTTCCCATAAAATTACGCGAGATTGAGAATGGTTATGCTTTTCATTAGGCGAAAGGCATTCTTTTTTTTCTTTTGGGAGCAAGTCAGGATCTGAATTAGGGCGGGACAAATCACTCTAGTCGAATCGAGCGGTTTTTTATGAGTTAAATATTCGAATATTTGAATCGAGAATCGACGTGACCAAGAATCGAAGAATCGAATATGAACCGAATCTAAATAAATTTTTAGATTTTTTATATTGAATTAATTAAATTATTTTAATTTTTTCCAAATAAATTAACAAATTAATTAAACAAACCAGCCGAGTATACTTGTAGAGTTTCTTACTATGACAAGTCAAGCAATTGATGGTTAAATCAAATAATTGGTAAGTATTACCAATACTTAAAAATATTTTATTTTTATAAATTTTAATTTATATTTCATTTTTTCTTTATGCAGGCTTCTTGAAGCAAATAAATTATTGATTTGGATCGTCGATGTTTTAATATTAGTATCTATTTTTTGGATTTGTGTACATTGAATTAATCTTATTGGACAACTTGTTATATATATGTTTTTAAATTGGACTACGTTAATTTATAAAAGTTACGAATGAACGTGTCATTAGTTGTATTTATGTAGTGTTGCTATAAATATTAAAAAATCTAATTATGGTACGAAATCGAACATAATCGAACCGAACCCGAACGGTTTCATAATTATATTTGGATCCGACGGTTCCATTTATTAAATATTCGAAAATTTTGGATCGATTCGGTTCGATTAAAACCAAACCGAATCGAACCGACTCATATCCAACCCTAATATGAATTAGGGGTCGAGCGGCTATTCAATTGTACAAGTTGACTCTTCAAGATGAGTAAAAATTATAATTTCGATAAAAATAAGAACATGTTTGATGGAGCTTAAAATCAATTTTTTTTAATAAATTTTGATAAAAATTGATAAAAATATATAGTTAAGAAGTTGCGCATCTCATGAAATACATAATTAAAATTAATTATGTACTTTGATAAAGATTGCTTTCATTTTATTGTTATACAGAAAAAATTATACATAGGGAGAAATTTAATTAATTTTCCCTTTTTTTTTAACCATTTCCCTATTTCAAAAAAGAAAGATATCATCAATAGAATGTTTTATTTATTTTTATTTTTAAAAACACGAGGACAACCCAAATGTCGTGGGAACTGCCTAACTAGTGACTAGTGTAGAGGTTGCCTAACTAGTGACTAGTGTAGAGGTTGTCCGTACTCCGTATCAAATAAGATATTTTGCAAGTATGTTGTTACATTAAGGAACTGTTTGTTTTGGATTAAAATTTGATTTTAGTTTAAGTTAAAGTCAAACAATCAATATTAATCACATCTTTTATGTGTCTCATAACTTTTTAACCACATATTTCAAAATCTTCTATCACAATCTACTAAAAATTTAATTTTAATCCCCACTAAACACCCTTTAAGTGCAGATATCCACCGACCATAGTCTCTGAACTTTTCAAGAAAAGTCAATAAAGCTTAAAATTGACACGCACCACCATCTCGTATCAAGACCTAATTTTGGGATTCTTTATATGCTCTATTGCATTTTGATCTTCACTCTTCTTATCAAATGTCAAAAGAATGTAATTATTTCTCCTTTATAAAGTCGAAAGTGATAAATTCATGAATCATAACTGCAATTAACACAAAAATAGTTTCAAATCGAGGTGGGTTTATAACTTTTGGGTGGGATGTTCTATATATGCTCCAACTAACCCAATTATGTTCTATATATGCTCCAAGTAGCCCAATTTTCTCTGGAATATTCTAAAATTCGTTTAGAGGCGGTATATTCCAAGCTTATTACGCGTGCATCATTTCTGATAAGAGGAAATTATAACTGACCCGAAAAAAAAAAATCATTTGAATTGGTTTATCTTGATTCTTTTTTATTTGAACTCAAGCATATTGATCGCTCATATTGTGTGTGTGTGTGTGTGTGTGTGTGTGTGTCTCTCTCTCTCTCTCTCTCTCTCTCTCTATAGACATGTTTATGTATGATGCCCGTAACAATGACGCTGATAATGCCAACTAAAGGAACGCAAATAAAAATGTACGAATTTAATATCATTTAGCCTATAAATATGTCCATGTTAAGAACATTAATATTTCGAACTAGAGGAATCAAACGATGTATAAAATTATACGAACTAATATTGTTACAGATCGACTAATGAAGCCCCAAAATATCCTACGTGGCACCTCAGCCTGGGGCCTGCACTCTACGTCATTTCTCGAACAAAGCCCCAAAATATTCTACGTGGCACCTGGATCTGGGTCTGCACTCTACATCATCTGTCGAACCCCCATGAAGGAGCCTAACCTATTTGACTAGGTTGACCCACATGAAAGAACCGAACCCTTAAACAAAGGAGATGCTACAAGGGGGGTTAACAAGAGATCCTTTATGCGATCTTTAATATGTAATTGATGTGACAATTCACTATTATTGTCGTCTAAATCCAATCAAACATGTCAAATCTAAGCCCCATGTCAAGTTTATGGGCTACAAAAAGGTATTAGCATTTAATGTCTATGATTGATTGATACATTTGACAGGAAGTATCGATCATGTGGACGAAGTTACATATGTTTTTGTCCTATGGTCAACGTTCATCATTTTCAATTATAAAAGCTCACACAATGCGTCATTTCAAAGGTAGTACAAATTTACATACTTTCAACATATAACTTTGCTCTCTTATTATAAACTCCAAAGCTGGCCCCTTTTTTTATATTGAAAGCTTGTGTTTAAAACTTTCTCACGCCCATTTACTTACTACCTCAATTGACTTGATCGTCGAAGTATGCGTGGCCAACTCCATGCCCATCGGAGGAAACCACGTGTTGTTCAAGTGTGCAGGAATCAAAATTGTGTGAAAGTAAGAGGTCTTGAGATCTGTTGGTCACGTTGAAAGTACAAAATTCAAGGTCAACAAATATCATCTCATATATTTTTTATACCCATAACAACAACATTGTACAATTACAACTCGGACCAATATACCTTCGTCTTCCCCTTTCATTGAATTCTTTCCCATTCAAAAAATCAAGTGGATATTATCCATTGAACGCTATCAAGAATAGATGCCCAAAATTCCTTGGAAATACTCTCATGTACCCCACCACATTTTATAAGTTTAAAATATGATTCATTTGTTGAGTTTATTAATTTGTCATGTACGCCAACATATGTGATTATTTGTGTATAAGGTTATCTTAAAGTTAAGCCCAAATAAATTGATCTAATAAACAATTAAATTGTCGAGTTTATACATCTAAATAAAGTATGCGTCGAATTATATGTGTAGAGACTAAATTCCTTTAAAATTGTATTTCATGATAGGCGAAATATTTATGGATATATATAGGGTTATGGTCTCCAACTCATATGTAATTCTCATTTTTTGTATTATATCATCAACACAAAAATACAAGAGAAAACATATTGAAGAGAAAGATCTAAAACCCACAATCAAGAACATGCAATCTACAATAAAAAACCAAGATGAATGAATTCAAGAATCAAAATCAAGAACAAGAATTAAAGAATCAAACGAGGCAAAATTCAAGAAAAAAAGTAAAGAACCCAAACATGAAAAGATTACAGTTCAAGATTTAAGATTCAAGATCTGAAATCAAGATCTAATAATAAAGAATCATTCCCAAAAAATTAAGATATGTTTCGCATTATAAATTTTCTTGGTGTTTGACATGGAGGATATTGGTAATAAAGGAATTTAGGTTTTCACGTTCTAAAATTTCTAGCTTTATAAAGTTCAAAACATCATTAACCATAAACGGGAGGGATATGAGTTTTTCATCATAATTTGTGGTGTAAGGAGTTATTTTCAAAGTAAATTATTAAACTTTTTCAATATATTTTTCAATTACCCTTCTTTAACCTTATTATATAATTATATAATATCTCACGATACTCAAAATGTTACATATAGGCTAGAAATGTCAATGGGCCGAGCCGCAAGCCCACGAGCTTTTTTGAATTTTTTTTTTTTTACTTTTTCACGTTTTTTTTTTAAAAAAATTCACGAGCCCACAAGCCTTACTCGGCTCGTCAAGCTCGCGAGCGGCTCGTTGCTCGTATTTTCACAAGCCGCTCGACCTGTTTGATATCTCTAATATAGCCTTGAATGGTAGACCCATGCCTGGTCTGCTGACCCCTCTAGGCACGACTGCATGCAGTTTGCTTAACCCTAGCCTTGCCTAACTTTTCTCGAGTAAAAAATTACGATACAAAAGTACAAAATATAAAAGTGACCTCGTAGTAATGGAAAACTACAATAAGCTGTCAAGTTGCCTCGACAACGAATTTATGGTGTGTTTGAGCCACATTATTTTGGAAAAATGTATTCTGGAATAGTAGATTGATGGAGAATGTGTGGTTGAAAAAGAAGAAAAAATTATTAATGTGATGAAAATTATTATTTTATTGAAGAATGTGTGATTGAAAATGAGTAGAAGAATGAAAATGAAAATTTTAATATGTACCAAACATGGGCTTAAATGCAGTATTTTGATTTGGATGACAAAAAATGGAAGTGCTTACACGTATCAAAAAAGCTTTGCATTCTCATTCATTTGCATCAAACGGTGTTGTATTCTGTTATCAGGTCAGCTGACTATTATCAGTCAAACAATCAGTGCCATCATACAGGGAAAAAAATTGTATTATTCGTAGCAAATAAATTATGGGATTCAAGAACATGTCCGAATGATTTGGCGTATATGCAGAAACTCGGAAGACTTCTCTTCCTTCTTGTGATATGCTTACTACGGCTTCCATTGTATCACATACCATTTAAGGACGGATAATAGGATTTATGAAACACATCATTAGCTTAAAAAAATTAAAAAATATTACGATTTCTTTGAATAACCCGCCGTTGTTTTTTTTTCTTCATCGTATTTTAATATGTTACACAAGTTCATATTTATTACTAAACTCATGTTTGGTGCACGTTATTTTCAAAAGAATGTATTTTTTTGATTGATGTGATGGGGAATATGTGCATATTATTATGCATATTATACTTGATTTTTCTTGAACTTGTACACAATCCCTCGAACGGATGAAAATTTCTTGATCGATTGATAAAATGAAGATTATAAAGTCTCTAGATAAAAACATTAAACTGCATTTTTTTTTTTTATTATAATACTTTTATAACCTGGCATAATAGTTTGGCATGTCACGCAGCAATTACACGTAAGATGTGTTGCAGTATAATTTTCAATTCAATATTTTTTTATCAATTTAGGAGATAGAAGGTGAAGACATAGCTAAATTGAATTGAAGATTTATAATTCAACTAAGATAAATTGAAGTCTAGTAACACAATCTGAATTTTGTCTAAAAGACCAGTGACCACGAATGAAATTTACCCATTAAAATTTTGTTTCTTATATTTAGACATTTATTCTTGCCAGTCACTGCTAAAGTGCGTTGCACGTTAATTTGAAGTGTTTTATAAATGCTATAAAAATGATATTAGAAAATCAGTGAATATAAAAAATAGTTAAAAAAACTGTTTATGTGAAATGAACTTTTTATACAATTCAATTATTTATTTATGTGTATGATAATAATTAACACACACACACACACACACACACACACACACTAGGTATAAGCAACGTGCAATGCACGTTTGCTTAGTTTATATATAATTTTTTTTGTTCATTAAATAATTAATGATGTAATGTTTATGTAAATTGATAAATGATTACACATTGTGATATATTAATTTTAATTCGAATAATGTTAAATTCTAAATTAAAATGTATAAGTTTGCACTTACTCATGGACATTTTATACATAATAAAATAATAGATAACATTATAATACAAAACTAAATAAATAAATATTTTTTCTTCATTGAGTTCAACGTACCTTACTAAATAAATTATTAGCATTTTTAAATTGATAATCTTCACATCCATTTTATTTTTTTAGTTTCATTTTTTCCTAGTAACTAAAATGTAGTAATACAAAGCCTTTTGCATTTCTCATTCATTTATTAATAATGTTATAAAAGGCGTAATGTATTGCGAGACGTCGATGTTGAAAATCAAGAATCACAAGTTTAGGCGTGTCAATGCAAAGAATAAGCGTCATAATGCGTTTCATATTTTTAATATTATTTTAATTATTTTTAAGACATTAAATATATTTTTATTTTAAAAAATAGTTTTTTTCTATATTATAAAAAAATAGATTTTTTTACTATATCATAAAATCATTTAATATTTAAAAATAATACTTACTAAATATTTAATATAATACTATAATATTGCTAATTAGTGTTAGAAGAATTTTTTTTTATTAATTAAGGAACTAAACATGAGCATTAATCATAGGATTTATACGAAAAGTCTGCGGATTTCATAATTCCGATATTTGGAAATGGAGATGAAGGGTTTTGGTTCACAATAGATAATGATTCCGACGTGAAGTCCGTGAGAATTCAATTGGGGTCGAACCGAGTGCAATAAATACATAAAAATAATTCAAAGTAAATCTATCTTTACTAATTAGATTCATTATCCTACAATTAGTCACAACACTAAAAATTAAAAATAAATATGTTAAAATAGTTTACTTTGTTAAATTAAAATATTTTAAACTTATAGAAAATAATATCTAACATTAATATATTAATAATCAAGTGCAATTTAAATTAAATTTGAAAATTAAATAAATGAAAGAATGAAAGTGAATATTACAAGTTAATTAGTTGTAATTCAAAATCAAATTAGTCAATTAGACATACATTTGAAAATGATTTTGATGAGCATTTTAACATTTTTTTGTTGTTGTCACTATCCCACATTGGAAGTTTATAAACTATTGGAGTTAAGAGCATATATAAAATGCACAATCCCACATTGGAAGTTTATTAAACCTTTGGAGAGAAATGTGTCTATAAAATGACCATGACATCCAATACTTCTCCATTGGCCTTAGAATTGTAAATTTTGAAGCCCAATAATGGAGTTAAAAAATTTTAAACTAAAACTAACGGTGAAATTAGATTTTCCGTTAAAACAACAAATTCCGTTAAATTTTTCGTTAAAACAAGAATTTCCGTTTCATAGGCACTTTATATATATATACTAGGTTTAAGCAACGTGCAATGCACGTTTGCTTAGTTTATATATAATTTTTTTGGTTCATTAAATAATTAATGATGTAATGTTTATGTAATTGATAAATAATTACACACTGTGATATATTAATTTTAATTTGAATAGTGTTAAATTCTAAATTAAAATGTATAAATTTGTGTTTCGTACTATTATATTATATTAAATTTTGGATTTAATCATGAACTTTTTGTACATAATAAAATAATAGATAACATTATAATACAAAACTAAATAAATAAATATTTTTTCTTCATTGAGTTCAATGTACCTTACCAAATAAACTATTAGCATTTTTAAATTGATAATCTCCACATCCATTTTGTTTTTTTAGTTTTATTTTTTCCTATGGACTAAAATGTAGTAGTACAAAGCTTTTTGCATTTTTCATTCATTTATTAATAATGTTCTAAAAGGCGTAATGCGTTGCGAAACGTCGATGTTGAGAATCAAGAATCACAAGTTTAGGCGTGTCAATACGAAAAATAAGCGTCATAATATGTTTCGTATTTTTAATATTATTTTAATTTTTTTTAAGACATTAAATATATTTTTATTTTAAAAAATAGTTTTTTTCTATATTATAAAAAAATAGATTTTTTACTGTATCATAAAATTATCTAATATTTAAAAATAATACTTACTAAACATTTAATATAATATTATAATATTGTTAAATAGTGTTAGAAGAATTTTAATTTTTTTTATTAATTAAGGAACTAAATATGAGCATTAATCATAGGGTTTATACGAAAAGTCTGCGAATTTGATAATTCTGATATCTGAAAATGGAGATGAAGGATTTTGATTCACAATCGAGAATGATTTCGACGTAAAGTTCGTGGGAATTCAATTGGGGTCGAACCGAATGCAATAAATACATAAAAATAATTCAAAGTAAATCTATCTTTATTAATTAGATTCATTATATATCCTACAATTAGTCCCAACACTAACAATTAAAAATAAATATGTTAAAATAGTTTACTTTGTTAAATTAAAATATTTTAAACTTATAGAAAATAATATCTAACATTAATATATTAATAATCAAGTGCAATTTAAATTAAATTTGAAAATTAAATAAATGAAAGAATGAAAGTGAATATTACAATTTAATTAGTTGTAATTCAAAATCAAATTAGTCAATTAGACATACATTTTAAAATGATTTTGATGAGCATTTTAACATTTTTTTTTTGTCACTATCCCACATTGGAAATTTATAAAACTATTGGAGTTAAGAGTATATATAAAATGCACAATCCCACATTGGAAGTTTATGAAACCTTTGGAGAGAAGTGTATCTATAAAATGAGCATGACATCCAATACTTCTACATGGGCTTTAGAATTGTAAATTTTGAAGCCCAATTATGGAGTTAAAAGATTTTTAAATTAAAAAAATTCCGTTAGTTTTTCCGTTAAATCAAGAAATTCCGTTAGTTTTTCCGTTAAACCAACATATTCCGTTTAATAGACACTTTTTTATATATAGAAGATATATATATATATATATATTTTCAGAAGATCCTAGTCAAAATATTCTAATAGATTTAATTATAAATTTATCTAGAAATTTAGAATTAGAAAATAGAAAAATAAGTAAAACTTTTGAAACAATATTAGATTACCTTAAAAATAAGAATACAAAAGAAGACTTAGATTACATTAGAAACCAAAATCGTACTGTTTTAGATAAAATATCAAAAACAGAAAATACATCTACAATAGCAGATATTATAGAATTAAAAAGAATTTTAGAAAAACCTAAAGGAATAGAAATAGAAATAAAAAAGACTGTGATTGAAATAGAAGAAGCAATAAAAGAATTAAGAATTAGAATTCTTGCTATAGAAAATTCAAAAGTATCAACTTCAACATCTAATATAGAAAGTGATTTAAAACTTTTAACAGGAAAATTAGGAAATTTACATCTAGAAAAAACAGGAAAAGAAAAAATAACTAGAAAATTACCAAAAGAATATAAATTTCCAAGATGAATCTATCAGCACCATTCTTGGGAAGATCTAGAACAATTAGTGGAGAAACCTCTTCTGCTAGAACAAGTACTTCAAGTATAAATAGAAGCTTAATAGAAAGAGTTTTAAATAGACCACAACAATATGAACAAAATATAGAAGAAATTCTAGATCCACAACAAGATTTTATAAGATTTCAGACTCATGGGTTAAGATTATTAAATCCAGATGTCTTATATAATAGAGGAATATTTGAATCAGGAACACAGTTTTTCAGACATAATAGAGAAGTTTCTATTCAATGTATAGGAAGCCAAGTAAGAAAATTAAACTTAATCTCAGAAGATTCTAAAAAAGAATTAAAAAAGAGAAATTATAGATTTATGCATTTAGGATTAATAGTTATAGGAATTAAAGGATTAATGAGAAAAAATCTAGGATGTAAAGTATTAATTACCATTTATGATGAAAGAATAAATAATATAGATAAAAGTCAGATTGCTAGTATGGAAGTAGATATGAATAATAATAATGGAATAATATATTGTAATCCAGATTTTTTATTAACTATCAAAGATTTTTCAGAAAAAATTAAAATAGGAATTCAGACTAAAGGATACGAAGATGTAGAAAGTGGAGAAAATCTATTAATTCATATAGGATTTTTAGGAAGATGTTCAAATAATTCACATACTAAGTATAAAATTTATATAGATAAAGTAGTAAATTTAATGAGTAGTAAAGGAATAAATATGGTAAAACCAAAAGAATATTCATCAGAACAATTAGCAGGATTGGAATGGGATATGGATAAATTCTTAGAAGAACAAGAAAAAATCATTGCACCAAGAGAATCATTAACTTACAAAGATGTAAATGGAAGAACTAGTTTAAGATTTACAGATTATAATCAAATAAATAGACAATCTGAAGAAGAAGAATCAAATCAAGAAGAAGAACAATATCAAGATCAAGTCCAATTAGAACTAGAAAATTCTGATAAAATAATTTTTCCTAAAGAATTAGAAATAATTTTAGACAAAAAAGAATTATTAGAATTGGAAGATCAAATGTATATCAATAAGAAAATAAAAGAAACAGAATATTTATATTATGATTCAGATAAAAATATTAGAGTAGGAATTATTCAAAAAGATTTGGAAGAAAGTTCGGATAATTCAGATTATAGTTATATAAAAGAATTAATGGAAGATGATAATACATACAGAACATTTGGAGATACACCTTTTGATAAGACAATTAGTCATGAAACAGTTTCTTATGGAGGAGGATTTCCTCCAAGAGGAGCTTATCCTTTTTATAATAATTCAGAAAATAAATATATAGTAAGAAGAAGTGAAAGACCATTAGAAAAGAAAATAGAATTCCAATCAGATCATAAGGCACAAATATTAAATATTACAGCACATGACCCACAGACATGGAACAATGTAATAGATGTTTGGAAAAATACTATAATAGGACATTATATTAGAAACTTTCAAGAAATGGAATCTTTAGATATGTATAGATATTTAGAAACATTTTTAGGAGAAAGTGTTAAAGCTATGTGGGAAGCGTTTAAATCAGAAAAGAAAGAAGAATTTGATCAATTAGTAAGCATGAGAAATAATCCATATAATTTTGTTAATAAAATACAGATATTAATTACAGGAGCAGATCCAAATTCAGGACATATGAGTATACAAAGAAAAGCTATGAGAGACTTAGAACAGCTTAGTTTATATAAATGGACTAAGGGAAGATATGTTAAAAACTTTTTAAACGAATATCATTATTTAACTTCAATTTCAGGAAATACATTTAACCAAGAAATAGGTAATAAATTATTCCATAAATTACCAGGACCATTAGGTTTAGAAATAACAGATAAATGGAATAATCTAATAACAATAAAAGAAAATCCAGAAAAACAATGGAGTATATGACAAAGAATACAACATGTAATAAGATGTTTAGAAGATAAATGTGTAGAATTACATATACAAAAACAACTTAAAAAGACAGATTATAAATTTTGTAAGGATATATTTACTCCCCAAACCTATGGAGCCTCTGGATCAAAAAATAAAAAATATAATAAGAAAAATAAAAAATATAGAAATCCAATTAGAAAAAGATATTTCCTTAGAAAATCTAATAAAAGAAAACCTTATTTAGATGAAAAAAGGCATATAAGAAAATTTAAACCTGACAGAACTTATAAAAATAAACTTAGTTGTTTTGTATGTAACAGTAATGAACATTTAGCTAGAACTTGTCCAAAAAGAATAAATAATTATGATAAAAAGAGTACATTGGTAGAATGTACTAATGAAGATTTAATACAATTAGATGAATATATATCAGATAAAGAATCTATTTATGGTATAGTAACAATAGAAGATAAAAATTTAGACAATAAACAAGAAGAATCAGACTATGAAATTTTAGATGAATTTTCAAATTTAAATTTTGAAGAAAATTCAGAATCAGAAGAAGAAATTAATTTTATGAATATAATACAATGCATACATGATTGGCAAAAATACAAAGGAACAGATAATATAGCATGTTACTTATGTAATTGGTACCCAGCTAGAAAACTTAGGGCAAAATGTTTAAAATGTTATAAAGAAGCATGCATAAAATGTTTAGAAGAAAAAGATTTAATAGAAAAAGAAGAGATAAAAACAACAGAAATTTTAAAAGAACAATTAGAAATTGCGGAAATAAGGATTCTTAGAAAAAGAATAGAAAACTTAGAAGATATGCAAAAAATATTAATAGGAAGAATAGAAATTTTAGAATATAATAAGAAAGGTAAGGGAGTTTTAATTGAAGAAAAAGAACAAAATAAAGAATGTTTACAAATGACTTATGTACAAGTTGTTTGTAATCAAGAAAAACTTAAAAGTATTAAAATAAAATGCCAAATAAGAATAGGAGATTATATTATAAAATGTCTAGGATTAATAGACTCAGGATGTAGTAATTGTATAATAAATAAAAAATTAATACCAGATAAATACATAGTAAAATCAAAAGAACCAATAGATGCACAGCAAATGGATGGAGATTTATTTACTTATACAGAATTATTAAGACCAAATAGTAAAATAAGTTTTGAAACTAATTGTGGACAAAGTATAGAATACACTTTGCCAAAAGATTCTACATGGGTTAGAAATTTAAATATTAAAGAGACAGATTTTATTATAGGATTAAGTTTTTTATTAAAAAGATAATGGTAGTATTACAATTACTAAAGACTTCATACATTTACAAAAACATACTATATTTAGCCCGACAAAAACTTCTTATTTTCCATCAGAGTGCTCTAGGAAGCATGGTGGACATGAAGAAAAAGAGTGTGAGTGTAAAAAAGAAAGAGAATGTCAATTAATTGAAGAAGAAGGAACAGAATTTGAAGATAATGAAGAAGAAATAGAAATAAATTTAGAATTTATTGATAATGAAAAAATATATGATATGTTAGTAACATAACAAGATATAGAAAATCTAATATCTAGATTAGAAAAAATAGAAATTTTAGGAGAAAATGTTTTAAAATATTGGGAAAAAGATAAAATTTTATGTGAGTTAAAAATCAAAAACCCAGAATATATAATAAAAACTAAGAATATTATTGCAACAAATTTGGATTTAGAAGATTTTAAAATGCATATAGAAGAATTATTAAAGTTAGGAGTTATTAGAAAGTCAGAAAGTCCTCATAGGTCAGCAGCTTTTATAGTTAGAAAACATTCAGAAATAATAAGAGGAAAAAGCAGAATGATTATTAATTATAAAAGATTAAATGATAATACTATAGACGATGCTTATAATATACCAGACAAAACAGTTTTAATAAATAAAATACAAGATTGTAAGATTTTTAGTAAATTTGATTTAAAATCAGGATTTTGGCAAGTTAAGATGCATCCAGACAGTATAAAATGGACAGCTTTTACCTGTTCAGAAGGACATTTTGAATGGTTAGTAATGCCATTTGGAATAAAAAATGCACCAAGTATTTTCCAAAGAAAAATGGAAAATATTTTTAATAAGCATAATAGATTTGTTATAGTTTATATAGATGATATTTTAGTATTTAGCAAAAATAGGAGAGAACATAGAGGACATTTACAAATTGTTTTTTCAGAATTCATTAAGCATTGTTTAATTATTAGTAAAAAGAAAATGGTTTTATTTAAAGAATTCATAGATTTTTTAGAGTTAATATAGGGGAAGGAAAGATTAAACTTCAACCTCATATTTCTCAGAAAGCTTTAGAATTTCCAGATAAAATAGAAGAATTAAAACAAATTCAAAAATTTTTAGGATTAGTAAATTATGCAAGACCATTTATAAAAGATTTAGGAAAAATTGCAGGACCATTATATGCAAAAACTTCACCAACAGGACAAAGATTTTTTAATCAAGAAGATATAAAATTAGTACAAGAAATAAAAAATAAGATAAGAAATCTGCCAGAATTATCTATGCCATTAGATACAGATTACTTGATAATAGAGACAGATGGAAGTATATTAGGATGGGGAGTCATTTTAATTTGCAAACCCAATAAATATACTGATAAAAGTACAGAAAAAATTTGTAGATATAATAGTGGAAATTATAAAGAAAAAGGAAATTTAAGTAGTATAGATGTAGAATTATTAGCAGTAAATTATGCATTAGATAGTTTTGAATTATTTATTATTTCCAAAAAAGAAATAACTATAAGAACAGATTGTATAGCAATAGTTTCTTTTATTAATAAAATGAAAATAGACTCAAAAAGAAGTAGTAGACGAACGTGGTTAAATTTTATAGATAGAATTACAAATACAAGAATTAATATAGAATTTGAGCATATTAAGGGTAGTGATAATAAAGCAGCAGATATATTAAGTAGAATGATAGTAGATAAAAATTATTTTGCTTAACATAAAAATGTCTTGCAGATGTCAAGGCCCAGGCCTTTAAGACCAGGGATTCCTCCGGGAAACTCATTTGCATCAAGAATTTTACCTCAGACTTTTTCTAGTCAGAACAGACCATTTATGCAAGATCGTTTAAGGTTTGGAAATCAAGAACTCCTTGTGTTTCCTAACAGTAATATTTCATTTAAAGCTTTACCGCATATTTCATTATCTAAAGAAGAAAAGTGTATCTTAGATAATTTATGGATTTCTTATAATAAGAATCCAAAAGATCAAAAGTATTTTCTTGCATGTATGAATGCATTGTCAGAACATTTTAATCAGAATAGAATTAAGTTTAAATTTTATGTTGTAGTAAAAGGTAAAAATTCAGGAATTTTCCATTCATGGTTAGAAGTTTTAGACTGTATTAAAGATTTTCCAGATCCTTTATATAAAGGTTTTACTAATTTCAAAGAAGCAGTTGAAGCAGCTAGACAGAATATTGGGATAAATTTTTATATTTCTCCTTCTTTAAAAAATTATTCAGATCCCCCTCTAGACTTTTCACCCAGCAAAGATCAGAGTATTTTCTGCCAACATTGTGAATGTATGCAGAGAAATTTTAAAGTTGTGAATGAAGCCAATCAGAATCTTATTTCAGAAAGAACTCAACTTCAGAAAAAGATTACTCAACTAGAAAAAGAAATTATGGAATTAAAAGTCCAATATCCTAAAGGTACTATGGAACCTAAGAAGTCCATAGCTAGTCCAGTTCAAACGGTAGCTAGTAAAGACACATCAAACCCGTTGATGGTTATGAACTTACCAAAAGTTCAACAGACACAGGAGGCTGTTGATTCTCCTACTGACCAGACTCAGCCAACTGAAAATTTGGCTACAGATCAAGATAAACAGATTTGGGACACTTTAGGTCAGCCTAGTGGAAAGTTTGATTATTTAGTCAGATATAGTCCATCATGCTCAGAATCTGCAGAACAACAAGTCAAGACTTGCATAGATAAAGGAAAAGCCATTGCTCAAGATAATTTTACTCAAGACAAATTGATCCAATAATTTTTCAAGACAGTCAGGACCCAAATGAAGAAATTATTTCTCTTGAAAAAATTTTAGCTGAGATTCAAGAATTTCAAGACCAGTCAAAAAATGAAGAAGGGAATTCCTCTAGAAGAAAAAAGAAAATTGTTATTAAGAAAAAGAAAAAAGATGATCTCAAAGAAAAAATTAATAAAGCAGTGAAAAAAAGCTTTTGAAATAGTTTTAGAAAAACAAGAAGCAAGGGAAAAAGAAATATCAGAATGCCCAAAAAGTTAGATAAATGAAGAAGACAAAGAAGAAGATCATAAGAATAGTCCTTCAAGATTTTCAGATGAGGATCCACAGAACGAAGGATACAATAATTCAGACAGTGGAATGTCATTTTCTTCAGTAGCAATCCATAATCTTAATACGGATTGATTTAGATTCTCAATAATGCAGAAGACTCCAAGAAAAGAAAGAAAGTTTGGACACGTTGCAGACAAAAGACTGTAGACCTTTTTGACTAAGAAGAAAAAACCAAAGATAGTACAGCAACAGTAGAGATTCCCAGAAAAAGAAGACAAGACATAAAGAAAGACGTGTGAAAAGAAGAGATTTTTTCAAAAAGAAAGATTCCCATTAAGGGATAATTCAGACATTTGTTCCCAAGAATTTTCTCTATAAAAGGACATGATTTCATTAGAATAAGGCATGAGCTTACAACCTGTGTAATCCTTGCCTCCGATTCCTTGAAATCCTCCTTAGAAAAAAATCTCAATCCAAAAACTGTATAGCTGAATCAAATCTTGTACAAATTTCTTTGAGGTAATTCAAGTAATTTTCAAGTTTATTTAAAGTACTTTAGGGACTTCCCGAAAGGGAAATCCTTAGTTATATTTCTTTAATTATGTCTTGATAAATCCCTGCAAAAATAATTTTATGTTTGTAAAGTTTTAATTTAGTTTTGAATATGTGTTAATATTTGTTGTATATTATTTCATTTCATCTTAAGCATATCATAAAAGCATAATCTAATTTTTATAGATTAATATGCCTGAGTGACCTAGAAAAATGAGAATTATAGGGTGAGGGTGCCCGTTAAGATGTTCTCTTAAATGCTAGGGAAAGGGAATTAATTAATCTAAGAATGTTGGATTAAAATTGATGTGTCTTAAGTGGTGAAAAAAAAAGGGATTTATTTAAGATATTTTAAGAAATATAGAAAACTAAGGAGAATATTGAGTAGGATAAAGTTAATTTTGAGAAAAAAATCTTATAACTCTTTTCAGAGAAAAAACATAACTCTTTTCAGAGACCCCCCCTCCCCCCCAATTTGGTATCAGAGCAATAAGGAAGTAGAAATCGGGACTAGAAATATTTATGCTTTTAGAAATTATAGGAGTTAGAAAAAATAGATTGAGATATCAAGTTAAGTACAGTAAAGATATTTGTGGATATTTTGAAGAAGATAATATAGTAGGAACATATAGTAAAGATTTAAGAGAAATTTTAGAAATTTTTAGAGTAATTAAAAATTTACCTTTACAAATAAGAGAAGAAATAATTAAAAAGACTCTTATTGAAGAATATAAGCATATATATATTATAGAAGAAATTTTTGAAAATTTTTAGACACTGGAAATAAAAAGATTAGAATATTTAGATTTAGAATTAAATACTAATTATAGAAAAGTTAAGACAGTAGATAATAATAGTATAAATTGTAACTTAGAAAAACATAAACTACATAGTTTATTTTCAGAAGATCCTAGTCAAAATATTCTAATAGATTTAATTATAAATTTGTCTAGAAATTTAGAATTAGAAAATAGAAAAATAAGTAAAACTTTTGAAACAATATTAGATTACCTTAAAAATAAGAATACAAAAGAAGACTTAGATTACATTAGAAACCAAAATCGTACTGTTTTAGATAAAATATCAAAAACAGAAAATACATCTACAATAGCAGATATTATAGAATTAAAAAGAATTTTAGAAAAACCTAAAGGAATAGAAATAAAAATAAAAAAGACTGTGATTGAAATAGAAGAAGCAATAAAAGAATTAAGAATTAGAATTCTTGCTATAGAAAATTCAAAAGTCTCAACTTCAACATCTAATATAGAAAGTGATTTAAAACTTTTAACAGGAAAATTAGGAAATTTACATCTAGAAAAAACAGGAAAAGAAAAAATAACTAGAAAATTACCAAAAGAATATAAATTTCCAATATGAATTTATCAGCACCATTCTTGGGAAGATCTAGAACAATTAGTGGAGAAACCTCTTCTGCTAGAACAAGTACTTCAAGTATAAATAGAAGCTTAATAGAAAGAGTTTTAAATAGACCACAACAATATGAACAAAATATAGAAGAAATTCTAGATCCACAACAAGATTTTATAAGATTTCAGACTCATGGGTTAAGATTATTAAATCCAGATGTCTTATATAATAGAGGAATATTTGAATCAAGAACACAGTTTTTTAGACATAATAGAGAAGTTTCTATCCAATGTATAGGAAGCCAAGTAAGAAAATTAAACTTAATCTCAGAAGATTCTAAAAAAGAATTAAAAAAGAGAGATTATAGATTTATGCATTTAGGATTAATAGTTATAGGAATTAAAGGATTAATGAGAAAAAATCTAGGATGTAAAGTATTAATTACCATTTATGATGAAAGAATAAATAATATAGATAAAAGTCAGATTGCTAGTATGGAAGTAGATATGAATAATAATAATGGAATAATATATTGTAATCCAGATTTTTTATTAACTATTAAAGATTTTTCAGAAAAAAATTAAAATAGGAATTCAGACTAAAGGATACGAAGATGTAGAAAGTGGGGAAAATCTATTAATTCATATAGGATTTTTAGGAAGATGTTCAAATAATTCACATACTAAGTATAAAATTTATATAGATAAAGTAGTAAATTTAATGAGTAGTAAAGGAATAAATATGGTAAAACCAAAAGAATACTCATCAGAACAATTAGCAGAATTGGAATGGGATATGGATAAATTCTTAGAAGAACAAGAAAAAATCATTGCACCAAGAGAATCATTAACTTACAAAGATGTAAATGGAAGAACTAGTTTAAGATTTACAGATTATAATCAAATAAATAGACAATCTGAAGAAGAAGAATCAAATCAAGAAGAAGAACAATATCAAGATCAAGTCCAATTAGAACTAGAAAATTCTGATAAAATAATTTTTCCTAAAGAATTAGAAATAATTTTAGACAAAAAAGAATTATTAGAATTGGAAGATCAAATGTATATCAATAAGAAAATAAAAGAAACAGAATATTTATATTATGATTCAGATAAAAATATTAGAGTAGGAATTATTCAAAAAGATTTAGAAGAAAGTTCGGATAATTCAGATTATAGTTATATAAAAGAATTAATGGAAGATGATAATACATACAGAACATTTGGAGATACACCTTTTGATAAGACAATTAGTCATGAAACAGTTTCTTATGGAGGAGGATTTCCTCCAAGAGGAGCTTATCCTTTTTATAATAATTCAGAAAATAAATATATAGCAAGAGGAAGTGAAAGACCATTAGAAAAGAAAATAGAATTCCAATCAGATCATAAGGCACAAATATTAAATATTACAGCACATGATCCACAGACATGGAATAATGTAATAGATGTTTGGAAAAATACTATAATAGGACATTATATTAGAAACTTTCAAGAAATGGAATCTTTAGATATGTATAGATATTTAGAAACATTTTTAGGAGAAAGTGTTAAAGCTATGTGGGAAGCATTTAAATCAGAAAAGAAAGAAGAATTTGATCAATTAGTAAGCATGAGAAATAATTCATATAATTTTGTTAATAAAATACAGATATTAATTACAGGAGCAGATCCAAATTCAGGACATATGAGTATACAAAGAAAAGCTATGAGAGACTTAGAACAGCTTAGTTTATATAAATGGACTAAGGGAAGATATGTTAAAAACTTTTTAAACGAATATCATTATTTAACTTCAATTTCAGGAAATACATTTAACCAAGAAATATATATATGCGGAATATAGATAATTCAACCAAAAATTGGGATGTGGCGGAAGTTCTAATTGGATGTTAAGTTTATTGAGAACATTTGGGTTCTTTAAAACTAAGTGGAAGGCTAATGAGTTTATGGCACATAAAGCTCGTTTTTAATTTTGAGAAAAAGTTAAACCCGATATGAGTATAATGAGTGAGATAATTTTTTGTTAAACTCGATATAATTGTATTGAGTGAGATATATTTTTTCCATTACAATGAGATTCACTTCTATATACCTATGCTAGCTATGATAGTGCGTTTAAATTTAGAGTCACACCAATAGACCTAGAGACTGTATTTTCGTTCTCAGCTGAGAATTAATTAAAGAGATCTACATGAATCGACTTTTAGATTTCATTGTGAAAAGCTTTTTAATATTATGGTAAATTTTTAGCTACACTAGTGACCTAATACAATTATCTTGATAATGGTACTTTAGTTTTGACACGGTATAAATCTCGTACAAATTTCATCGTGTAGATGAAAATTTATGTATTTATGTAAAGGTTTGATGGTAGGTTGTAATTTTAACTTTTGGTGTTGATGACATCGTATTGGCTAAGCATGAGAAGACGTGTATTTAGATTATGTAGAAATGGTGTCATCGATATTTAAGACGAAGGATGTGGATTTAGCAAATTGTGTACTTCAATTTAAACGAATATTTTAGTCTTCTTGCTCTGCCACAAGAGTTTAACATTATAAAGATTCTAAAACAATTCTAACTTTATAATTACTACCCTATTGATCCTCCTATATTGAAAGACAATCATATGAATCTTCATATATGTCCAACAACTCCATAAGTATGGTTACGAGATTAATGTATGATATGATGTATACTTGTCCTAACGTGTGTTATTTCATGGATCTAGTCTATAAGTATCAATATGAACCTTGGTAATGATATTGTGATACTTGGAGGTTGTCCGTTATTCCAATTGTTGTCGATGACATAACTTGTGATTAGAAAATATATACTAATGTTGATTAAGAAAGAGACATAGTCGAGAATAAATAGTTATTAGACCTATGCACTTTAGCTATATAGAGTAGTAATAAGCAGATCTTATAGTATACATTTTGACAGCACAAAAAATGTTAGGTGTAGATGTATTGAGCATCTAATGATACTAGTTGAGGATATTAGATCCATAATAGTCATGCAACTATCGAATGTGTAGAGGATTTCAAGTGCCATGATGAAAGCAAACACTCAATGATATTTCTGTGAGAAACATTAGCAAGGAAAATATCTTTGCCATATGTCTATACAAATGAAGATATATAATCATCATGCTCTGAAAATATTTTAAAAAATCTTTGTTGGTGTTATCTAATCTCTAGAATTGTGTAAAATATGATACTTTGTCTATCTCAGAACCTTTGATTAAGCTTTTTTTAATGCCCATAAATGAACAATTTTGAGTTCATTTGTCATCTATCATCATGATTACCAGATGATTATTCATATGCAAATATAAAGTATGTCGAATATGTTAAGATTGGCTCACTCACACGAGCAATTGCCTTAGATAATTTCAGGTTTCCTGATATGAGATAAGTGATCATGTTGTAAGATGAGATTACTATAAGTTATCAAATTATTATACTATCTATTATACATATTTAATGGCCCTAAAATGGTTGTTAAGGTATTTAAAGGGTACTTGTAATGTAGGTCTAAAGTTTGGTATTAATAATGATGATGTTAAACTGAAGGGATATGTTGATGCTGACTATGCTGGGGATAGGGATTATAGGAAATCTACTTCTGCTTATGTGTTTACTTTGTCTAACACTTGTGTTAATTGGAAATCACAGTTACAACACATAATTGCACTATCCACTATAGAATCAGAATACATTGCGATGGGATACGAATACTTGAATTAATGTTGAAAAATGAGTTTGGGATATATGGCGATGTGATTTTCGCCTGGTGGAGCTTTTATATATCCCTAACAGGTTTACAATACTGTGAACTCTAATATGTACTCACTGATTGCACGATTTATTAATCATGTGAATTTTTATGAGATATACCTTGAGAAGGATATAACATGTGATATTTGTTCTCACTTGTGGTTCAAGTCAAGCCCATCATTTGCAAGTATGAGATGAAAAATATGGGCCGTGGTTCGTCATGTGGGGTGACTTTACCCTTAAGACATGAAAGTGGTTGGAGAGAGTGGTTTGAACTTGAAATTAAAACCTACATCTCCCTGTTACCTCCCTTAACTCCCATACAACCTCCAAGTCTTGTCTTGGACAAGAAGAGAGAAAAGATGGCAGCAATAAGTGAAAATTCAAACGAAAAATTACACCTATTTTGAAAAGTGTGAAGAACCACATTTTTAGCACTTAAACTCACAAAATTAGGACTTAAATTGTAATAATAATCTCCTTCCATTATAATTGAGATTGGGACCATAGGAGTTCTATAAGTACAGAATTCGAGACATGGAATAATAAGGTGATTCAACCACAATAAAGTAAGAATTCTTGAACCGATTTTATCTTCGAGCATGCTATATATTCTTTCAGTTACTTTAAGCAATAAACATAAGATTTGGTATATGAATTCATTTCTTCCCATTCAATGCTAGATATAAGATTTCCATCACGTAATGGAAACGATTTTACAAACCAGAACAAACACTCGACATGAAGTAGTCAGGCTATGACAAATTTTGCTGCAAACTTATCATACAACATCACCAAATTGAGGCACAAATTATGCAGGCACTCTGTTAGTTTACAGTTCATCGATTGGCAGGCAGTTTCACAGCTAATAGCCACTCGCTTGGGGTGCGGACCACAAAACTTTTGTATCCTTCTATGCTGATAGTCCCAGAATGCAAATTCAGTAAATAACTAGATACAAAAAGTATCTCAACGGCAGAAAGGCCAACAGGAGAAGCGAGAAAACCATCTTGTCTCCGAGGCTTTTGGTGTTGCATCAGAAGGTTTTGGTTCTGATTGTTGTTTTTTGGGTACCGACTTCAACGAGCCAGTTTTCCCTCCGTCGTTTACCAATCTGAGACAGAAGAATATATTCGGTCAGATATCCCTTTCAGTGCTTAATGCAGAAAAACCGAATAAAAAAAAAAAGACCATAACCTTTTTCACATTCAAAATGAGCAGAAAGCTATAAACACTTATGACGTATGATCAGGAGAAATTGATAGCACGGGATACATAAAAACGCTAATCATGTGGATATGTGTTTGTTACACAACTAAAATTTACAGATTCCATCATCTGACTACTGAATTGTTAATGGAAGCCCGTAATCCAATAGATTGTAAAGTAAATTCACCTTCAAAGACTAACAAAACCGAAGTACAATATGAAAGCATATCCAGCAGAGAGATTGTTACATTCATTTCATCATGAATTTTAGCCAGTGCTAATTTTAGATGATCATGAGATAGCATTTTTTACTGTAAGAAAAGAACTTACAATGGGAAAGCAAACGAACTGCAGCTGTTTCCACTGTCGTCAGAAGGACGAGGGGGGCTCGATGGGAAACGAGTAGATACTTTACCGTCCGACACATTAGAGACACTAGGTGGAAAACGAACTTCTTCAGTCATAGCTGGCTTTTCCTTTTCGAGATCCTCCACGGTTTTTGTTGGGGCTGTCTTTGGGCTTGAGCCAGAATCCTCTTGTCCTTTTCTACAAGTCTTCCCTAATTTTACACAATTTTCTTCGTCTGCTGTTGCTTCAATGAGCGGGGGAAGGCTGGTAAACTCACCGGATTTGGTTTCAGCAACATATTGAAGATTGGATGGTGAGTTGTTCCATTCTTCAATCGGTGACAATTCTCCGGACTTGCCGAGGAACATGGCATTATCTCTAGAGAAGCTGTTATTTCCCATATGTATGCTAAACAGTGATTCGTTGGAAGCAACACTCCAATCCATATTCCCTGTTTTTTTAGCCGAAAAAATAGACACTGGAATCCTATTTGGATCATAACCTGTGGGACGCCCCATTGTTTGAACTGGAGGAGATTTCATTGTACTGAAGGCATTCCAGTCCGGATTCTGGGGTGCCAATTCTTGTGATAAAAGAAGTGAGCTTCCGGCACGTGGAGATGCACTTATCATGCTCCACTGAGGTGTCTGTGAGACATCTGGTGATGATAAGGACTCTGTTTCGGAAGAAAGAGCTCCGTCTTGCTCGGATTTGGCAGAGGAATCATCACGAAGATCGTCATTGCCAAATTTTGAAGAACTAGAAGAAGAATAAAGTCCGGGATTGTTTACTTTCAAAAGTGGTTTTCCATCTACATGACTAACCTCAGCGCTCGTATTTACTAGCTGGTTGCTGTTGCTCACATTTTCAGATGCCATTATTGATCTGCTTCATCAAATCCTTGAGACTTTCTGAGACATCCAGTGATCGTTTGCTACACTGCAGAGTGAAATTATTAGTTTCGACACCACAATTTATTCTAATATATTTAATTTCAAATCTTGCATTGAGTAGTTGTCATGAATGGATAAAAGAGTCTTCTTTTGTACTTGAATGTGCTGGCATGGAATGTCATTTTCTTCAGTAGCAATCCATAATCTTAATACATATTGATTAGATTCCTAATGCAAGAAGAACTCCAGAAAAGAGAGAAAATTTGAAACACGTTGCAGACAAAGTACTGTAGACCTTTTTGACTAAAAAGAAAAAATCAAAGGGACAATGCAGCAACAGTAAAGATTCCCAGAAAAAGAAGACAAGGCATAAAGAAAGGCGTGCAGAAAAGACGAGATTTTTCAAAAAAGGAAAGGATTCTCATTAAAGGAGAATTTAGACATTTGCTCCCAAGAATTCTCTCTATAAAAGGACCTGATTTCATTAGAAGAAAGCATGAGCTTACAACCTGTATAATCCTTGCCTTCAATCATTTATTAAACTCAACAAAATAAAAAAAAAAATTTCAATCCAAAATTGTATAGTTGAATCAAATCTTGTACAAATTTCTTTTTAAGGTAATTAAGTATTTTTTTTAAAGTTTATTTTAGTACTTTAGGGACTTACCGAAAGGGAAATCTTTAGTTATATTTCTTTAAAAAAAAAAAAAAAAAAAAAAAAAAAAAAATAATTTATATTTGTAAAGTTTTAATTAGTTTGAATATGTGTTGATATATGTTACATAATATTCAGTTCATATTAAGCATATCATAAAAGCATAATCTAATTTTTATAGATTAATATGCCGGAGTGACCTAGAAAAGTGAGAATTATAGGGTGAGTGTGCCCGTTAAGATATTCTCTTGAATGCTAGGGAAAGGGACTTAATTAATCTAAGAATGTTAGATTGAAATTGATGGGTATTAAGATTTGTTGACAAGAAAAAAAAAAAGGGATTAGTTAAAGATATTCACGAAATATAGAAAAACTAATGAGATATTACTGAGTAGATTAAAGTTAATTTTGAGAAAAAACCTTATAACTCTTTGCAGAACACCCCCCCCCCCCCAGAAGCAATAAGGAAGTAGAAATCGGGATCAGAAATATTTATGCTTTTAGAAATCATAGGAGTTAGAAAACAAATAGATTAAAAATATAAAAGTTAAATATTAACCTACCTAAGCCTTCGTATTAAAAAAAAAAAAAAAAAAATTTAGAAATTTAAATTAATAAAAATTTACCTAGAACAATAAAGAGAAGATAATAATTACAAAGACTCTTATAGAATGAATATTAAGCATATATATATATTTATAATATAGAGAAATTTTTGAAAAATTTTAGCACTGGAAATAAAAATAGACTGGAATATTCTAGACTTAGATAAATGTTAATTATAGAAAAGTTAAGGACAGTAAATAATAATGTATAAAATTGTAATTAGAAAAAATAAAATTTTTTTTTTTTTTTGTGTGTATATATGTAATGTCAAAAATATTCTCATAGACTTAATTATAAATTTTATCTAGAAATTAGAATTAGAAAATAGAAATTAAGCAAAACTTTAGAAATAATTTTGAAACTAATTGTGGACAAAGTATAGAATACACTTTGCCAAAAGATTCTACATGGGTTAGAAATTTAAATATTAAAGAGACAGATTTTATTATAGGATTAAGTTTTTTATTAAAAAGATAATGGTAGTATTACAATTACTAAAGACTTCATACATTTACAAAAACATACTATATTTAGCCCGACAAAAACTTCTTATTTTCCATCAGAGTGCTCTAGGAAGCATGGTGGACATGAAGAAAAAGAGTGTGAGTGTAAAAAAGAAAGAGAATGTCAATTAATTGAAGAAGAAGGAACAGAATTTGAAGATAATGAAGAAGAAATAGAAATAAATTTAGAATTTATTGATAATGAAAAAATATATGATATGTTAGTAACATAACAAGATATAGAAAATCTAATATCTAGATTAGAAAAAATAGAAATTTTAGGAGAAAATGTTTTAAAATATTGGGAAAAAGATAAAATTTTATGTGAGTTAAAAATCAAAAACCCAGAATATATAATAAAAACTAAGAATATTATTGCAACAAATTTGGATTTAGAAGATTTTAAAATGCATATAGAAGAATTATTAAAGTTAGGAGTTATTAGAAAGTCAGAAAGTCCTCATAGGTCAGCAGCTTTTATAGTTAGAAAACATTCAGAAATAATAAGAGGAAAAAGCAGAATGATTATTAATTATAAAAGATTAAATGATAATACTATAGACGATGCTTATAATATACCAGACAAAACAGTTTTAATAAATAAAATACAAGATTGTAAGATTTTTAGTAAATTTGATTTAAAATCAGGATTTTGGCAAGTTAAGATGCATCCAGACAGTATAAAATGGACAGCTTTTACCTGTTCAGAAGGACATTTTGAATGGTTAGTAATGCCATTTGGAATAAAAAATGCACCAAGTATTTTCCAAAGAAAAATGGAAAATATTTTTAATAAGCATAATAGATTTGTTATAGTTTATATAGATGATATTTTAGTATTTAGCAAAAATAGGAGAGAACATAGAGGACATTTACAAATTGTTTTTTCAGAATTCATTAAGCATTGTTTAATTATTAGTAAAAAGAAAATGGTTTTATTTAAAGAATTCATAGATTTTTTAGAGTTAATATAGGGGAAGGAAAGATTAAACTTCAACCTCATATTTCTCAGAAAGCTTTAGAATTTCCAGATAAAATAGAAGAATTAAAACAAATTCAAAAATTTTTAGGATTAGTAAATTATGCAAGACCATTTATAAAAGATTTAGGAAAAATTGCAGGACCATTATATGCAAAAACTTCACCAACAGGACAAAGATTTTTTAATCAAGAAGATATAAAATTAGTACAAGAAATAAAAAATAAGATAAGAAATCTGCCAGAATTATCTATGCCATTAGATACAGATTACTTGATAATAGAGACAGATGGAAGTATATTAGGATGGGGAGTCATTTTAATTTGCAAACCCAATAAATATACTGATAAAAGTACAGAAAAAATTTGTAGATATAATAGTGGAAATTATAAAGAAAAAGGAAATCTAAGTAGTATAGATGCAGAATTATTAGCAGTAAATTATGCATTAGATAGTTTTGAATTATTTATTATTTCCAAAAAAGAAATAACTATAAGAACATATTGTATAGCAATTGTTTCTTTTATTAATAAAATGAAAATAGACTCAAAAAGAAGTAGTAGACGAACGTGGTTAAATTTTATAGATAGAATTACAAATACAAGAATTAATATAGAATTTGAGCATATTAAGGGTAGTGATAATAAAGCAGCAGATATATTAAGTAGAATGATAGTAGATAAAAATTATTTTGCTTAACATAAAAATGTCTTGCAGATGTCAAGGCCCAGGCCTTTAAGACCAGGGATTCCTCCGGGAAACTCATTTGCATCAAGAATTTTACCTCAGACTTTTTCTAGTCAGAACAGACCATTTATGCAAGATCGTTTAAGGTTTGGAAATCAAGAACTCCTTGTGTTTCCTAACAGTAATATTTCATTTAAAGCTTTACCGCATATTTCATTATCTAAAGAAGAAAAGTGTATATTAGATAATTTATGGATTTCTTATAATAAGAATCCAAAAGATCAAAAGTATTTTCTTGCATGTATGAATGCATTGTCAGAACATTTTAATCAGAATAGAATTAAGTTTAAATTTTATGTTGTAGTAAAAGGTAAAAATTCAGGAATTTTCCATTCATGGTTAGAAGTTTTAGACTGTATTAAAGATTTTCCAGATCCTTTATATAAAGGTTTTACTAATTTCAAAGAAGCAGTTGAAGCAGCTAGACAGAATATTGGGATAAATTTTTATATTTCTCCTTCTTTAAAAAATTATTCAGATCCCCCTCTAGACTTTTCACCCAGCAAAGATCAGAGTATTTTCTGCCAACATTGTGAATGTATGCAGAGAAATTTTAAAGTTGTGAATGAAGCCAATCAGAATCTTATTTCAGAAAGAACTCAACTTCAGAAAAAGATTACTCAACTAGAAAAAGAAATTATGGAATTAAAAGTCCAATATCCTAAAGGTACTATGGAACCAAAGAAGTCCATAGCTAGTCCAGTTCAAACGGTAGCTGATAAAGACACATCAAACCCGTTGATGGTTATGAACTTACCAAAAGTTCAACAGACACAGGAGGCTGTTGATTCTCCTACTGACCAGACTCAGCCAACTGAAAATTTGGCTACAGATCAAGATAAACAGATTTGGGACACTTTAGGTCAGCCAAGTGGAAAGTTTGATTATTTAGTCAGATATAGTCCATCATGTTCAGAATCTGCAGAACAACAAGTTAAGACTTGCATAGATAAAGGAAAAGCCATTGCTCAAGATAATTTTACTCAAGACAAATTTGATCCAATAATTTTTCAAGACAGTCAGGACCCAAATGAAGAAATTATTTCTCTTGAAAATTTTTTAGCTCAGATTCAAGAATTTCAAGACCAGTCAAAAAATGAAGAAGGGAATTCCTCTAGAAGAAAAAAGAAAATTGTTATTAAGAAAAAGAAAAAAGATGATCTCAAAGAAAAAATTAATAAAGCAGTGAAAAAAACTTTTGAAATAGTTTTAGAAAAACAAGAAGCAAGGGAAAAAGAAATCTCAGAATGCCCAAAAAGTGAGAAAAATGAAGAAGACAAAGAAGAAAATCATGAGAATAGTCCTTCAAGATTTTCAGATGAGGATCCACAGAACGAAGGATACAATAATTCAGACAGTGGAATGTCATTTTCTTCAGTAGCAATCCATAATCTTAATACGGATTGATTTAGATTCTTAATAATGCAGAAGACTCCAAGAAAAGAAAGAAAGTTTGGACACGTTGCAGACAAAAGACTGTAGACCTTTTTGACTAAGAAGAAAAAACCAAAGATAGTGCAGCAACAGTAGAGATTCCCAGAAAAATAAGACAAGACATAAAGAAAGACGTGTGAAAAGAAGAGATTTTTTAAAAAAGAAAGATTCCCATTAAGGGGTAATTCAGACATTTGCTCCCAAGAATTTTCTCTATAAAATGACATGATTTCATCAGAATAAGGCATGAGCTTACAACCTATGTAATCCTTGCCTCCGATTCCTTGAAATCCTCCTTAGAAAAAATTCTCAATCCAAAAACTGTATAGCTGAATCAAATCTTGTACAAATTTCTTTGAGGTAATTCAAGTAATTTTCAAGTTTATTTAAAGTACTTTAGGGACTTCCCGAAAGAGAAATCCTTAGTTATATTTCTTTAATTATGTCTTGATAAATCCCTGCATGTTCAATTACTCTATACTACAATTCAGTTATTTTATGTATGTGCATGTATACTAATTAACATTTATTTATAGATATGTTATATATAATATTAAGTCATCAAGTTCATGTATACATGTTTTGGGAGCTATTCAATTATTTTAAGAGGAAATAAAGTATTAAAGTTCATGAACATGTATTCACTTTTAAGATTATTCATTTTATCATAAATTATTCTATGAGTATATAAATTATTAACGATCATATAATTTGGGAGCTATTCAATCATTATAGGAATAGATAAATTATTCAAGTTCATGTACGCTTATTTAATTTCAATATTATTCATTTAATCTATGATATAACGCCATTTGTCTAAATGTATATAATTATTATTTTTCTATATCTATTAATTCAAATTAATTAAATTTCATGTTGGTTCACTTACATCCCCTTTGTTTAAACGTATATACATTGTTCTTTTTCTATATTCATTGATTCAAATTAATTAAATTCTAGGTTCATGAATCAATTTGATTGTTCTCGTACAATTCAATTATTTATTTACGTGCATGTTTAATAATTAATATTCAATTAAATATATATTGAAAAACGAAAAGTAAGGTACTATTGAAATAATTAAGTTATAGTAGGGCTAAAATCGTCCAGAAAATGATTCTCATATTAATATATTATAGATTAGTACTATCTTTATAAATTCATTGAACCGGAACCCTTAAATTTCAAGTTTCAACGAAGACATTTAGTAGTAAATGCCAACTTGTCATTTAATGTATTCAAATGCAATAATGATATATTATATTGAATGCATGCGATGTATCGTTTTACTTCTTCATTAATGCATGGTACTTCCGCTGCCTTACAAAAAATGGAAACATTTTTATTTTCATATAGATTAAAAAAAATTAACTAATATAGTTTGAATTAAATTTTACTTATATACTTTTTTTTTTCTAATACACTCTTACATTGAATAATAATTTAAATAGGAATAATTCATATTTTTTTGTTAATAAATCACATTAAATAGAGATACATTTGAAAATTAACAAATTCACTCTACTCTCATCCAGAAAAGTGACAAATGAGAAAAAAAAAAAAAGTAAGTCTACCTTTGTAGGACGAACGAAGTATGAAGTTTTTTAAATTTGAAAGATTTCATAAGCCTATAAATAGGCACCGAAAAAAACTATCCAGATTATATGGGAAAGGAAATGAATATCGTTACAATATTCTCATTTGTCTTCACTGAATTGTCTTTATAGTATCTCTTATTTTCCTCCTAGTTAATATTTTCTAGGATAATTCGTGTCTTCTAGGTCGAAAAAAAAAACGAGAAAAGGTAATAAGCATTCGAAAGGCAAAAAATGAATGCCGTTTGCACAAAGGATATAGATTGGATGGCTACTCTTTGTTAAAATCCATTGAGATTTCCAATCCCAATCTTGGGATCTTATCATCTTAATTGACTATTTAACGTCTTCTTAACTTGTAATGACCAATCAGCTTAGCTTAATTAACTAACATGATTAGGACAAGTCTATCCACCAAAGCAAAGTTTTTCGTGCGGGACAACTATTGGACTCAATAATATTTTAACTCTTCTAGTTGATTTCTATCTAAACGAAATAGTAACAAAATTAAAAAAATTGATTAAAATCTAAGTCAAAGTTAATAATTAATTTTAACATCACATTTTATAAGGTTCACAACTTTTCAACCATAAATTTCATCAGCTTTTATCAAAATTTAGTAAAAATTTGATTTTAATATAGCAAATATGGGCTAACATAATTTTTTCATTGAACATGTACTAAAGTAGAATCAAGAAATTTGAACACATCCATTTGCAAATCACACGAGAACTTTTTATTGCAAACCAAACACACATGATCAAAGTCGAAGGATCTCCCAAACATCGTGGGTCCTCTTCGAACAACAACCAACAAACACACAAATCAAACCTCCCAAATCAATCCCAATCGTTAAAAATTTCACATCCCTCAGGATATAAGATCAAACGGTGCTCCCTCAACCCATAGAAAACAAACCAAAGCCCACCCTACTTTATTCGTCTAGGCAATAATAGAATAAACCTGAAAGTATAGGCATTTTTGTTTTTTTGACAGATGTTAACAGGTTGCTGCCCCTGTTAGCCTGTTTTTTTTTTTTTTTCTTTCAATGAAAATCATCCAAGTGTAATTTCCGTTGATTTTATGTTTATTTTCCTGTACATATGGCGAAGTTCATCTTTATATAGCAAGAACAAGACCCGGGACTGATTTTCCGACCCGATTCGGGAGACTACTCTCCCACAGCGAAGGGCAATGGAGTGACGTTATATTGCTGTAATCCGATTGGTCTGTCTTTCCAAAGCGTGTCACAGTCAAGGAAGTATTGAAATACTCTCTGACCTGAGTAATTATTCCATCCGTCACAGTCCAGGCGTGAACCCAGGAAACGGAACGGGTCTGATCGAAACCCTCAACGAGCACCGTCGAGCCAAAGGCGGAGATGCGGTGGGGGAGGAAAATGAAGCTGGTATCGGTGTCTCCTTCGACAGCGCCGGTGAGCAAGAGCATTAAAAACTGGTGGGACGGCGGGCCATGGAACCACCACTCAAGATCCGGGCCCAGAATCTTCTGGACTGCATCAGCGTCGCGTATTTTTAAGGCGTCATATAGGGTGATCACCACCCCTTCGTTTTGGGTATCCTCCAGAGTTTCGTGAGGGTTAGCAAGTTCCTGAAAGGAAGCGAATCTCAGGGAAGAAATTGAAAAGGGATGCAGTTCAGTTACATTGAAATGAAATGAGGCGATGGGAGGTATATATATAGGTACAATGGAGGGCATGTTTGTGATTTAGATGGACTTACAAGGGTATAATTGGGAATAACAAATAGCCTAAGATTGTTTTACATGGGTTTGATTGCCTTTAGTTTTTCTAAAAATGTTAGGACATGTTTTATTTATCGATTTCAACCTGTTTTCTATTTTCGATTTTTCAAAATATTGAAAACTAGTTCTCTTTCTTATTTTCGAAAACACATTTTTGAAAGTAAATTAAAAATCTACAAAGAAAAATTTGTCGTTTTGAATGTTTTCAGTTATGATCAAACAAAAATTTTCAAAACAATTTTTCAAAATGTCAAAAGAACATATTTTCAACAATCTAAATTGACACTCACTCAAAACACAAAATACAAAATGAATTCAAAACTGAAACATAAAGATAACAACCTCTTAGTTTTTCATCCAAATTCCTACTTTGAAATGCTTGTTTGCTATTTTTTTATTAAAAATATTTTTCAACTTTTGAAAATATACATAGTTTTCCTTGTTTTCAAGGAAAATATTTTCTATGGGGGAAGTAGGTTTTTGATTTCTTCAAGATAAAGAATTTTTTTTTCTTTTTTAGGAGATATTTTCCCGTCAATCAAACACATTGTAAATGTACATTCCATGAATTACATCTTATTTGACATTTCGTGAGAGCTCAAAAAGTGTTGGACTATAAAGTTAAAGTCTATATATTTTTTTTTAATTGTTCAAATTAACATGTGACACAATGTCAAGATTGTCCAATGACGTTACAAATTTTTTAAAAAAGTGGTTTTTTGAGCATGATTGTTACTCTTTTGTAGTCTGGACGGATTTTCGAGCTAACTTATTTTGACAATTTGACCCCACAATCCAAAAACATTGCCAGTGGTGCTCGCCACTTGGGCTGACTGTGTCCCTCCATTTCTCCAAAAAGTTGGGTTTGCAAGAAGAGAAATGCTCCACGTACAGGAGCATTTCTTCACGGGGGGTTCACAGGCCCCTCACTATAGAGGGGCACCACCTATTTTTGCAAGAACCCTGCTTTGTGCCCCGGCTCAATGACAGGGGCACAAACTGGGGCGCCACACAAAGCTTTACTCGGTTTGCAATTGCAATGTATATAATTGGGAACATTACGTACATATACACGGGGTTACGATACAATTTCAAAATTAAGAAATTAATCTTATTATTAAAAAATCAAGTATTAACTAAATAAATAATTTAAATTTTTTTAAAATTAAATATATTAAAATCACAATATTATATAATTTATGATCACGATTGTGTATTAGTCACAATTACGGCGTCACAATCACAAATCCTAAAATTTATAGGTTATATTTTTTATTGATCACAAATTATATATTTTTCGATCGCATATTATTTATTGATCATAATACTTAAATAATTTGTCACAAACCATCTTTATACAACCCAACCCAAACCCACCACTACCACCACCACCATCACTACATGAACTACCACCACCACCTACAACACCAACGTCATCATGAGCACCAGTACTAGTACCACCACCATCTATCTACAAATACCGTCATCTCCACCACCACCAGCACCTATCTATTTCCATCCACACCACCCCCACCAAAAAAACCCACAAACTCGTTGTCAAGGTAAAGAGAAGAAGCAAGGCATCAGTTTCAATCAAAACAAAACTGTAATGGTGATGTGACACGATGGTGAGGCGGGGCAATGCTTGCAGCACCGTTGGTGCGACAAGGTGTTGCTCGCGCAGTAGCGATGAGGGGCCACAACACAATGGTGGTGTTCCACGCGTGAGGCAATCGACGCCAGAATAAAGATGGTGGAATGTATTGAGAGAAGAGATAGGGAAATAAATTAGGGTTTGGATTGAAATTGAGTTGCGATAGGTAGGGTGGCATGGCATGGCATGAGATGGGGTGGGGTGGGGGTGTAGATTAATTTAATATTATTAATATTTAAAAGATGAATTATCACTTGATTATTGAACAAAAAATCTCTAAACCTTATTTTTGACTTGGGAACTTTAAAAATCATGGATGGATGTAATTTTCACTATATTATTTGTATCTTCATTTTTATAAAATCTTTTTGGATCAATCTAGGTGATCTGCAAACTAATAGTAAATCGGGTCTATAAATTGATGTATTGCGCTCTCCTGATCAGAGAGTTTTTGTGAGGAAAAATTGTAAGATTAGTTAGTGATTTTTCTTGATCTTTATGTGTAGTAAAGTTTATGGTATTTTCCTACTATAATTGGAAGGTTTGGGTTAGTGAAATTCAATGTTTTCATCTTATTTTTATAATTTCTTTTTTATTGTTTGCTAATTTCTCTGAAAAATAAGAAATTTGCCTTAATTCCCAAATCTTTTATGTCATTTTCATATATATATTAGACTGAGTCCAATATGCAAGTTGTTGTTCAAATATGTTGATGTTAATAGAAGCATTATTCATAATCAATTAACTGCTGCATCATTGATCACCCATAGTTTTTGGGTTTTGGGATGAGTTAGAGTGAAAGTCAACGTGCATGATTTTTGGGTTTTGGGATGAGTTAGAGTGAGAGTAAATGTGCAAGTTGTTATTCAAATGAGTTATTAATAAATAGAAGCATTATTCATAATCAATTAATTGCTGCAACATTGATCACCCATAGTTCAAAAGGCTAGCGCAACTTGAGAATAGCTAATTCATAGTAGCTATATTGAGAGGAAGGTGTGAAATTCACACATTCTATCGCCATCGGACAACATGGTATGAGCAAAAGAGGAAGTTGAAAGGATAATGAATGGGTTAAAATAGAAATTGTAATAACATTAGAAAGAAAAAAAAAAAATAGCATCTATGAGACTAGAGAAAAATGAGAAAGTCAAATTGCTCCCTTAAATGAAATTCCAAGATTGGTCAATAACTTCAATTGAAATAAATTATTTATCTCTCTTATTCCAAGTTAAGAATTAAGAATTGAAAGATTGATTCAACTTTGTTTTTCTTAAGAAAGGGAGATAGAGATTTTGAAGCAATTGTGGAAACCCAAGATTTAACTCAACTATAGATATTAAGATTAGCAATATGTCTTTTTCAACGATATCCTGACTGCACAGATGTGAAATATAATCAAATAGTTATTTTTTTTATATTTTGTTGCTTTGTCGCCAAACTTCAATACTTTTGGATTTCAAACACCATTGTATCACATTCCATTTAATGATGGATAATAGGATTTATGAAACACATCATTAGCGTAAAAAAAATATTACTTGAATAACTTGCAGTTGTTGTACAAAGATTTTAGTGTTTTTTTTTTTTTTCATTTTCATCGTATTTTAATATGTTACACAAGTTCATATTTATTACTAAATAGTCAATTGAAGATAATGCATGTGTTGACACCACGTTAGGTACGATTGGAAAATGAGGACGTTTTTACCGGCTGATTACGCATATTATACTTAATTTTTCTTGAATTTTTAAACAATCCCTCGAACGGATGGAAATTTCTTGATCGAATGATAAAAATGAAGATTACAACGTCTTTAGATAAAAACATTAAACTGCATTTTTTTTTATTATCATGATACTTTTATAACCTGGCATAATAGTTTGGCATGTCACACATCAATTACATGTAAGAAGTGCTGCAGTATAATTTTCAATTCAATATTTTTTATCAACAGGTGAAGACAGCAGTGAAATTGAATTGAAGATTTATAACTCAACTAAGATAAATTAAAGTTTAGTAACACAATTTGAATTTGTCTAAAAGACCAGTGACCACGAATGAAATTTACCCATTAAAATTTTGTTTCTTATTTTGTGCATGATTATCAGGTGACATTTTGGACGCAATAAGATGGAAGAAAACTCTGTAATCCAATACTTATTGGTTATATCTATATTTATTTTTAATACATTGAAAGTCCAATGAAATGAAAATAATTTTATGAACGATTTTGTCTTATATTTAGACATTTTTATTAGGTCTCTACTTGGTACACATTAAAATTTTCATTTTCATTCATCTACTCATCTTCATTTATGCATTCTTCAGTAAAATAAGAGTCCGTTCAATTGCGAATATGGAAAATGGGTGGAAAGAAAATGAATTCCAATGAATTTAATTGCCTATAAATTGTTCTACTGGGAATTGTAATTAATTGTATTTGATTGGTATAATTTTCCACCTGAAAAATGTTGAAAATTTGGTGTCCGCTTGACTTTATTTTTCATGGAAATTGTCCATTAAAGTGCTAATTTTTTTTAACAATTGGGTCTAGAATTTGTTCCAATTGCCAAATTAAAAAAAAATTACTATATCGAATATCATTCGTTTGACTTTGTTTTGCATGAAAATTGTCAATAAAAGTGATAATTTTTTTTTTTTACCATCGTGTCTAGAATTTTTTCCAATTGACAATTTTTTTTTTAAAATAAAGCAATTCCATTTTGCCAAGAAAATAGAATCCCGCCACTTTTTGGTAAGAAAGTCAATTCCTTAAAAATATGGAAAATGGGTTGATGTGAACAAGTAAGTAAAGACAATTTCATGGCAAATTTTGTCAACCAAACAAGTCAAAACGTGGGAAATATAATTCATTTTTCATTTTCCTTGAAAAATTAGGCTTATCAAACACAACTTAATATTTTTCATCGCATCAATAATTTTTCCTTTTTTTTTCAACCACAATTTCTCTATCAATTTACTATTCCAAAATACATTTTTCCAAACACACCCCTACTATCTTTATAAATTCATTGAACAGGAACCCTTAAATTTCAAGTTTCAACGAAGACATTTGTAGTAAATGTAAACTTGTCATTTAATGTATTCAAATGCAATAATGATATATTATATTGAATGCATGTTGTTTTACTTCTTCATTAATGCATGGTACTTCCGCTGCCTAAAAATGGAAACGTCTTTATTTTCATAGAATAAGAAAAATTAACTAATATATACTTTTTTTTTTCCTAATATACTCTTACATTGAATAATAATTTAAATATGAATAATTCATATTTTTTGTTAATAAATCACATTAAATAGAGATATATTAAAAAATTAATAAATTCACTATACTCTCAACCAGAAAAGTGACAAATGAGAAAAAAAAAAAGTAAGACTGTCTGGTTTTGATTTTGGCCAGATTAAAATTGCTAAATGGACCGTTACAGGGCCCTACATCAGAGATGGACAGTCAGCTAATGCGGCTGCATTCTTTGGCAACGGTCAGATATTTGCTCAAAATCAGAAAAAGAATTGCTACCAAACAAGGCATGAGTCTATCTTTGTAGGACGAAAGAAGTATGAAGTTTTTTAATTTTGAAAGATTCCATAAGCCTATAAGAAAAAAACTATCCACATTATATGGGAAAGGAAATGAACATCCTTACAATATTCTCTTTTGTCTTCACTAAATTGTCTTTATAATATCTCTTATTTTTCTCCTAGTTAATATTTTCTAAGATAATTTGTCTTCAAAAAAAAAAAAAAAAAAAAAACGAGAAAAGGTAATAAACATTCAAAAGGCAAAAAATGAGCGCCGTTTTCACAAAGGATATAGATTGGATGGCTATTCTTTGTTAAAATCCATTGAAATTTCCAATCCCAATCTTGGGATCTTATCAACTTAATTGACGATTTAACTTCTTCTTGACTTGTAATGAGTATTCCTAAGTTGATAACCAATCAGCTTAGCTTAATTAACTAACATGATTAGGACAACAATTGGACTCAATAATATTTTAATTCTTTTAGTTGATTTCTATATAAATGAAACAGTCTGTTTGAAATCGAATTCAAAGTTAACAATTAATTTTAATCTCACATTTCATAAGTCTCACACTTTTTAATCATACATTCCATTTATCAAAATTTACTAAAAGTCTGATTTTAATTTAGCAAATAAGGGCTAATATAATTCTTTCATCGAACATGTACTAAAGTAGAATCAAGAAATTTAAACACATACATTTGCAAATCACACGAGGACTTTTTATTGCAAACCAAACACACACATGATCAAAGTCGAAGGATCTCCCAAACATCATTGGCCCCCTTCCAACAACGACCAACAAACACACAAATCAAACCTCCCAAATCAATCCCAATAATTAAAAATTTCACATCCCCCAGGATACAAGATCAAACGGTGCTCCCTAAGCCCATAGAAAACAAATCAAAGCCCGCACCACTTTATTCGTCTAGGCAATCATAGAATAAACCTGAAAGTACAGGCCTTTTTTTTTTTTTTTTTTTTTTCCAATGAAAATCACTCGAGTGTAATTTCTGTTGATTTTATGTTGATTTTCCAGTACCTATAGCAAAGTTCATCTTTATATAGCAAGAACAAGACCCGGGACTGATTTTCCGACCCGATTCGGGAGACTACTCTCCCACAGCGGAGGGCAATGAAGTGACGTTATATTGCTGTAATCCGATGGGTCTGTCTTTCCAAAACGTGTCACAGTCAAGGAAGTATTGAAATACTCTCTGACCTGAGTAATTATTCCATCCGTCACAGTCCAGGCGTGAACCCAGGAAATGGAACGCGTGTGATCATGAGCACCAGTACTTCACATGAGCACTACTAGAACCATCACCATTACCTACAACACCACCGTCATCATGAGCACTAGTACCACCACCACCACCTATCTATTTCCATCTACACCACCCCACCAAAAAAATCCACAAACTCTTTGTCGAGGCAAAGAAAAGAAGCAGGGCATCAGTTTCAATCAAAACCAAACTGCAATGGTGGTGCGCACACAATGGTGAGGTGGGGCAAAGCTCGCAACACCGTTGGTGCAACAAAGCGTTGCTCGCGCAGTAGCGACGAGGGGCCACCGCACACAATGGTGCTGCTGCACTGCGTGAGGCAATCGACGCCAGAATAAAGATGGTGGAATGTATCGAGATAAGAGGTAGGGAAATAAATTAGGGTTTGGATTGAAATTGATTAATTTAATATTATTAATATTTAAAAGATGAATTATCACTTGATTTTTGAACAAAAAATCTCTAAACCTTAATTTTGAATTAGGAACTTTAAAAATCATGGATGGATGTAATTTTCACTATATTATTTGTATCTTCATTTTTAAAAAATCTTTCTGGATCGGCCTAGGCGATCTGTAAACTAATAGTATAAATTGATGTATTGTTCTCTCTCTTGATTAGAGAGTTTTTGTGAGGAAAAATTGTAAGATTAGCGTCCTGATTTTTCTTGATCTTCGTGTGTAGTAAAGTTTATGGTATTTTCCTACTATAATTGGAAGGTTTGGGTTAGTGAAATTCAGTATTTTCATCTTATTTTTATAATTTTTTTTTTATTGTTTGCTAATTTCTCTGAAAAATAAGAAATTTGCCTTAATTCCCAAATCTTTTATGTCATTTTCATATATATATTAGACTGAGTCCAATATGCAAGTTATTGTTCAAATAGGTTGATGTTAATAGAAGCATTATTCATAATCAATTAACTGCTGCGACATTGATCACCCATAGTTTTTAGGTTTTGGGATGAGTTAGAGTGAAAGTCAACGTGCATAGTTTTTGAGTTTTGGAATGAGTTTGAGTGAAAGTCAACGTGCAAGTTGTTATTCAAATGGGTTATTATTAAATAGAAGCATTATTCATAATCAATTAATTGCTGCAACATTGATCACCCATAGTTCAAAAGGCTAGCGCAACTTGAGAATAGCTAATTCATAGCAGCTATAATGAGAAGAAAGTGTGAAATTCAAACATTCGATCGCCATTGGACAACATGGTATGAGCAAAAGAGGGAGTTGAAGGGATAATAAATGGGTTAAAATAGAAATTGTAATGACATTAGAAATAAAATAATAGCATCTATGAGACTAGAGAAAAATGAGAAAGTCAAATTGCTCCCTTAAATGAAATTCCAAGATTGGTTAATAAATTCAATTCAAATAAATCATTTATCTCTCTTCTTCCAAGTTAAGAATTATGAATCAAAAGATTGTTTCAACTTTGTTTTTCTTAAGAAAGGGAGATAGAGATTTTGAAGCAATTGTGGTAACCCAAGATTTACCTCAACTATAGATATTAAAATTAGCGATACGTCTTTTTCAACGATATCCTAATTGCACTAAGGTGAAATATAATCAAATAGTTATTCTTTTTATACTCTGTTGCTTTGTCGAGACATTTGCTTTGAAAGTGAAATTTTGTTAGAATTATGCTTTTGCACATTCCTTGTTGATATTAATGTTGACATCTCCTATGTGTAGGAAATTTGACAATTGATTGTAAAAGGGTGGTGTTAAAATCAATACATAAAAATTTGCTAATTTACCTGATGTTAAATTTGGTGTACATGTAACATGATTGATTTTGTTAAACGTTCATTGAAACAAGTGATAAAAGTTTTATATATTATGCTTATTTTAAGAACCTTGCTTCTTGGACAGGGTTGAGGACCAACCCAAAAACAGGGGCGTCACTTGGCTCCCCTCTATTGGAGACTGGAGCTAAATATCATTATTCTTTTATAAATCGTGGAAAGAACATGCGAGGACATCTCACTTTTACGTTGTTTAATGACACGTTTATTGTAAATAGTGGTTCTGGCGTGGCATGTGGAGCCTCCACACTGTAACACGTGTCAATATCACCTGTCTTCATTTGACTTGATGACCCAATCTTCAATCATCCACTCACAAATGTAAATTATTCCACCATGTTTTTAATCATTCAATTGAAAATAAACATGTTAAAGTTGTTGGATCTAGCGAATGTTTTTTTGCTTTAACGAAGTCGATACAAAAGGACGTTGGTAGGGATAAAAAAAAGCTCGCTGACTCGGGCTCAATTCGGAAAAAGTCCGCACCGGGCCCTTTCGGGCTCGGTGGCTCGGGCCGAACCCTATTTTGGGGCATCAGTTCAAGATCGGCCCGGCCCGGCCCGTGGCTCGTCATCGGTCGTGATTGAGTAAACAAATTTTTTTTAAAAAGTTTAGATGTATTTTTTTATATATTAATATTTAGTTATTATTTTTAACACGTATAAATTGCACAAATTTTAAATGCATTATAAAAAATTATAGATTTATGACGATTTTTTTTAAAAAAACACGAGTTGGCTCGGCTTGGCTCGGGCTGAGCCTCATTTTTTGCTCGGTTCGGGCCCAAAAAAACTCGGACCTGTTTTGCTCGAATCGAGCCCGGTTTTTGAGTTTTGGCTCGTGGCTCAGCTCGTTAACATGGCTAGACGCTGGTCGGGCGGGTCAGTAAGATCTTTCGTGGCCATTGTCTTTTGACAAGCATTAATGACTAATGCATTTATTTTTTCTGCTGCTTTTTCATTTCATAATGTTCATACTAAGTGACAACGTTCGAATGTCCATTATGCATGTCGACTATCAATAATAACACTTAATTAACAATAACATAATATAGCTTAAATATGACTATGATCACACTAATTATAGATTAGAAAGTGGGAAATTTTGAACCTTTCGTTTACACTAGAGGTCACTAAACATCTAAAGAAGAGACAATAACACCAAATTACGTTTTCTTTATCAAAATTTGTGAACTTTCTCCAATGGTCACACTGCTTTTAGTGTCGTTTTTCAATAGTCAAAGAAGTTTCAATTTTTATTTTATTTTTAATTATTTCTGATCCTCACTTCGTCTCCTTCTGCATGAAAATTAGCTACTTTTACGACGTAGTAAAGAGAATATGTAATTTTGCAAATGATTTCGACTGATGGATAAGGAACAACGTTAAAGGTAACGTGGTTACTGAAAATGTCCCATTGCATACCTTAAAGATCAAATTAAAGCTTGGTGTACACAATTGGGATCATAAGCCAAATACCCCAAACTAAAAGATCCAATATGAAAAGTGATCTGATGAAAGAAATCTTCACCTCCACCAGTTATTGCATGGATTAAATTATATGAAGAAACAAAAGAAATAATGTTATAATTTAATCTCCAATAGTATATTACTACTGTCTTCATGAGCATCATCTAGAGATATTTAAATGATATTTTTTTTTTTTTTTTTTTCATAATGTAACTTGACCAAACGCATCAATTTATTAAGCAAAATGTGTAGCATATTTTATATATGAAGAGAGGAGCCTCATTTTGTAGATACAGAGACTAGTAAAAAAGTTGCATAGTAAGTAATATTCACCTGCTAGATGTAACATGAACCTGTTCATCATCGAATTTCACTTCGTTTTCTTTCAAGTACTGTCTCTGTATAACTGTGACTAACAGCATAAATATGTACCTGCAAAGCCTATATGCCAAACACACTTTGCACCCACCACATGAATTGGGAGGAGAGAGAAGGAAATGTAAATACAAAATCCATACTCACCATCAAGTTTAGCACAACATGATCGATACTAAGGGAAGAAAAATCCCGTTCTACATTCCCAAGGCACAATCTCCATACTGAGAGATTAAGAACGATCAATGAAGAATGAATCAATTCCCATATAAACTGCTATGTAAGCAAATAAACTTCTAAGAACCAAAATTAAAAAAAGCAAAGGCAGTGTTTGACAAATGCTAAACCTGTTTTAAGTATGCCATGACAGAGGAAAGGATAATTTGGAGGGTGGAATGTTTGATCAAATTGCTTATACGGGCTCAGATAATGTTGATAAGAAGCTAGAAAGGAGATCAAAGCATAGAAGGAAATTATAGTATTGATTAGATGGCAAAGAACAAATGAAGGAATGTATAAGTTGAATACTTATGGGTGTTACAAAGCCTCCTCAGGACAAGAAGCAGGGGGGGCATATTGAGAGATAATAAGCTTCAATTGGTCTTTGCATTCCATGAACATTATAGAAATTGTAATAGCTTCATGGCAGATTCCACAAGGGATTGAGCATGTATAAGCAAAAACACATAGAAAGGATAGAGGTGGAAGTGGATTCATTGAGTCTAGTTAACACTATAAGGACTAGGTAACCAGAGCTATTGGAAGCAGTGTGCTTACTAGGTGACATTAGGAGAATGTTGACAGAAACTAAGGGGTAGAAACTAACATGGCTGCAGATTGGTGTGCAAATAGAAGGCTGCAGAATAAGAGTAAGTCAGTGGTGGAAGTAACTCGTATGGAGGAACAAGGTAAGGGTATCCTAAGAACTGATACTGCCTTCCATATTTAAGAGTCCCTAAAATAATAGGGGGCTTTATAGTCAGTACCATAGTGGTATAATATTTGCATGCTTAGAATAGGCTGATGTGCAAGGGGCACAGTACTTCCTTGTTTAAATTTCACACATCCTTTTTTGTATATCCTTGTTAGGAGGTAAGTCCCGACATCCTCCTCCATGTACTTCATTTCTATATTAATATACAGGAAGGGGGCTGCGCCAAACCCTCCAACTAACACAATTGGATAGGAGCCTAAAAACATCTATCCCAGCTGAAGTGGTTCACACACACACACAAATTAAAAAAAATAAAATAAAATGTAAAACTATATGCAAAATGCTGAAATTGATACTTTAGGTTGTTAGATGTCAGAGTATACAACCTTCAGCCGGTAAAACGTATTTATCTCTTCAATGAAGATTTTTCTCTTCACCCTTCAGTCAGCAGACGCACCATTTAGCAGTAGTCATTGAAAGAGTATCTAGAGGTATAGCAAGTCCGTTCTAATTTTACTTTACCAAAGCAAATTCTTAACAATTAACTCCCAAGCATGTATAAAGAATACAGTCAAATAGGCACGTATAATTGTACCAAATAAACTAGCTCCTACACAAGTAATATGCAGAGGACAATTTTGAGCCATAACCATCTTCAAGCATACTTGACACTGCTTCCCAAAACTTGGAGTTAATGTTGCCAACCACAAAGATTCACTGATTGTTACCTGTTTTCGCATTGATCAAGTCAATGATAACTATTATTTTATTGGACAACCCCATGTCTGACTGAGATAATCTGCACCAGGGAAAAAAGGAATAAAAACTATAAATAAATGAACAGGGGAGGAGCAGAAGTTCCGTAAAGCTTCCATAGGGGATCTCAAGTTTCACCTTCTCTGTTCAATCATCTCTCGAGAATATCGTCAACCAATATATTACCAGATGGGCAAAAATGTGACGCGTGCCACGTCCTGATCATACCAGAAGTTGGAAATTCCATTCCACCAAGTATATAGGCAGTGATCTTTTATGGACCATTTTACTTCAGGCAATGACATGAACTACACGAAACGAGATAATATAAGTACCAAAAGAAGTGCATCAGCATGTTCACATGTTAACATGTCACTTCACACTTCCAGCTGCTTCTGTGTTCTCGCAATTGGAACAATTATTGTACTCATCTGATCTGAGGCTCAAGTAGCAATCCAAAATTATTCAAAGAAATCTTCAACATCCCTATAGCAGCTAAAATTAGTAAATCAAAACACTATGCTTCACCCCATTCTGTATCTTCAAAGTACAAAGAAGGAAAGTAAGATCCAATTTTCAAATCTATTCCCAAATCCCACATACTATGGACTGGCGCAAATTTTGAGTACCCCCATGATTTCTGATCCTAGGCCGGGGTAGACTGAATAAATTCTCATCCATTATTGTTTGTGTGAAGTATACTGATACACTTAGTATTCCTTCAATTGTTAACGAATTTCTATGAAGATTCAGCAGACGAAGGTTTGAGCCAGTAATGTTCAGTTAATTGAAAACGAAAAACATGTGTCAGGAGATCTGTTTATCCCAATCCCGGATTCTAATTTTATACGAGGTTGTTTGAGCCCCATTTTTTTGAAAATTCATTTTTTCAAAACTCATTTTCAACCACACGTTCTCCAATAAAATAATATTACAAGTAAATCGAAAACTTTTTCTTAATTTTTAACCACTTATTCTCCAAAAATCACTATTCAAAAATGCATTTTCTCTCTCAAATTGGGGCTCATACAAGCGTTTCCATTTCAGGGAAGAAGAAATGAACTCAAAAAGAAACCAACTAATACAAAAGAAAACTGAAATATACAAATACAAAAATTAGAACCTAAATGCAAGCCTGTAAAACCAGGCACAGAACTTTATACCCTATGATGCATTCATCTAATAAATGGAAGAAAAAGAGATATCAAAAGAATAATAATGCACTAACAACATTAATATTCATAAAACAATCCAAAGAAAAATACAGAAGTATGACTTACATATGGATGCACCCAAAAATCAATAAATTACATGCCTAGTCTGTTGGTATTTATTGTACAAATCATAATAACATTTCAAATTGCTGTGTCAAAAATCTCCTCTCTTTGTATTACTGAAGGTGCAGGTGGTGTCATTGTTTCATCTTTACCTTGTATACGAGATTCTTCTTGAATTAAAAAAAGCTGCTTCTGTGGACTGTAGTATTCCTTTGGAAAGCGGCTAGGACTTGGGGAGTTAGTTTTCATAATATGCGATGGAGAGGAGCTGTTACCGAGAGGAGAACTCGGGCTGGACCTAAACTGAAATTCCCCATCTTCACGAGGCAAAGGAGACATTGGCACTTGGTCACCTTTTCTCCTGCAGAACTTATCCTCCACAATATCATATGAATTACCTGTCCGTACTTCCTGAGCTAGAGAACACCAACAGCAGCAAAGCCACAGAACAAAGTCACTGACAGCTGGTTTACCAAAACAAAAGTTATATGGGGGCAAATTAAATCTCTTTCTCATCTGAATCCTCCAAAAACCACCATACAGTAGCCCAAATATGCAAAGGAAAATACCAGTAACACCTAACGCCGCCCTGGCAGTATCACTGTCTATGTTAACGGCAGCCAGGTTGAAAATCCAAAAAGGAGCCATACATAATAGAAGAAAAGTAACAATGTGAACATACATGTTACCGAACCCAAGTCTCTCCATATTCCATCCAAAAACACAGAAGCTACAAAATAGTGATAGATAAGCTAAGGAAATATCATCCCAAAAATCAAGAATACCTCCACTCCATTGTGGTCTACTCACGATGTTTCTTTCCTCATCTCTCAATGCAAATGAAAATCTTTTTTTAAATGATTGTCTCCTTAGTTGATCTGGTCGGCTACTTCCATCAGTGGTAACGGGAAGTTGTGCTTCTTCATCCAACTCGGTCTCATAGTCTTTCCCAAGTGGACTAAGCATGGAGTAAATACCAGCAATTGCAGGGGCACCAATTGCAACAGCGATGCATATTCCAACCCCAATAGCTGGTCGCTTAGATCTCCTATATCCCAAGTTAAGACCGCATGATGCATACTGAGCAAAACAGTTGAGGTTGAGTAAAGCCACAACCACCATCATGTGTGCCCACTCATGGGGTTTATAGGTGCCATTCTTGCAGTAAGCTTTTCTGAGCTTTAAAACATCTTCTGGCCTCCATCTGAATAGTAGTGCTAGGTGATATATTCGTATTGGGTGTTGGTATAAACACATGAGGGTGAACAGTGCATTAAGGATTTGATTATTGACTTCAAACCAAATATCTCGTTGAGACTTTTTTGGTATGGCATGGTTCAACATTCCAACCATAACCATAAACAGAATAGCACCAGAAACAGCAACACAGGTAATCCAGATAAAAAGAGCCAAATTCGTGGGATCCCTTATCCATTCTTTGCAAATTTTCCCAAGAGAATTCCAATCAATTTTCCGGGAGAAAATCCTATTAATGCGTTCACGGATGTGAAGGCTGGTAGAAGAAGGTACATTGCGTGAGACTTCATCCCTCTCCTCAGCCATACGCTGAAATTTTGCTGATGGAGAAGACAAATTACCAAACTTAGGGAATCTTAGCCTTTTGGAAAGAGCTGAAAAACCATCACTAAACCCATTTCCTGAATTTTCTTCACTTATAAGACCCCTTTGAGACGTTGAGACGTTCAGATGAACATTACCTTTGACTTCAGTACCATGAGATTCCTTAGCTCCACCACTATTCTCACCATTATCTCTTGAAACCATATTGCTTTCTCGGTAGTGCTTTATTCTCAGAAAATTAATGAACTTTTATGTTACAGAATCATTTTCAATAGTCTCTTCACTGAAGGACAATCAAATATCACAAAGCTGTAAAATTGAAAGCAGTGTCAATCAATCCTCGTATGTCTCAAAAAATATATCTTTCAGTCAATTACACCACAAGAAAACACTCAAAACCCCTAAAGTATTTTTAATGAATCTATGAGCCAACAAACATGAAACTTTATTGAAACTGAAGAAGAAATCTACAAAACTAATAAGTTACAAAGTTATTTCAGGAAAGTCCAATTGTTCATCCAGGAATTTTTTTTTTTAAACTCTAAAATAAAAGTAAGCAAAGAACAGAAAGAGGATAAAAATGAAAATTGAAAAGCAGTCTTAAAATTTGTGAAACCGTGATTTTTTGCTGGCAGATGAAAATATTAGCAAATAAGAATCAAAGATTCTTGATATCCAATGACACGCCACAAAGAGAAGTTCAAATCAACTCCAACGCATAATAAACAAAATAAGCAAAAAAAATAATAATAATCCAAAAGTAACAGATGAAAACTTACAAAAACCAAGCGGGATGCCGATTATGTTGAACAAAGACTTTTAAAACTCTGAGCTGTTTATCTGTTTTTTCCACCCATCCGTTCACGGCGAAGCTTCTGTCAAAGAGGCAGGTACACCAATTTAGATTTTTATTTATTTCGTTTTATTTATTCTTTCGTTTTTCTAAGCCAACTTCAAAAGGAGAAAAAGGCTGCCGAAACTCGAAACCAGGGAAGATTTCAGTGAAAGTCCCTGCTCAATTAAACTTTTACAAATGGGTTCTGAACTTTTATTTATTGACAATTAAATTTTCTATATTTCAACTTTGTAGCACATTGAGTAAACGGTTTTTACTTTTCATGCATTAAAAGTCAGATTTTTATTGAATATGATTTTACCTTTATTTTTAAATAAAATAAAAAAACTGACAGAATGAAATAATATATATATATATATATATATATATATATAAACGAAAAAACTTCCCTCAGAAGTTCAAACTGTCCAAAAGTGATTAGCACCCGAGTAGGTGGCACTGACTTGCCATATCGTGCAATGAATAAAAATGCAGCCCATCTTCGACTGATTTGTTCATTGAGCTTAAACTGATGTGATGTAACAAAACCTACCTCTTAACAATTTTATTCATTATCCCCGGCATACATTTGATTAAATGAGCATGAAGGACTCAGATTGCTATGTTTAATTCATAGGTATGTCTGAAATATTATTAATAATTTTCTTAAACATACAATTGTACGGACCACTGCCCATGCAAAGCAATGACATGAGAAATGAAGTCAATTATATAGGACAATAACAGTGCTAAAATTATTTCTTTAAAGAAACAAATTTTTATTCATAAACTGCACCAATCGAAGAAACCCTTCATGTAAACATAGTTTTCAAATTGACAATTCAAAAACCTTGTTATCACATCTCAAAATTGAACGTCATAGCTCAAGTCTCGCAAGCAAATTCAACTTGTATGTCTCAAATCTCAATATCAGTGTCCTCAATTGAATCTGGTGTTCACCTGATGTCAGAGATTGCTCCAGCTTGATACAAAAAATCAACATGCAACAGCTTCATCTACAATATCATCAGGTGACACAAAGCCTTCCGAATTAGGTGTTAATATTTGTAGAGAAGTATGATAAGAAAAGGAAAACGGATAATTAGCTTTCATAGTTGGTACGTATAACCCTCAAGCAAAGTATGCATTGTCTCAGGCTCTCAGCCATAAAAATTCCTCTGACAACCACAGGTTTTGAAGATAAAATGGACAATAAATCATTGGTGTACCCATTCTATAGACTAATACAATCAGGAGTGGAGCCAACTGTTTGAAGTTGGGAGGGTCCCAGAATTGAAGATATAGAGATGAAGGAGTGGGGGGCCACGGGGGTTCGGGGGCAGCACTCTCGAATTTTTTTTTTTTTTTTTTTGGATACCTTATTAACAAAAAAATAATAAAAAAACATATAAAAGAAAGTACCAATATTTAATTTAGCAAAATCATATCTTATTGCAAGTGTTCCTTTCGAGTCTCATAATTTGGGGACCTTTGATTTTTTAATATAAAATAGAACAGTTACCTGGGACCAGTAGACTAGATCAGGAAAAACAATGTAGGCTTCTCTTTGCTGGCAAAGTACGGGTATGTGAAGGGAGGATAAATTTTAGCTAAACCAGCCAGAACACACTTTAAAAAATCGTGTAAGGAAACTTCTTGAGTGAATTTTCGACCTTCCAAGTGCCAATCGTGTCTATATGGAGGCCCGGTGAAATTGTTCAGAATCGATAAGTTGGTACCTTTTAATCGAACGCAATTCAATTATTTTAATTGATAGCTTATTGCTATTTTGAAAATTTTAAATTGTGCCAGCAACTTGTTAACGTCTTACAGAAAAGTGGAGTTTTTAAGCTCCTTTTTCCACCATTCATATGGCCAAAACCCCAAAGCTCAGGATCGTCGATGGGGACAGATTGGCTATGAATCTTATGAATGAATAAACATCTTTAGTATACAACATTGGACGTACTAAATAATACAATGAGTGATCTACAAAACATGCTGTCAAGTCGAGTCCAATCCAGTCCAAGGTTTGAACTTGCCAACCCCTTCTGCAGCTAACGAATGTGATAGATAAAAATTAGGAATCGAGATGAAATGAAAGATCAAAGGTCAACTCAAAAAGGCGGGTTAAACTTGAAAGTTTAAAACATTGTTAATTAGCATATTTGTTATGAAACCAGATTCCAAATCTTAAAAAGGATTCTCAATGGGACAATTTCACAATGAAAGATCAGCAACAAAAATACAATGGTGAAACCTAGGTAGGTATATTCTTCAGATCATCATCAAGAAGGAAAATAATTATACACAATAACAGAAGAAAACACATAATTTGATGTTAAATTGTCTAACAAAATCCCCCTTTCGAACGCACAAACTGAGAACCAGAAATATAAATTGTAACAAGCAGGCAGGAGGAGATTTGTGAGAACTCCTGCAATGAGGAGCAGCCATTCTGCATAGCATTGGACTTGGAAGTTCCACAAGGGAAAGCAAACCAAACTATGAACAAGGATCCTACTTCCTGCAAAAGTCACAGCCATATCCTGCCACAATTAGATGCTAGTCATTTGCACATAAACTTCCTAAAAAAACTCCATTTGATGATTCACTTTTCATGAACAATAAACTTTTTTTTTTCTTATACATAGTTGAGAATTTGAATTGAACTGTATTTAGACTATGAAACCTATCAAACTTAATTAAATAATTTTAACTAAATTTTGAAAATTTATTTTGTAAAGGAATACAAGTTCTTCAAAATTCTCAAATGTGATACATTTTTCTTGACAACAATAATTTGATATTTATCCAGATTTCAAAACAAAACGATAATAAGTTCTTTTAAATGATAAATAAATTTCACTATATTTTTTTTTTACTTGTATCTTCATTTTTAAAACTTTTATGTGAGTTGTCAACCTTCTTTACTAAATTCTATGGCATAAGAAATAAGTTCATTCAGATTTTAAAATGTATAGTTAACAAGATGTACTAAATGAAATCGGATAATTTATATTGGTCTCAAAGTCAAAGTGATTGATGAGAAACTAAAAAAAGTGTGCAAATGTAGGGGGTGAAACTTTAAAATTGCAAGCCAATAGATTAAATGATGGTATGATAATTTAAGTGCTACAAGGAAGATTATATTCGAACTCAAGTCACGCAGTAAGAAATAAGGGCCTGTTTGATTTGGAGGATTTTCCATGGAAATTGGAAATGAAATTCCATCTTCCACCAAAAGTGATGTTTGATAACCAAAATTTTCTTGGCAATTCATTTTCTTGCTTTTGCCTCAACGCTTGGTTTTCCACGATTTTGATGAAAATCATTTCCCACCAATTTGGTGGGATTTGGTTTTCCAGGCACTTTTTTTTTTAATTATTATTTGCAATAAAAACAAATTCTATCCACAATTGTAAAAAAAAATTCCTCAATTTCCATGAAAAACAAAGCCAAACGAACACCAAAAGATCCAAAATTTCAACATTTTCCAAGTGAAAAATTATACTAATCAAATACAATTAATTAACAATTCTCAGGAAAACAATTCTAAACAATTCAATTTCCCGAAATTCATTTTCTTTTCACCCAAGTTCCACTTTTGCAATTAAACCGACCCTAAAAGAAATGTTTCAAACTTTTATACAACAATTAATCACAAAAGCGAGCAAATTGCAAGTATATGGGATGCTGCATTTTGAATAAGAGAGAAGTCAACTGACCCGGTACTCTTCTTTGATGGGACAACTAATCCTCTTTTCTCCAAGCTCTTAAATCGATCCTTGGCAAGAGTGCAACAGCCCTATTTTCAGACAAAAAAGCACATAATATGAGCACGAACATAAGCCTATGATTATTTAAACCAATGTATCACAGATGCGCTAGGTAATGAAGTTTCGATGGTAAGTGACCATAAACAAGAAGACAAATGAAAACAAAAAATACAAACCTTCAGCTGTCGAAGGGAACCAGTTTTTTCTTCAGATAATAGGACTTGGAGAGGAGCAGGCACAAATCTGAGACAAATGATTTAAATCTACTTATGCTCATATTAAAGAGAATCCCAGGCAAAGTAAAACTAGAATAACAAATATATCTACATTCCAAGTCTAGAAAGATTGCACCTCCCTTAATTGCAAGGACCTCACCTAACTAAGATACAATACTATAATACTTGTATATAAATTTAAACGTGAATACTCGTGCATCCAAACGTTCAGACAGGTTCCAACAATTTTATAAAGATCCCTTCACTTAATTATTAAAACTGCCAATCACCAATAAACATAGTATACCCCAGGACTGTTAACTTTTAACCATATCTCATAAAAATGCCATACTTGTGCTTTCCCAGGCGGGGTGGACAAGCTTTCAGTCGTTCCTTTTTAGCAACAATGCGACGGAGATGTCTCTTGTTTTTTTCTTCATCCTCTTTAGCTATTTCTTGAAGTATATCCGGTAAGCTGTGTATCATTAGAAGCCATTAAAAATCTTACACAGAAAAAAAGGGGTTGGGGGGGGCGGGGGGGGGGGGGGGGTGGGGATCATACTCAAGGATTATTTGCAAACATCGAGAGTACCAGTCAATCTCTTTTGAGAGTTTCTCCACCTTCTTGGCTTCTGCTTCTGCCCTCAATTGATCCTTGCGTCTAATCCTCCGATTCATCTCAACTCTTGTTACCAATTTCGCTTTGTGAGGCCTAAAAAATATGGGGGAAGAAAAAGAAATCACATTTAAGATAATACATGGTGTATCTCACATTACTAGCATATTTCAGAAAATTAACCTAACAGGTATTCTTTTAATCAAGAATACTATTTTATGTCCTCTAAAACAGGGCTTGGGACCATTAAGATAATATCATGTAAATAATCATTTGCACTAAGTTTTACACAAGATATGTGATGTAAAAAAAGTAAATGTAGCTTATTAAACTGTATGTTAATAAACTTAGATTATTGCCCCAGTAACTTAAAGTCACCACATGTCAAATTCAAAGTAACACATATTTGTTAGCTCACGTAATAAATATGATTCAGATGCTGCAGAGACGTACTCACAGTACCTGTATCTAAGTTGGGCTTACTAATAGAGTCACAAAACTACAATCATGCATCACGGTTTCTCTCTCCTGGTCACATATAAGGTTATAGTCTTCGGCCCATGTGACTTTATGCCAAGGTAACAGTTAAGTAATTACCAAACTTTAAGCCACTTTTTCTTTGAGAAGACTAGTGATGCAAAAACCAAGTCTAAGAAGAGGAAAACCGAAAACCTGGTTATGTGGTATTGCTCCCATAGATTAAATAAACGCAAAATTCAGAAAATCCCAATCTTAAGGGAAGGTTACTCAAAACATGAAATATTAAATAAATATACATAAAAGTGAATCAGCAGAGAGTACAGTTGCAAATGCTCAATTTATTAAAGAATTCCCAAATTCCATATACATAAATAGTAGTGCTCAATGTATAAATATTCCTAAAGAAGATAAAAAAAGGGAATCAGTCAGGATAATGAAAACAAGCAAATAAATGAACCAGACCTCTTCTCCGGATCTGCTTCTCCATTGTCAATTAGATTTTCATTTTGATCATCCTCATCTTCCCCATCCGCATCAAGAAAATATTTCTAATGAAGTGGCAATCCATGCAAAGTGAAGCCAAATAGACATATTTCATAAAGGAAATGGTGATTGAGATGAAAATGCTAATTACTAGACAATTACAAGATATAAGATGAGACCTCTTCCTCATCGATAACTTCTCCAGGAACAGTTAAAGGAACAGGCTCAGGCCCCAATTCGTCTCGATAAATTTTTTGCATTTCATCTGCAACGGCAAGAGCCAATGCATCCTGGAATAACAACAGAGATCATATGGTGCACTCAATATTCAAACAGAAAAACAGAAAGCCAAAATATGATAATTTAATATCAAAATGCCATGGAAAAATAAAATATAAAAAGTAACCTGATGGCTTTCATGTGCGGGATTGAATGAGCATCCAGGAGGTTCAACTTCGACAGCAGGTATAATGGAAGGCTTTCTTTTCTGTCCTCAATTATCAATAGTTAATCAACAGGCGACTGGAAAAAGTGAGTACTATTGTGTTGAAACGAAGTTAATAAGTCGCAACATTAAACTTCTTTGAATTTCAGTGGTAGTCAGCAAAGAAATATATGCCTCTCTGCTATATTTTGTACATACAACCAACTTGACAATCAACCATGACTACTCATTCGAAGCACAAAATATTATTATTACTTTTTTTTGTAATGGTTCGCCTAGGATTTTAGTGAGGCATAAACATCAACCTTAACTAATGTACAAGATAAGCAAATAGTGTAAAGTGGGTAGGCATATATTATTTTACCTTCGTAATTTTGACTGCATCTTCACCTGCTAGAGTAAATTGACAAACTTTATGAGAAATTACATCTCACAATCAAAATCTTTAAGAATATAACAATTTGTAAATAAATAACAAAGAGGAGACATTTACCGTCCCATAAATCCATGGTGCTGCAACCCAATACACCTTCATCCTTAAGATAGATTTATAATACATAAAATCAAAATCACGCTAGTAACTTGTCTCTATAAGCCCTCTGAAATATTTTTAGAACAATTCCTAACCTTCTCGCCATCATCATTTTTGTCATTAATAGTTTTAGCAGCTTTAACGTTTTTCTTGGCTTTCTTTTTCTTTTGTATAGAGGATGGAACTGGTTCAACAAAAGGGTTCCTTTGCAATAGACTATCATAACGCAGTACTCTTTCTCTGCTTTTCTCAATCTTTCGCTTCACAGAAAGGTCTGCCAATATGTTAAAAACAAGATAAATATCTCTTATATATTTATATTCTCCAGATATTATTATAGAAATGCATAAAAATAAAAAACAATAGTAAAAAAATTACTTTGGCATGAAATAGGCATTCAAAAAGCGAACTTAAATAGTTGCTAACATAGTCTGCTTCCATAAAATTCAAAATTTCATTAAACCAATTTTCCGACTAAATTAGCTAAATTAACCCAAAACCCAGATATGAAATAAGTTCTAAATAGGTTCTATCCACTTATTCATAAACAACGGAAGCTAAAACCTACCTAGCAACCAATTTTCTATCAATAAACTAGAGCCCAGAAAATAAAATTTCACATACATAATTTATATTTTTAGTCTTACCTCTGGACTTATCAACGTAAAAAAGGGATTCACTGGGGGCATTAGACAAAGAACCGCCCGAGAGTGCGTCTTTTGTGTTATTCTCAAAGTATTCCTCGATATCTTCAGTGCTTATATTAGCTCTCCACGCCTTCTTTCCTTTCCTAGAGCTCTTCGCTTTCTTTCCCATTTTTCTTTCTGTGTGTTATGTGTATACGTTACTGTCTCTGCTTTGGCTGTATGAAGAAGTGATTAAGGGGAGAAAGAGGAGGTTCAAGAGAGGGGAGGCACGAGAACCAAAATCAACCCTAATAGCAAGTTTTTTTTTGGGTGATTGGCGCAAAACGTCCCTACCTATGACACGTTTTGTGGAAAACGTCCCTACGTTTGATTTTTTGGTGCAGAACGTCCTTATCTTTGCATTTTCTTGCGCAAAACATCATTTTCACCAATTTTTAACTTAAAATGACTATTATACCCTCTTATATAAATAAATAAAAAAGAAAAGAAAAGAAAAATAAGGAATAAATTGCAATCTTACTCCTAATCTTTTTAAAAAATGCAAATGAGTCCAAAATTTATAAAAATATTAAAAAAAAGAAAAAAAAAATTTTCCTCTCCTCCAACTCTCTTCTCCTGATTAGCTGCAGAACAGGGACGGGTTTCCCAAAAAAAAAAAAATCAGGGCCTTTAACGCCTGCCCAACTGTCTAGTTTGAGCTCGGGAGTAAAGGAATCAGGCATGCCTCTATTTTTTCTTCTTCGGGGTTGAGAATCGTCAGCAGTCATGAAGGCAAAGCAGCTGGTCAACTGGTCTATGGCTCGAATCGAACATCTGCTATCATGCGAAACTTCATGGACTCAGGGACGGAGGTGGCGAAGCAGCTGTGGCTTGCGAGACCTAAGTCGGAGGAGGCGGAGGGAGGTGGAGAAGGCTGAATTGAAATGGCAGCTAAAGGCTGGAGCTGCGAAAATGAAGGTTTCAATCAAGACCGACCTAACGATCCTTGGTGTCTTCCATTTACAAACCCCAATCGCATTTTCTTTGATTGAGATTAAATTGACTTTCTGTGATTGAAATTAAATTGATTTTATGTTATTGAGAATTCAAAGATGGTGGAGATAATGAGTTAGAATTGGAAGGGGTGAACTTTCTGGAGGCTTGATGCCGAAGGTGGAGGTCAATTTTGGGGTGGTTTAGCAGCTGGAGGTGGAGGGAAATTTTCAGGTGGCATAGACGTTGGTGGCGGTGGAATATGTGGAGGAGAGATATTTTTTTTCTTTTTTTAATATTTTTATAAATTTTGGACTTATTTGCATTTTTAAAAAAGACTAGGAGTAAGATTGTAATTTATTCCTTATTTTTCTTTTCTTTTCTTTTTTATTTATTTATATAGGATGGTATAATAGTCCTTTTAGGTTAAAAATTGGTGAAAAAGATGTTTTGCGCAAGAAAATGCAAAGGTAAGGATGTTCTTCACTAAAAAATCAAACGTATGGACGTTTTCCACAAAATCCGTTATAGATAGGGACGTTTTGCGCCAATCACCCTTTTTTTTTTCCTTTTTCTCAAAGATAATTATGATGATTCCCCCTGTACTTTTAGTTATTGTTGCTAAGACATCTCTAAAGTAAAAAATGACACAATTATACCCTATCTTGAGAATGTTTAGATGACTTATTTTCTTTTTAGTTTTACTCACCTTTTTCGAGAGGAACTCTTATATGTCAAAATAAGTAATTTATGTATAACTTTTGTTAATAAGAATATATTTATTTTTACTTTTATTGTCACTATACAAGGTTTTAAAAGATATATAAAATACACGTTCTTGAAAAAAGCACGTCTAATTTTACCAAATTTTCTTCTTCATTCTCATAACACTAGAATATTTCGTAAATTGAGTGAAGTAGAAAGTTGCGTATTTGATGTGCTTCACATCCACATTAATAATCATTTCTATTAGCATACCAAGATAGTGGACAATGTCCAACCCCCACTTGATTTACTTGAGTCCATAAATCCCCAAGTATGTTTGAGTGAATTTTCCAACAAAAATATTGAATAGTTTTGGTGTCGGTCTATAATGCTTCGACCCTTCTACTTCTTTTATTATTATTATTATTATTATTATCACTTTTTTCGAATAATAATGTCTATCACAAGTAATCATCACCAATCTAGATGACCACCGCCAGTGATAAATAGTATTACTTTTTTACTTTTCGTACTTAAAACATCATTCTCAAACGTATCATTATTTTAAATTTTCATATCAATTTGTAATATCTCATAATTAATTTCAAAAGTATGTAATTTATTTCACAAATACTAAATAATTATGTACCCAAACTAATAAATATGAAGTCAATAAAATTTGTAACATTCGAAAATTATGAGTTCATGCAATAATCCTTTTCAATTCTTACATAGAAATATTTGACTTAAACGACGAAATACAAATTATAGCTAAGGCCCTCTCTCTTTTCATTCTATTTCTTTTAGGATACAAAGAATTCCACCCCTTTCTTTCTTATTTACGTCAATTTGGCATCAGAGCTTTGACGTTTTCCTCCGATCAAACAATTTTCATGAAGTTTGAGTGATGTTTAAATTCAACGAAATACTGTTGACCTCCAAGGTCGTGTGGGGTGCCTCAATGGAGCGTTGAGTTCATAATAAAATGTCATATAAAGCAGATGAAATAGTATTTTAAACACTATTTCCCTGTGCCAACTTCACGGTAATGTTGAGATTGGATAAATTGTTGCAAGAAGATTGTTTTTGTCTGTCACAACATTCTTCCAACACATAGGTATGTTTGCTTGTTCAAACGCCATATAGTAAATATATTTTACTTGGAGACTGCCTGAGAAAATAAAAGCAGTGATTTTATTTGGATTTCAAACAAACATGGTACATGAAGCTCCTCATGTGTGTATGTCATATGCTCTAGTTAGATTCTGAAGCCACGATGCTTTCAGAAGTTATGAAAACGCCAAAAATAGTCAACATTTATTTTCTGTGAGCCGTTGTTGAAGATACACATTAAACAAATAAATTATGTTCCTTCTAACAGCATAAATTTTAAGATTAAGTGGTTCATATTAGAGCAAACAAATGCCATAAGTTTAAGTTTTGCCATCATTCATTTACAAAAAATACGAAGTGTCAGATCTTTAATGAAAAAATGAATTTGATTTGCACGTGATGTGTGAGCTAATGACCTGTAAAATGAATAATTTTTTCATCTCTAGCTAACATGTTAAGATTTTAGATGAGGTGGTTCAATAATCTATATCCTAACTTTTCGTTGGTTACTCGATTTTATATACATAAGGCATAAATTCAGGTGTACATCTGTTGAAAAATTGGTTTAATTAGTTGAGTTGACTAACTTTTGATCAATTATTTAAGTGGGTTCCGTTAGTTAGACAAAAAAAATTCTTTGGCTGAGTGTATTCTACTCCATGAGTAGATTAATGTAATTTATTTATTTTCTCAAAACTAATTTAGGGTGAGTGAAAATTTAAAGCCAAAAAATAACCACTTGAAGTTGAAATAAATTAGAAATAAAAATTGGTGGGAAATTTGAAAATGTCAATCCCACGTAAAACTAGAAGAATAAAAACCAATTTATATTACTTAAGTTTGGGACTTAGGTTTGAGCGTCAAGGAGTACCAATAGTTTTTGAAATGAATATGACCTACATGCTAGTGCAGGCCATGAGCTTGGATTTGGGCCAAGTTTGTATATATATTTTGATAAAATAATATTTAAATTATTTTATTTTATTATTAATTAAAATAATTTATTTATTTTCTCAAATCTTTCTATACATGACCCGTGGCATCTTCTAGAGATTGGGGTGGACTGTTAAACTGCCTGTTTAAATGGGTCATGTCTGTTCAAGACACAACTTTCCGACTGTTGTGTCTTTTGTACGCTCCATACCCTGAATTTTTATCCATTTCAAAATCTTTTTTGATTTTCTCTCTTACAAAATATAATCATTTCGTCCATCATTAATCCATATTTTGCATTTTAGTCCAGAATACTAATTTCGTACATTTTAGTCCTCTAATTTTAGAGATATTAAAACATTAGTAGGTTCGCATTTAGAGTGCTACTATTACAAATCGAAATTGTTGTATTTTGGGAGAAGAGTGCCAAAATACCATCAGTACTAATGTGGGGCATTATCGTTTTAAGAAAAAGAGTAGAACTCTCATCTCGACGATTTTCATTCTATTTTATTCTGTTCATTCTGTAAGTTGAAATTCTGCCCAACTGTTTATTCACTGTAAAAAGATTATTTTGAATATAAATTATTGCATGATAATATCAATATTTTTCCAACAATCAACATACCAGTATCTGATTTCAGTGATCAGATAATGCAGATTGGACCTGACAATTAATAAGATCGGTGAACTTAATCGGAATTTCTTTCATCATGGGGGGGGGGGGGGGGGGGGGGGGGGGAGTTCGAATATTCTGTCGATAGGAGTAGTTCACTGATGTTGCAAGAACTCGAGTACCCTTCATGGCTGCTCTTCCTTGGTAGAAGATTTGAGGATAGTAGAACTCCCAGGCTTATTATTTTTTAGAGCCTTGGCCACTCTTTAATACAAAATTAAGAAGTATATATATGCAGAAAAACAAAAAGGTTATTCTTTGTTTTCTATGCTTTTCTTGATTTCCGGATATGGTTTTATCCAATTTCTAAATTCTGCTCTAAAATTTTCTTTTGCAAGGTCGTTTGATTCCCTTATGATATTTCCCTAGTTATGATATTTCCCTTATGATGTTTTTGTAAGTGTTATGCCCTAAGTTTAATCAATTTTGAATATAAACACTTTTAATATATATAATCGATGCGTATTTATGTCAATATCTATTATTTAATTAAATTAATATTATAATAAATAAAATAATAGAATCCATAAATTTAAATCTTGGTAATTTGTTAATCACAAGGAGTTGTGATTGTGAGATACAAATGACATATGATTTAATCTTAAATCGTCTGTGATCGTATATAATGACGAGATACATATATCGTTATTACGGAAAGACCATCATGTGTGTTATTTCTTATTTGTGAAGTAAGTAGTTGATCTCACAGGATAAAGTGTGGCGACACTTGAATGAACACGTGAATGTTTTGTTATAGAACAAAACATTGGAAGCCTGCTGGGAGATTTCACATGGATAACTATCTGAATGTCATGGTTAATCTCTAACATTAGATAGTGGAATGGTTATTTGACTTGGGGTCATTATAGTGCCTTATATGAGGACAGTTATACCTTGGTGATGTTGAATGTTGCTGTACCAAGGGTCCTGATACGGCGTCGTTCGAGTATGTCAAAAATCGTATGAATATTGTGAATGATCAATAGATGATTCGCCACTCTTAAATAGTAAGAGATTATAATATACATTTTATCTAATTAAGTTGATAATAAAATCCTTGATCAATATGAACTCAAAAGTCGAAAAAGAGTTTTTGATTTACATTGACTTAATAATGGGATAAAATATATGATCGATAATTGAGATTGACATATATCCATATTTCATAATTGATCGAATCATATTGACGAAAGGATTACATTTTCACGGTAAACGAACAAGTTTGGTTTTATCACACCACGTGACATTTCCGGTCACACGTATTACCCGACACATTACTAGATGTCAATCTAGGACGAATAATGTGAAATAGGGATAAATTAAAAGGGGTGTTTTAATTTATTGATTTTGATTAGATCAAAATAAAAATCCAAGTCGTTAAACATCATGATAGAAACCTAATGGGTTACACACAGAAGAGAACTAGAAGAATGAGATTCACCAATTAATTAATTAGCAAGTTTTGGACAACTAATTAATTGAGTTGCTTATTAATAGACCCAAATTAATTAATTCATGGTCCGATTTAATTAATTAAATTAATTAAGCCCTTGTTTGGTTTGGATTAAAATCCAATTAAAATCTTTAGTCAAAGTCAACAATTAATGTTAACCACATATTTCATGAGACCCATAACTTTTCAACCACACATTTCATCAAATTTTTATCAAAATCTAATAAAAATTCGATTTTAATCTCTGCCAAACATGGCCTGAATATTTGATCGGATTAAGTTTAAGAGACATGTCAGCCCACTTGGACTTATATTAATAGGTTGTTAGGGTTTGAAAACTAAATAAGAAACATTTATTATTCTCGCTAGCAAAAAAAAAAATAAAAAAAATATTAGTCGTCATTCTTGTTCTCTGTGTGGATTATCGTTGGAGACTGGACAATTGGACAGCTTTTCAAGAAAAGCAAATGAGCTTGTGGAATTCATCAAAATGTATAATTCCTATCACAGTTTCTATCTAAACACAAAGCAGATTATTGGTAGGAATTGAAATTTGTTTTATTTTCTGCAATGCATGATTAAGTAAATTCCCAACAGTTTTATGGTATGCTTTCTCTCCAAATATCTTATGTTACCTGATAAGAATCATGTGGTCAAATATATATTGACAAACAACAGCAGCTTTGAGACATCATTAGTTGCATACTTGATATGCTGAAGGGTTTGCAAATGTTCGTATGTTGAAAAGGCGGGGCCATCGGGAATTTTCCGGGTCATGCAGATAATTAAAAAATTGAAAGTAATTTACTAAGAATATTTGCACCATTGCTCTTGGAGGTCCACATGATGTCTTGATTTCCACAAATCTTGATTGTGCATCAGAAAATACATGTGCATTTCTGCATTTTGAAGTTCTGATAGATCAAACCATCTTGTGGTATCAATTAACATTAAATTAACATTGGAATTTAGACCGTTTGACGTTGTTAATGGAAATTTAGACCTTTAAGAATCCAATGCCCACAAAATCCAAGGGTTCCTCTGCGGAGGATGAGCCACGACCTAAGATCAAGGTGAAATGATGGACAATGTGCTACCCCTTCTCCGAGGATAGGTTAGCTGAACATTGGTAGTTGGTTCTTGAACGTCAGGTGAATGTGAGTGTGCTTGTTGAAGATTAAATTTAAATTTATAAACAAAAATGTCCGATGTGTAACGATTTAAACTTTAAGCCCTTGTTTGATCCATATTATTTTTTTCATTATCATTCTTCTACTCATTTTCAACTACACATTCTTCGATAAAATAATATTTTTCATTATATCAATAATTTTTCTTTCTTTTTCAACCACATATTCCTCATCACATCACTTAAAAAAAATGCATTCTCTCATTTTAATATGCATCAAACACACTCTAAGACGGAAAAATTAACACTGTCTCAATATGACAAGAAGGAACCAAAGTTAGAACACAACTGAAAGGTTTTGTTGTGTTGGCTTTGGCATATTACAAGTTGGCATTCTGATTTTGTGTGGTTCAATTGTTACAACCTGTGATTTTGTGTGGTTTTGTTGTGTCAGCTCTACCCCGTGACATGAACTTATGCTTATCGATTTGTTCTCATTTCTGAATGGTGCCAATATGTTGCTATTTGTAGAAAATTATTTGTGTGATTCTAAAAATTAGCACTACCCAAATATTCTTTCCCATTGAATATGAAATAAATGGCGACCTTAAATTTCCTATTCTTATATTAATGTCTTGAAGAAATACATCTATAAGTTATGTTTGTTTGTTCGTGGTACTTTGGGTCCATGGATGCAGCTTTGTTTGTACTATAACTCGGGTTTTCAATTCGACCTGCCTTGCCGGGTTGTAAAATACTGATTTGTACAAAACATGTAGCTCTCTCTTGTCCTAGTATATAAATACTGATTTTTTTACATATCATGAATAAGAAAAATATAAATAAAGCTCAAGAGCATTTTTCGAACTTCATCAAAATTCATATGTCATCATCAAAGGACCATCCAAGCCACTAGTCTCTTCGTGCAATTCCATATAAGCAAACCTTGAAATAACAAAATAATAATAATAATAATAATAATCACGTGTAAAGTTTGAAATGCAGCAAATCATATAAAAATATTTCTTCTTGCATTTTTAGAAGCAAACTCAGTAATTAAACTTTCGTAATCAATATTTTCTAGAAAATCTTACTCAATAGATATCAAAGCTAATACATGCAATCGTTCTTGTAACATGGTTGATCGCAAATAAAATTTTAACAACTTCAATTTTGAAAAACTTCTTTCAGCATATGCAACAGTAACGGGAATAAATCTTCGCCATCAAGATCGCGAAAACTTATATGTCGTAGAACAATATCAAGATGATCACAACATGTTTTCAAATTAGCATCATCCAATGAGTTTAACTAGTCAGTAGAAAATAGAAATCCATTTTTTTATTCATATAAATTGAATTGATCAAACATTCGTTCAAGTGATCCAATTGCTTGATCTACTATATAAAGAAAATATTTGGTTCTGAAAGAATCTTCAGATGATTGTGCATCGTCTACAATAGCATTTTCATCAAAATGTTTCCTCCTACGAATTACACGTTTCACTTGAAATGAAGGATTAATTTTCATTTCAATGGCAATTTCTTTAGCAATATTTATCGCATCATTGAATCTAGTTCCCCTATATATATATATTTTTTTTTTTTTTGAAAAAAGCAATCATCCCTTTCACTTCCTCAATAGCAACATTTCCATCTTCACTGTCATTTGCTCCATTTTTCCTTTTTCTGGCCGGTTGGATCTACTTTCCCCTTTTTCCTCACATTAGTTAAGAATATTATATTAAAAATACTAATATATTTGAGAATATCATTTAAGAATATTATATTTAAGGTAGGAATACTATTTAAAAATATTATATTCAATAAAATTAGAAAATTATAATTAGTTAGTCACAATATTCTTAATTTTAATATCTTATGCATAATAATAAAAATTTTATATTTTAAAATTACCATATATTTTAAATATTTAATTATAAATAAATATACAATTATAACAAATTTATTTTGGGTGCCCCTACAATTTTTGAGGCCCTGTGCGGTTGCTCAACTCGCGCGCTTTCATGGCCGCCTCTGAGTCAATCATATAACTTAATGGTATAAAGAGCTCAAGTAGAGAGACACGGGTTCCGACCTACCATACATTTACTAGTAGAATGCCAATGAATCGAGAAAAAATATATAATGTAAACAAGCTCTATATGGATTTTAAATGAGTTTTATTAAAAAGTGAAATACTATAATATGTCGAAAGTTTTTTATCACTAATATTTTTAAAAAAATTGTCATCACATATTCGTTCTCACTCACTCTCTAGCTAATTTTCTTCTCACTTTATGTATAAAATAATAATTTATTTTTGATTTGTGATTGTAACATTTGCATGTGAATGTACGTTCCCGATCGAAGAGCAACTCACGTGAGTAATTCTCAACGAATCCAATATTCCATTACTACTCTTTACAAAGATAACATTCATGATGTAAAGGAATTTATGCGTTTTGAGAGTCAATACAACATATGTACTAACCATAGAAAGACAAAAAGATAATAAAAAGAAGGGATGTAGATCTAACATTCATTGCATTGGGTATTGTATTCATTCTCAAGTTCAAGTTCAAGTTCCACCAAAAATGACTTTTTTTTTTGTCAAGTAATTTTTTCTTATAATCTACTTCTTACCTATGTATCGGACGAGTGCATGTAGCACAATATTAGACTATATATTTGAATAAATTTAGTAGATAAACGAAGCACTATTTACTTTAGCCCTCATTTGGTGGGATTAAAATCAGGTTTTAGTAGATTAATTAAATAAAATTTGATAAAATGTGTGGTTGAAAAGTTGTGGGACCCATACAATATATGGTTAAAATTAATTGTTAATTTTGATTTAAATTAAAATCTGAATTTTAATCAGTACTAAACATGGGCTTAATATCTCTATCCCAATAAGAATGGAAGCAAACCTATCAACCTTGATCTTATACCGTAAAAGATCTTCTTGACTACAAATTGGAACATGGGCTCTTCGTCAATTTGTTCTCATATTTCAAAACTCAAAACTAATAAAGTTAATATTGATATTTTAAACCCAGATCTCAAATGGCATCAGAACCCAACAAGCTCAAAAAAACAATGATAAAGCTCAAATGAAGTCAATGTCTTGCTATAGCATAATATTGATAAAATTCCACACTAAGTGCACAAATACTAATCAACATATAATGTTTGTACTACTCTTTTTAATGAAGTTGAACTTTTGACACGAAACCTAAACCCAATAAATAAAGATCAAAATTAATCCAATCTTAGAATCTTTAACAATACCCCATAACAAGTTATGATAATATTATAACAATACTCAAAGGCTAGATGCCTTGAATCATTATGCACTTTTTCGTTAGTACAATAATTGTTAGCAAAAAAAGTCATCACCATGCAAAACATGCGTGTTGGTAAAGGCCAATCAAAGGCATGGAACCATGAACTCTTTCAAGTCATGCTTATTAAAAATTAAGTTCAATTACGATATACAAAAGTAATTAATTAATCAATTAAGAACCATATAAATTTAATGGAAAGACAAGACAAGGTTGAAGCAGAGTAATGTATGGAGTGTATTGTTTTGTTGTAATGATTAAAGAGGGAACATGTGAATAGGTGGGGGTACGTACATGATTTGTCTTTGAGGAACGAAGACAATGTCTCAAGCAAGAAATCATGCCAACTTACAATACCCAACTGTCCATATATATACTGATAATGTCTCGTGATATAGCGCATCTCTGGTATAGATTAAAATAAAATTTTTAATAAATTTTGATAAAAATTGATAAAATATATGATTGAAGAGTTGTAAATTCTATGAAATATATGATTAAAGACAACTGTTTACCTTGACTTGAGATAAAAATTAAATTTTGATTTATATAGGGGATATATTGTCACCCCCACAAATATGTGTATGTATAATTGAAATAATTGTGTCATAAATCCAGTTAGGTTTACTTGGTACATGAGTTGGCATGTTCTAATATATAATGATAGCTTAATTTACTACTCATTTGTTTGGTAAGGCATACTATAAAGTATTGAACATGCCTCTAATAGCGTGCTCATTACCCCCCAAAAAAAAAATAAATAAATAAAAAAAATTGTATCTTTCTAATTTAACGGTCTTTTTAAAACTGCTCTAGATGGTATATTTTTCAATAATGAAAAAAATTAAAATACTGTAGACAATGGAACCATGTCGATGAGTTCAATGACACGAACTGCCTACCGTGGTGGGAAAATTTGGGTTCATATATTTTTATAGACCAGTTATACACACGTGCGTTTAGAATAAGTATCTCTAAATATTAGGTAGCTGATCTCAAAAATTATTATGTATGACGAGATTCCACGATACAAAGTCAATCGAATATATTAGGAGGGGGCTCCTTGTGAACTCCAACTAAAGTAGAAATTGTGAACTATGATGGCAATATAAAAGCTAAAGAACTAAGTTTATGCGACATGGTCATACCCCTTGTGACCATTCGCCCATGAGTGCATCGTATGTTTCTTCAATTCGAGTTCACTTGGAGACACTCGAAGGGGATTGAGTAAATTTATCTTGGTACCCAAGTTCGAGAAGTTCATATAGCTTCATCATAGCGAAGTGACTATTCGATACCTTGCCTTTAAGAAGGATGGTGCCTCCACTCTAATATCCAATTCCTTATTACTCAAATCGTCATCAACTAATTAATTAGAGGAATAAATTTTCGTGTACTTGTTCTCTAGTACGTCATAAAGTATAGTATAGATGTCTCACTATAATAACAAAAATATATGGTATATTTTTTGAAGTGGTAGTTGTAGCACGATTCTCAAGTGTGAGGTACGGGCATTTCGTTACACTTCCTCAATAATTAATCCTTAATCGAATGAATAAAATAATTAATCCTTATTATATTATTATATTTATTACCATCTTTTCGTTTCCTATGCTAATGAGTTCTACAGTGTACGCCCTCACACGTTAGCATCACTAAAGTTTTTCATTTGAAATGTTATCATATAGTTATTTTGTATTGTTGTTGTCGTACTATCAAAGAAATTATGCGGTAAACTCGAAACCCTACTCGATTTGTAATACTTAATTGGAGTAATTATAAAAATGAGGCGTGAGACATATTTGCCTGCAGTCGTGTCCAACTCTATGTATCGCTTGAATAGTCTAGAGCTAATTACTGTGGTAAATTTTATCATCTCTCTCAATTTTAGGGCTATGATATGGACAAGACAAGATGAAATCGTTTCTGTTCTGATTCTCCAAGTGCAAATTCGGATTCTAGTCAAAAGGAAAAAAATGAGATTGAGACATAGGCCACGCCATGCATTGTTGTCCCTTTTGCTTGATATGAGAATTCTATGTAACTATGGATTTTCATTGTTTCGATATTAAAAGTGGATCGTTGTACGATATTTATAAGACTAATGAATCCACCAACAAAAACCCACCCTTTAGTTGAATAGATGTTTTCCCATTACCTTCATGAAGATAGACAAAGTTAGTCATCTCTGTGAAGGTCAATTAGATACATGAAGTGGTAAGTTAGAGATTCACTCTATCAATTCAATTTTATCACTGTTTCTATATATATATATATATATATATATATATTTCTATTCTAGAGTCTTTCTGAACTTGCAAATGTAAGTTGTAGAGTTGTTACAAACTCGACTAGTTGGAGATTTGTTTAGAAAAGCACATTATATTTGATTAAAGGTTCCTTCATGCTCGACTCTCATGTCTCATTCAAAATTATACCTTCGAAGTTAAATCTCGTCGAGCAATAGCAATTATAATTTTCCGACACCAACTCTTTAATATGTACAGTCATGGGGTGACCTAGATCTTACCATGGTCCATAAATAAAAATAAAAATATGGAAGGGTAGATACAATTAGTGAAATACTAAGAGTGAGATTTATACTTAAATAATATTGATGGAAGATAGCACGTGTAGAAAGAGAGAGGAAAAGAGAAGACAAAGGTGACGGCTGTTTTTGAGAGGAGATCCAAATTCCCCGTGAGGAGTATTTGGAGGCTTCTCAATATTTTCACAAACTAAACATTTTATTTTTTGACGCATTCCTTCACTTATTCCGATAATATAGTGTATACAAACAAATATATGACCATAATAATTCATATATGTTTCACCCTTCCAATCCAAGCCATGATCACGAGCTTGTCATATATTCATTCCCCTCCCTCTTTCTCTTTTTCCCTCTCTAAATTTTAAAACTATGTTAGTGGGTGTTTGACACCCATTCTTTTGAAGAATGAGTTTTTGAATAGTGATTGATGTAAAAAATGTGTGGTTAAAAAATAAAAATAATTTTTGGGTTTATGTGTAATATTATTTTATTTGGAGAATGTGTGGTTAAAAATGAGTACCGTAGATAAATGAGAATGAGATTAAAAATGTGTGTTAAACATGGGCTTAAACTGTTAATTATTGTCCTTTCTACTTGCTTTTACCATTCTATCCATAATGATGAATATCTCCATTTATAATAGGTTTACTCGGGCTGGCCGATACAAAATTAACTTGCTATGTTCGGAGACGGAGATTGCCGTAAAAGTTAAGAAATTACACTTCATGTGCTCTAGTAATACTCGTCAGTGTTTCTATGGCTCATGATTGATGTGTGTGTGGTGACTTATACTCGTTATTATATTTTATTTTATGACTTAAAAATCGACCACTAATTTTAATTTTTTTTTTCTTGATAGCTACTTTGTATTGAAGGTAGTGTTTAATTTTTTTTGTTTTTTATTTTATTTTTTCCTTTTTGGGACATATAAGGGAGCCGAGACGCATCTTTCAAGATGTTAACTGCTCCGTCTTATCTCTCTTCACTCTCTCTCGTGGGGAATAGAACTTTTGATATATATTTACCAAAGAAGTCTCAATTTTGTATAACATTGCAAAAAATCGATAAATAAAGAATTAAGAAATAGAATATCAGCTAAAAAACCAAAATGATCTAAAATACAAGATTTGCAGTCGCTTCTAGTTTAATTCCAATGCAAGCATACATGTATGCATTACATTCTTCTCTACCATTTCTAGGCATCTTAACAAAATGAATTAATGAAAATAATAACTTTTGTTCTCTACATAAGATAGTTCGAAATAAGAATTAGAGGGTGTTTGTTGTAGATTAAAATTTGATTTTAAATGGATTGTGATAGAAGTTTTTGAAATGCGTGACTCATGAAAAATGTGGTTGATATTGATTGTTTGACTCCGACTTAGATTAAAATCATTAATCTGATCCAAACATGCCCTTAATAGGTCGCCAACGTCCCAACTAATTAAATTGTCACCTCTTTAGTACCCTCTACATTATCACCAACTCCTTGAAAACCCAAAAATGAAGTTAAAGAAAGGGCAACCTAGTAGTTTCACAAGATTTATCCTAGTATTCTGATTAGTGTAATTCGATGTCTTTTGATAGGAAACGGACGCCCGCGGGCATGTGGGAAGCAAACAAGAGATGATATTGATTTGAGAGCACCTCCTCTTTAAAAGGCTGCATCTTCAGAACTTACAGAAAATAATACAAAGAAGAATAGATAGGAAGAAAAAGGGGGGGAGAGAGAGAGAGAGAGAGGGAGAGGTGGAACTGGAAACCATGGATTCTAGAGAGCCCAAGAGAGACTCACTGCATGATAAACTGCAGCTTCTTCGTTCCATCACTAATTCTCATGCAGTAAATGCACTGTGCACTTTTCAGCCATTACTTGGTTCTCTTCCACCATTTTGAGCACATATATACATACACACACACACATCTACTTTATACAATCGGATTATCATCTGATGAAAAACCTTTTATAAATATATATATTTGTTCTCAATATATACTCTTTTAACATTTTCTTCCTTTTTCAAAAAATTGTTTTCAATTTTTCTCAAAAATCACTTGTTCAATTATGGCTCTCTCCCGCTATCCATATGTTCTATTGAATAAATTCTTGGTTTTCATTTTGATGAATCCCAGCGTATTTCAATTAACTATGAAGAAACAAGTAAAAAAAATTTTAAGGCTTGAGATTTTATATTTTGGACTTCTTTGAGATAATTCTAACTCTTAATTTGTTTACTTATGTCAGATTAATGATACAGCAATCATAGTAGATGCATCCAACTATATTACAGAGTTAAAGCAGAAAGTAGAAAGACTGAATAAAGATGTAGCAAGCTCGAGCAACCAGAATATATGGCCTGTAATACTCTGAAACTTTCCTTGTTTCTATTTACTTTTTACCTAGCTAGAGTAAAATTAAGAGTTTTTTTTTTTTTTTTTACGTGCAGCAAGTTACCGTAGAAACCCTAGAAAAGGGCTTCTTAGTGAATGTTTGTTCAGCAAAAAGTTGCTCTGGATTGCTTGTTTCCTTATTGGAAGCTTTTGAGGAGCTTGGTCTCAATGTTCTTGAAGCGAGGGTTTCTTGTAAAGATAGCTTTCATTTACAGGCATTTGGAGGAGGAGAAGTAAGAATTTTTCGATTTCATTACATTTTAATTTTGTATTTTAAGATGCATGAATGTATAACATCAATCTCAAGACTACCAGGCACGAGAAATTCTACTTTCACATGAATCATAGTTGCATATTAAAAATAAACAAACATATGTCACTTTAAGCTCTTAGATTCTCTCGATGTCAGAGATAATGAAGGATGGCATTTTTGAATAAAATCGAACACCCCTTACCGATCGATGTCTTGATTTCTCGCAGAATGAAGAAGATGAAGAAAATTACATCAATGCCCAAATGGTGAAACAGTCAATTTCAGATGCCATCAAGAACTGGAATGGAAGTAATGGACAAGACTGATCAGAGACATATGCTGTTATAAATATATTTATCTTTCTTACCATTTCCTTTGAATTTTCCTTTCGCTTAGCTTAATCAAAGGAATCAACTAGTTTTCTAAAATGTTAATAGGCCACGATCGAATTGTGATAAAGCTCAAAAAACATTTTGAGAAATTAATGATCAATCTACAATCTTGATTTTGCTTTGATGTAAGTCGAACAAATCTTGCTACTAGATGATGGTTCCATATGTCGATATAGGTAAAACATAGAAAGATGTGGTTTATTGCAGCCGAAGTTTGTCGACTACTTTACATTTGATGCAAAAGTTACCTAGCTAAATGCTTTTTTGTACGTTATAATATGATTATTGTAAAATAGGACATAAAGTTAGTGTATATAATCCAAGAAACTAGGAATTTTATGCACCTTCAAACTTCAAAGGCATCCCTTCAAAAAAAAAAGTGTTGTTCGAACTTTTGTCCATTGTGAGTAAAAAAGGAATTTAATAGTGCGTCATATGGCATGCATATGGATATGGCACCTTCTGGTTTTAATATACACTTGTTAATGAGAGATAATAAAATGATCTTGACATAGAAGGATGGTATCAATAAGAATTTCTAACATTTGTATTCGATATTTGATGGTACGATGAGGATATGCTTTGGGCGAGCAAGGAACAATTGCCGTGGGATTGTCGCCTGCGGGAAGGGATTGGCCATTGACCATAGTGGTGGGATCGGACTGTTTTCCTCGTTAGAATTGTGCTTTGATATCATGACAGGAGTTGCACACTTTGGGCGTGTTGGGTAAAGATTAAGCCCCTGTCTAGTTCCGATTTTTTTCTCTAAAAAATCGCTTTTTTGCCCCTTTTTTTCAACCTTGTTGGCCTGGCTAACAGAGAGTTCAGTCCAAAAGTGCGGCTGCACAGTGTTTTCAACGGCCAAAATTCTGATTAATAGCAGCAACAGACAAAGCCTAAAATCGAATTAAAATTGAAAAACTAGCCGTTATTGTTGACTTTTATTAGACGAGTGAGACCTAATAACGACTATATTTTCAATTTTAATTCGATTTTGAGCTGTACCAAACAAGCTCTTTATTACTCGAATGAGTTGAGTAAATACAGTTTGAGCTGATATAGTGTTTGATTCTAGTATGACTAAGATTAGTTATTTAAACAATTCTAATTGAACTATAACTAAGATTTTATCTTTCTCTAACAATATATGTGGCAAGGTCACCATTGAATATGAAGTTCATGAGATTCTACCAATCAAAACCATTAGTCCAAAATGCTATGGTAATGAGTGTAGTTTCCAGCAATATTATGAACCAACAAAGGAGTTCTTATGAACAACCTCATATCTTCAATTGATCTTAAACATGGTCTCTCTCTCTCTCTCTCTCTCTCTCACACACACACACACACAAAAATGGTTCTCTTTTAATTCATAAAGTATCAACTGTAGCTAGCTGCAAAAACCTTTTGCCCGAGCTGGACTAAAGTAGGGTATGAGATCTCCAGGTAGAACATCAAAAGCATTAGACGAGTTTCAAGGAACGCTATAAACATTGAATTGTGTCGGATTGAACCTGAACTGGCTACCGAGTAGTGTACTATGGTTTGTCGACACAATTATTCAAACCAAACAAATAATTATAGTGAATACATCGTGCTAAAAAATATTTGATAATATTAATTATAAACCCTTGTTTGAAACTGAATTTGTTTCTAAATCACATTTCGCCTATACATTGTTAAAAAATGGCGACTCATAATTTTTCCTTACTTTTTAAACGCTCATTCTTCAAAAAGTTACTTATTAAAAATCAATTTCATACGAGGGCTATAAGTTTTTTAAAAAGTATGAAACTATTCCGTTGTAGTACTATTTCCGTCAAAATATATGAACTAAGCCCACGTTTGACAGAATTTTTGAATAGTAAATTTTTGGAGAATGTGTGGTGAAAATTTTGGATTTACTTAAATAATGTTTTATTATGCAAAATGTGTGGTTAAAAATGAGTACGAGAAAAAAGAATTTGAAAAGAGTGATTGTCAAACAAGGTCTAAAATTTAGGAACCTTGTTACACTACCAGGGCCACATGGGCCCTGGGGCAAAAGTAGATAAGCCCAAAATCTAGAGTCCAATCGATCTCTACAAAGTCCAAACTCCATTGGAAATCCTTCTATCGTCCTGTTTCCTTCTCTCCAATTAATCAAGTTTGTAGTAAACTCGCGTACCCACGACGATTTGTCCAGTCATTTCTAGTGAACTTTCCCCTTTCAAATCCACCTTTTTTTCCCGCCATTCCTAACAATATCTTCCTCTGCAATCCTCTCTCTAACGACACCATAATATATATAAACACACAAACATAAGTTCATAAATCAAGTGACATACAAAGACGCACTGATATGTGAAAAGAAATGGAGACCCGGAAGAGAAAACCCTTATCAAACCTGACAAATACCTTCAATTTAATCCCCACATCCACTCTCCGTAAGCTTGTAGCCTCAAAACCCCCGAATTCAATTCTGAAATCAAATCCAATAAATTCCGATTCCGAAACCAAGTCTGGTACTAGTATCGGGTCATCCAATGTTAGCGCTGCCCGGAATTCGCATATCGTTCAATTTTCGACCGACCCTTGTCGTCCACCAACGTCAATTGCTTCACCTGGTAAATTTTTTTAGTACTTATATGTACATTTTTTTTTTTTATGAATTAGCGTACCTTTGTGCTTGTGGTTTTATTGATATTGGGATTTAGAAATCTAGGGTTTTAGCATGCCCAAATTCGCTGCAAGCATAGTTTGTCCTTGTGTGTGTGTATAGTGTGTATGTGAGTGAATTTTTCTGTTGAAAATCAGGGTGGGGATGATTTTCAAATTTTGTTTTTAGTCTTTGTTACTAGTATTTCATTTTTATTTGGGATTTTTTTTATCTTACCATTGTTTTGTTGTTGATTCGTGTGAGAAGTTTGAGGTGTTCTTTGCGAGCTTAAATTTGACTTTAAGGTCTTTTAGGTGTCATTAATTTTTAGAAGTTTAGACTGAAGAGTTTTTGGGTTTGCTTAGATGATCTATTAAGAGAGTAGAAATGATTTATATGGACATCAGACTTGGGTTATTACTTATTAGTTTCTCTACTGTTTCGATCTGGGTATTATTTGCGAATGTTGTTTTGACCCAGTACAGAAGGATCGAGATGCTTAGCAGTGATTGGCAATTTTTTATGCATTTATTTAGTTCACGTTCTTGAGTAGATTTCAATCTACTCATAATAGAGAGCTAATCTGCACCTTAATGCTTACTGAAGGTGATGGGGAAACTAAGAATGGAGCATCCAGTCGAAGACGGACCACAAATGGACCTCATAAAGAAAGTGATGCTGTTGCTGCAACCCGTAGCTCCACTTCTCTTTCAAAGATGAAGGGTAAAGGAAAGGAAATTACTGTACCATCCTATTGTCTACCTCCTGGGAAAGCAGAGGACTATGGGAACCCAATTCACGGTTCTTGTCGTTTTCTGGAGAAATCAATGGAAAAGGAGAAAGGAAGTCCCAGTCCTTTTAGTGAATATGTTAAAAACATGGAAGTTGGAAAGGAAATTCTCAATCCTCCTAGCTGCTCATTTGAAAAGGAAGAGAAAGGGAAGACAATTCTCAACGCTTCTGGCTGCTCAACTGAGAAAACAAAAGAGCTAAGGAAGGGAATCCTTAATCCTTCTAACTTCTCATATGAGAAAAGAGAGGAGAGAGGGGTTGTGATTTGTAGTCCTTCTAGCTCCTCACCTGAGAAATCAAAAGAGATAGGGAAGACAATCCCCAATCATTATAGCTCATCGTTTGAGAAAACAAAGGATAAAGGGAAGGCTGTTGTCAATTCTTCTGGCTGCTCAATTGGGAAAACAAAGGAGCTGATCCTTAATCCTTCTAGCAGCTCATACGAGATAATAAAGGAAAGATGGGGTGTAATTCGTAGTCCTTCTAACTCCTCACTTGAGAGAACGAAAGAGATAGGGAATACAATTCTCAATCCTTCTAGCTTGTCAGTTGAGAAATCAAAGGATAAAGGGAAGGCTGTTCTCAATGCTTCAGGCAACTCAATTGAGAAAACAAAAGGCCTGATCCTTAATCCCTTTAGCATCTCATATGAGAAAAGAAAGGAAAGAGGGGTTGTGATTCGCAGTCCATCTAGCTCCTCACTTGAGAATAAAAAAGAGATAGGGAAGACAATCCTCAGTCCTTCTAGCACATCAGTTGAAAAAACAAATGATAAAGGGAAGACTGTTCTCAATCCTTTTGGCTGCTCAACTGAGAAACAAGAGGAGAAAGGGAAGTCCATTCTCAATCCTTTTGGCTCCTCGGTTCAGACAACAAATAAGAGGGGGGAAATGATTCTCGTTCCTAGCTCAGTTGAAAAAATAAAAGATAAAGGGGCATCTACTACTGTGTCGGTTAATTACACTTCTCGGAGAAGAAAAAGTGGAAAGAGGACGATAGATATTGGGGCTTCTAGTTGCCCTCCTTTGCTGAAGGCCAAGTAAAGTAGCATACTCTCTCCCTCCCACTCCCACTCTCACTCTACTCATGCGTACACAAACACGAACGCCTGTGGACACAGATGCAAGTGCACACATAAGCGATACTTTCTGTTTTTGCCAAAATTGACTTTGTGAACTTTTCATATCCTATTTGTCATACTTTGTGGACTGTCATTACTCTTTGAGCGCATGTACTATGTGCATAATATGCTTATTTTAAAATTTCAGATGCATTGGAACCACTGGTTTCTTATTATAGACAAATGTAATGTCATAAGTTATATTCCATAGTTGATTTCTTGTAAAAGTTGGTTTTATTTAACTTCCCATGATGGTAATTTATTTATTTTCTGTTGCTCTCTCTTCATTTTACAGTAAGACATTGAGCCTTTCTGTACAGCTGTTTTCTTCTGTTATATTTCTGTATAATTTATACAGGTAGACTATTTTGGCTTCAAGCTCTTTCACTTACTGCTTTTTTACTATTACGTTTTTTTGTTTATATTTTGGGCATTTTCTCATGGAGTGGAGAAGTTGGATCGTGGATGCAACAGATAATATTTTTCATCATGAAGATTTGTAAGAAGGATATTTTTCTAAAATTTAATTTTTCAGGTGTGGCTTTTATGGATCCTGTGATACAAATCCGTAGCATTTATTTCTGTTTGCCTCAGCTTATTTTTATGTTACATCAAATATGTTCAGATTTTGGATTGTGCTCATAGTCTGGAATGATATGTTATTTCCAAGCAAGCCAGTGACTGCTATATTTCCCTCTTATTCTCTACCTTTAGCTATCGCTTGTGCTGATCTCCTTTTGATTCTGCTATTAGGAATGGTTTTAATGAATCTGGAGATGTTAAACCATCAAAGTCATGGACTGATCTTCAGCCTAAACGTAAAAAGGTTTGTACAGATTTCTCATTTCTTGACACACAAAAGGAAATCTAGACTGCAATATTTTTGGTTATTGCATTTGATTGTTCTCCGTATTATTCTGTATGCCTTTTCTTGTGCAACTAAGGTTTCTATTTATTCCACTTCTATTTCTTTGTTTGGACCTAAATCCAATTTTGAATTCCACATTAAGTTGTTTCTGTGGATACGGCATATTCTTTTATTTTCTGTTTGAATGAAATTATTTATGGACATTTAGATAACTGCAATATTTAAAGAGGCTTTCTGTGAGGCGAGACATAAGATTCAATATAAACTAATATAATAACTGAAAACATAGTAAAAAACAATATTACACTCAAAATAAACCTTGAACCATCTGAAAAATCTATGATAAATCATTTCAACTAAATTAAAAGTCTAATTTGCAACTACAACAATAAAATGGATTGAGCAAAGTAGAAAATAATCGTAATCACATAACAACTACTAATATACACCGATAAATGAAAGTCTAAAACCAATGGAACAGCTAATTAACTACTTAAGAATTTTATTTATTTGGACTTTCAAAGAAAATAACATCCAAAGCAAAGAAAACAAATAATAGGGGCATCACACATTAAGTGTTAGAGAAGAGGGCTAGTGCATGCATGGGCTCTTCATCTCTTTTCTTTAATCTCCAATTTTTTTCCTTTTTAATTTTTAGTTTGTCTAAAACAGCCAAAAAACCACCCTTGAAACATGCTGGGCTATTCACAATGGGAGCCCCAGTTGGAACATTGTTTTTGGTCGGGGTTTGCAGGACTGGGAATTGGACGACTACGCGCTGTTTTTGACCATGTTATACGAAGTTCATTTCAGGGCTGGAGATAGGGATTGTAGCAGGTGGAGGTTGACACATGATGATATTTTCTCAGTCCGCACTTATTTTAGATCCTTATTGGGAATTAATGAGAGCGCATTTCCTTGGAGGATGGTTTGGAAATGTAAATTACCCCCACGAGTAGCATTTCTATTATGGACGGTGGTCAGAGGTGAGAGGACAGGTGTTAACCGTGGATAATCTTCGTACAAGAGGTTTCTGTATTACAGAGTGGTGCTATATGTGTAAAAAGGATGGGGAGACGATTGACCACCTGTTTCTTCATTGTGATGCTGCCCGTTTTCTGTGGAACGATATCTTGGCATCGCAACACATGGATTGGGTGTTGCCGAGGTGTATGGAGGACACATTAAAGGCATAGAGGAGGAAGTTTCGAGATAAGGACAACAAAATTGCTTGGGATCTTATTCCGGGTTGCATCGTTTGGTGTGTGGAGAGAAAGAAACAGTCGATGTTTTGAAGACCAATCACGGACAACGGAACAGTTTAGGGAATTGTTTTATTCAACTTTGTATACATGGTTTAATGCTGTGGCTTTTAGGCATATTAGCGGGCTGCCTGATTTTATATTGTTTCTTTCTGATTTAAGTCGTTAATACACTTCCTGTGTATTATGTCTTTTGATTAATGAAATTTTGATTACCTTTAAAAAAAAAAAAATATCAATCTAAAAATCTGAGACTTAAAAAAAATCTCATATTGCGCACCAGCGGGCTTATGCCTTGGGGTATGAGGATACTTGCGTGTTTGACAATAGCCCATGACTTATAAGCAATGGAAATGCATGGTTAAAAATATATGGGGAGTAGGTCCCACGATAAGTAAGGAAGACCTTACTCATGTGGCTTATTTCAACGTACAAAATTTTGCAGCCACATGGCTAAAGTGTACACCTTTTAGTCTCCTAATAAAAGCCTTGTGCTAGGCGGCTCTAAAGGCTTAAGCCTCGGGCACTTTCAAAACACGATATAGTTGTTTTATATGGTTTTTAACTTCCTGAGGAAATTCAACTGAAATAGAGCATCATAAAATTGTATTTGAAGCAGACTAGGTTGTCATTTAGGCCCTGTTTGAGCCATATTATTTTTTCATTTACATTTTTCTACTCATTTTTAACCACACATTCTTTAATAAAATAATATTTTCCATAACATCAATAATTTTTCCTTCTTTTTCAACTACACATTCCCTATCACATCAACAGTAAAAATGCATTCTTTTTCCAAAAATGTGCATCAAACGGGGGCTTAATTATGTTCTAATTTCCATTTGTTAATATAATATCAGGCCGTTCTTTTTGGCTACAATAAAATATGGAGCTGAACCATATGGAAATGAAATTGTTCTATAATAAACAACTATTATATTGGTGACAGGTCTTTTGACTGGTTGACTATATATTCGTTGATGCTATTATATAAAGAACATTTACACTAAACTCACTTTGTAGATAATGCCATAATGTTGGCTCTGCTATTGGGGATTTTGGAGTTGTCCAAGCATGAAAGTCCCCATGAATTGGGGTGTCTGATAGATAATCAGATGTTATGGTCAATTTCTTGTAACAGCATAATTGCTATCTCTTATGGCTTTACTATAATCGGAATTCCCACTTGTATTGAACTTTGATGGTTAAAGGTTACAGATGACTGTCCTAACATCTCATTGTAATTTCCTTTGACTGCTCTTGGTGTTGGCCATGAATATCCCCAACTTTGGCAAAAATCATTGTATTTATTTAAAGCATTCACACATCACGTTCTGATGACTCAAACTAAGTTCAGGAAAATATAGGATATGGAGTGTAACCAATTTTAATAATACGTGAAATCAATGATGAGCACTTTATTCAAGACTATCCTGAGCCAAAAGCGCTTTTTATAGAGTACCTGATCAAGAAGACTTATTTATTTATGTCAAAATTTCCAGTATTGATGTTTCAAGGATAATGTGGTTTTGCAGAAGAGGTGCATGCAGCGGAAAGATGCTAATGACCATTGCTTGCCAAAAGATTTTATTGAACAGCAGAGAGCATACTTTGAAGAAATTGACAAGTTTGAATTGCCAGTGGAGGAAGTATAACAGAATGAGTTACAGTGAGAAAGAGAGCTTAATTAGCTTTGCAAAGTAGGTGTTTCTAACATATAGGTCCTTGTATAGTCCCAATGTGATTGGGGTGATGTTTTTCTTGCCAATTTTTTAGATTAGTTTAATTAGCAAGTGATTCTAATGCTGCCGATATGTGTACATACGGCTTAGCTTTCTTGGGGAGTGTACTGTACTTCCAATTGGAGCCTTTACCGTCGAACTGTGTTATTCCATACTTTAAATGAATTTGTAGACTTGTGGTAGCCACTGAACATAAGTATAACCTGCCTATCTATCCATTTTTCCTTCATAAGTTTGTATTATATATAACTGTAGTTCTATATGGTGCAACATGACGTCGACTTCTTGTTCTTGATGAGCATTTAAATTAATTTACATACTCTGTGAGTGTGCATTATTCTATCTACTACTTTAATCTCACTTTCAGTTGTAATGCTGCTGAAATTGGTATTGTAAATAATGAGTTCTTGCAGTAGCATGAACTGGCATTGTTTGCAATTCTGTATTGTCGTATAGGCATGTATATAATGAAATTTAAATTCTGTGGTCTACGAATCTGTGAACAGGAGTTTTAGTTGACGTGATTGAATTGTTGAATGATATTATCACATGACCATGTTTTAGGACTTTTATTGAGACATTATGGTTGATTCTAACATTTCTAGGTGAGAATTAATTATTGAACGGAAAACGTGTCCAACCCCCCTTGGTTGTTTGGTGGTACCAGGTAAGCTAACTAGCTTACCTTCTCTTAGTTATTGAAACTTGTTGGAAGGTGTTGAATTTATAAGAGATTCTTTCTTGTTAATTGTGGCTCATGTATTGACATAGAGATGGTGGTAGTGATGCTGCTACAGATAAGTGATGGAGCAAGGGGATACTTATCATTGTGCTTTTGAATAAGGAATATGAAATTTGTGCTACAAAATATCAGGAAGTTTCATAACATGAAATTAAAAACGGAATGGGTTCTTTAGGCTTTGATTAGAACTCTGTCTAGCTAGTCAGTAGATTTCATTTCAACACTGCTTTAAAATTACACCTAAGGGGGAAGGAAGATCTGAAATTTTAGAGCTTGAGCTGGTATTTGAATTAAATTTGGTAGTACTAGGAAACTTGAGGACCCAGAGAATTGTTCTGTCTCATTAGTTCCTTTTTAGCATTATTTTTAACTGTAGCATTTTTTGTTGATGGAAGATGGTGAAAAAATCACAAGACATATATTACTTATATTTACTGTGCGCAAATTATAGCAAATTTCAATGAATCATGTTGAAACCATTGCTGGTCTTTTTATATGAAGCTCTGGCACTAGACTGAGTTGATCTTGTGTCATGGTAACCCTATTGAGTTTGTTTAGATTCCTGTCGTGTCCTGGTAAACCTATTGAGTTTGTTTAGATTCCTGTCGTGTCAATAGCTTTCACGTTATGGTCGCTCTCTTGATACAAGTCTTTGGAACTTTGTCCACATGTGCACCATGCAGTATGCTCCAGGGAATCCAAGGATCACGTCAAGCAGACACTTCATTGATCCTTCTCTTTCAAGAATTTCTCGTCCCTGATTGGTGGTTGAAGTATTGAAGTTGAAAAGAGTGGTGACGTGAGGTCTTACCATATTGTGATAGTGTCCCATCTTGTCTAGATTCATCTTCAACGTGCATTGCTCGTTTCCCGTTTAAAATCTCTAACACATTGTCACGAGAATCCAATGAGAAGAAAGAAGATGAATAATCAAATAATTGGTATATCACTTCGATCCTACTTGACATTAAGCTTCTGTTTGATAGTCATTATTCCAACACACTTCAATTCAAATACTCATTTTTAATTATACAATCACGTAATAAAATATTTTGTACGTAAATTCAAAATTTTTTCGATCTTTTAAAAAATCACTATTCAAAATATTGTTTTTCTCAAAATAATTGCTATCAAACAGGGGTAAATTAGACCTATTAACAATTAACGTAAATTATTCAAGCTGATGTCCATTAGCTACCAAACTTGATTGTCAAAGTAAAATCGAAAACTAACTAATGTGTTCTTGCAGACAATCCACTGTTGAGAAAGAAGAATAATCTAACAACTGAGCATATATCTTCTGATATTAGCTTGGGCAAATGAACAACTTTCAGACATTGTCGTAAATGGTTGAAGTTGAAGAAGTAAACTCTTTTAACGTCTCTTTACTAGACTTGATTGTCGTCAAGTCAATTCGGCAACTAACTGATGTGTTCTTGCAGACAATCTAGTGAGATAAATAAGTTATTGTGCGCTTGTTTGGTTCAATTTGTTTTCACAAATCAGCAAATAGGATAGGCAAGAGAATCACTTTTGATGGGGAAAGACACAGAGAGCCGTAGCGTTCATATATTTGGTGTAGGTGTTTATTGCGAAATGGAATTTCTTTTCTCATTCAATTGGAAGCATAGAAAGTGGCTTTCACACATTCTTTTCATAGGTATAGTGAAAGGCTACTAAACACGGACCCCCTATTCTATGATTTTTAATTATTTTTGCTGATGCCAATGCCCTTAGTGTAATGCAACAGTTTTAGCATCAACTTGTATGGACTAACATGTTTAGTCTTGTTCAATCATCTCCTCTCCTATATCCACAAACTTTGGAATATTCTTGGCTTCCACATGGATGATACAAGAATCTTGGCAGTAAGTAAATTAAACTGAAATTAATTTTGGGAAGATGGTTCTTGTTTACCATATTTGTTGGTGGCACTAGTGGAGCTCGAGGTGTCAACTTAGATGTGCATTGCTTACTTTTGAGTAGGGGTGGCAAAAAAATCTGTTCAACCTGATATTCGGGGATTACTCTCCTAACCGGGTAAACGGGACAGGGATCATTACCCCCGAAGCGGGTACGGGAAACATAGTCATCGCTGTGCTACCCGCCTTGCTTAAAATTAATTTCAAATTTAAGTTTTTTATCGAACAAAATTAATAAATTTATTATCATTTTTAAAGATAACATAAGTTGCTTTTAACAAATTAGTAAAAATGTAATAATATTTACTAACCAAAAAATAAAAAATAGAAGCAAAAATTAAAATAAATAAAAATTTAATGAGGTGACAAATTGGGCAAGGGACTTGCCCCGATTCTGCCCCATCCCGCTTTAATCAGGTAAGAGGATGGGGTAAAGTAATAAAAATACTCGACGGGACAGGATAAGAATAACCGACTGTCTCATATCCGCCCCGTTGTCATCCCTACTTTTGAGGTAGACAGTGAAGTAATTTGACTTGTGCAAATGTTTTAAGGGTTGTTTTTATATAGCTTTTAAATCATTTGGTTCTTCTTTCGATGCAAATAGACTTGTTCAAAAGAGTTTTTTTTGGGAAAATATGCCTACTCGGCGTGGCTCGAGAGCAAGGACAGACCGACTAATATCATGGTTAGGCCATCCCAAATCTAGACAACGTCGTTGGGAGGGGTGGGGGTGGGTGCGAGCTACTGCTGAATGGCACAAATTCACAAGATGGCAATTGTAGGTGTTTATTCTTTCCAAAAATACATATGCAGCCATTGAAAATGGAATCAAGAAATTTCTTAAAAAAAATAATTTATATTTTACTCCGTTTATTAGGATAAGTTTTTTTAACCACATTCTCTAAAAAATTACCGTTTCAAAATATATTTTCCCCTAAAATCTTATTTTAATGGAGCCCTAAAAGGGAAAAATAATTAACTAAACAAATTTTGATTTCGAAAAATCATAATGTGCTCATATTACTCAAATATCGATGTGGACGAATTGCACAACGAAAAATGGAGTACAATCAACGGTATTGTGAACAAGAAGCAAGCAGTAACAAAAGAAGCTAGAATGTGGATACTATTGCTTCATCAAAATATGTTACAACCTTCGAAAATAAAATATTTCACAAATGATCCAAGATGTATAAAAATGGCTCCGTTCGTCTAAAATTATTAATAACTTTTTTGGAAGAACAATAATGAATTCGACGAAATGTGTGGACAATAAATAATTTTATTGACTACTTTTAACATTACGCGAACTGAGAAACTCCTCTCATTTTGCGTTGAATGATGACCTTGATTGAAATGTTTCATATTATCATACCTAACTTCATTGGTTTCAATTTGAAACAAAAATTATACCAATTTTATTTTTTCAATTCTATGAGATGAAAGTGAACACAAAGAGACAAAATAACTTTCTTAGACAAAAATCCGTTTTTCGAATAGCTTTATAGATTCGAATGATTCTGAGATGGCAAGCATTCCTAGTTGAGGATAAATATTGACAAAAATGTAATGATGAAATTGACTTTGGTAGTTTGGTATTAAAACCAGAAGGCAGTCTACTTGGGAGTGTTAAACAATTCAAAAAAAGAAAAAGAAAAATGAAGGTTATGATTTTATTAATTCTACATAATGAAAAGTGAATATAGAGAGACTATATATAGTCAAAAATAAAATAATACTATATTTCTTAACATCTCTCCTCAAACTCACAATACGACAGCTACAAGTATCGAGAGTTTGCAAGAAACTAAAAGCGATGAATCGAACCGAATTGAATGAACACTCATGTCTGCAAGTAGCCAACACAACCACACAATCTCATCAAATCCAGACGTACGCAAATTTCAAATCCAAATATACCTAACAAAAAACAAACCAAATTTTCAATCCCATCAACTGGGCCAAACTGCAAACCAAATTTTCAATCCCACGAACTAGGCCAAACTGCAAACCAAATTTTCAATCCCATCAACTAGGCCAAATTTTCAATCCCATCAACTGGGCCAAATATGCAAAACAAATTTCAGATTACCTGCAAACTGCAAACCAAATTTTCAAATGAACTAAACCAAATTCCAGATGAACTGGACATATACTAAACCAAATTCCAGATGAACTGGACAAAGTTCCAGATTACCAAAAGCTGAAGAAACTCTAATCAAATTGCAGAAATTGAGTTTTGGCCATCGGAATGTGATGTGACTTTGTAGGGATATATCCGAAAAGAAAATAAAAAAAGAAAAACAACATTGAGAGTCGGACGAGCGGCCGGAAACAAAATTTAAAAGTTAATTTATTTAGGATCAAAACTGCTCTGATACTATGTTAAACAATTCAAATAGAAGAAAGGAAAAAAAGGGATGCTAGAGTTTTATTAATTCTACATAATGAAAAGTGAATACAAAACCTAAATATAAAGAGACTATATATAGTCTAAAATAAAATAATACTATATTTCTTAACAGGGAGAGGATAAATTGCTCAATAATATTAATAGCCGGTAAAATTTGAGATTTTTCAGGTCTTGTTTGATTGCAACGAATTTCATGAAAAATGTCACATTCGAGAAAAACGAATTCCGCTTTGACCGTTTGATTGCAATATAGAAATGGAAACCAAATTCTCATGTACAACCACTTTAACCTGCATTTTTTTTTCATGGAAAATGAATTCGTATGAGTTTGATGGGTAATTTTCTAACTAACATAGAATTGGAATTCATTTCCACCTTTACCTATCAAACAGACAGTTATTGTTAACTTGTCTAAGTTTCTTGGATGCTTTAATAATGGCCCGTGAGTAGTAGGAAAAAAAAAACCCACTTAATTGGTTAGCTGAAATTGAGTTTTTTAGTGTCTTCAGTTCACATAAATACAAATATTTAGACTTTTTGAAACTAAGAAAACGACATTTTATTTCAAAAGTCATTACTAAAATCAAAACTGTGTTTGCTTTATTTGTGTTAATGCATTCAGTCCAATATTATTTTAATTCGTTTTATCAAAAAATATGTAAGTGCATAATATTTATAAAAAGATGGTGACAACATATTTGGTGCACATTTTTTCTCCAAAAATGCATTTTTTTTATGAGATTGGGGAATATGTGGTTGACAAAGAAGTAAAAATTATCAATGTAATGTAAAATATTATTTTATTAAAAAATATATTTTTGAAAATAACTAAAAGAATGATAATGAAAAAATAATATGGCTCAAACTGGATATCCGTCTTGCCTTTAACTATATATGCACCCACCATTACAAGGAGTGTTTAAAATATATTTGCCAAGCACTAACTTCAAGATTATAGAATTTTGACTTTGATGTCAACTCTAACCATAATTTGCTTGCACTAACTTTTACTTTAAATTAAAAAAATCTATCTCCTAAACAAAAAATAAGAGGAAAAAAAAAAGAAGCAATGTGTGACACACTGATGACCGGCCGTACGGGTAAACCAGTAGCAGCACTGCCTACTTATAGATAAGTTTGCAGCCAATCAACTTCCCACCTCAAAACTATTTCTACGTCCTAAACAAGATTTCTTCATGTCCTTTGTACAACTTGTTTCTCCCTAATCACTCATTCAATAAATTTATACCAATGGAATCTAGAGATTACACACAGGATGGCACCGTCGATCTCCGAGGGCAGCCTGTCCTCACCGCTAAAACCGGCAAATGGAAGGCTTGTGCTTTCCTTGTTGGTATGCACTTCTTATCCCATCATTTGCATAATATGGAATTTCCCAGGAAAAAAATATATTAACACAGATTCTGTTTTCTTGGTTATTTATGCAGGGTATGAAGCATTTGAAAGAATGGCCTTCTATGGAATAGCATCAAATTTAGTGGTTTACTTGACAACCCAACTTCACGAAGACACAGTTTCATCAGTTACAAATGTTAATAACTGGTCAGGATCAGTCTGGATTACTCCGATAATCGGTGCTTATGTTGCGGATTCGTATTTAGGCCGGTTCTGGACATTTACAGTTTCATCTTTAATCTACGTCATTGTAAGTGATATATGTGTACATATGTATTTATTTCCATTTTCCATTGAAGAAATAAGTGAGGAGATAATTAAAACTCTTTCAAATTGCATTATGAATGATACTATGCCACTTGTTTGGTGTATAATGGAGCTTACCTAATCCGAAAGGCCAATAGATTGCTGGATTATTGGTTGTGGGACCTGTTCATGGCCTATGCTTTTTGGCTTGAAAGTGACTTGTAATTAGGTTTTCCATATGATTACCTTATTGGGTTGCAGAGGCCATCTACTTCAAATAAATACAAAATTTGTATACTGCTGTTGATTCTTAATCTGAGCGATTGATTGAAAGTGACATTATATTTTTGCACTAAATCATATTGTAGAGTAATTTGTTATGACAACGATAAATTTTAGTACGACTATTTCGTGTCAACAGGGCATGGTGCTTTTGACGATGGCAGTTTCAGTTAAATTCTTGAAGCCTACATGTGCAAATGGAGTGTGCAATAAGGCAACACCTTCTCAAATCGCGTTTTTCTACACATCGCTCTACATAATAGCAGTAGGCGCGGGCGGAACAAAGCCGAATATATCCACCTTTGGTGCAGACCAATTCGACGATTTCAATCCACATGAGAAAAAACTCAAAGTCTCTTTCTTCAATTGGTGGATGTTCAGTTCCTTCACGGGTGCATTATTTGCTACACTTGGCCTTGTTTATATTCAAGAAAACTTAGGCTGGGGATTGGGATATGGAATCCCAACAGTGGGACTTATTGTATCTCTTGTCATTTTCTACATTGGCACTCCAATGTATAGGCACAAAGCAAGGAGGACAGGACACCCCGCCAGTGACCTATATCGGGTTATTGTCGATGCATATGCTAATAGGAAGCTTGTTCTCCCTAGCCATTCATCAGAGCTTCATGAGTTTGATCAGCAGTATTACATCACTATTGGAAAACGACGAATCCACCACACTGCAGTATTAAGGTGAGCTAGTGTTTACCATACTTGGCTAAATATTAACGATACTATTGAACCACCGCAATAAAAGTTTCTCGGGCACGTCCTTCACATGGACAACTAATTCACTTCTTCAGCAACGGCCTAGCACATGGTTGCATAATTTTTAAAAATGGATGATGATGAGACTTGAATTCAAACATTATATGCTCTGTGAAATACAAGATTTATGCCAAGTCCTTCGAAGCATCATTTTAACAAGGAATAAACTAACGTAGTTTGAGTAAATGAATGAAAGATTGGACAAGGAATACCAAAATCTTGGAAGATTCCTTCATAAAGATTCCATGTCCTTAAAAATTGAAAAATGAAAGATAAGGCTAGTAGAGGACCACTGCACCCCACCTCCAGGTTGGGGGGGGGGGGGGGGGGGGGGGGGCTCTCAAGTTGTGAGCAGAACAACAGTGGTGCTTACTCTTTTCCAAAGAAATTATTCAATAAATATTTGCCATGTGCACCCTTTGAACAGTTCTTTCTATTTAGGATATCCGTGAACTGTCAGTGTCTTCCAACTACTCATAGGGATTTTTCATGGGATGTCATCATTATATTTATGTTGTAATTATATTTCTACACACTGCATATGACAAACATAGCCATACATATGATATGTGCGTCTAATTCAAAATTAGCAAAACAAACCTCAGCAACCCACCCCCTTTTTCTTTTTGGTCGAAAATAGTGAGTTCAGTTTATAGACTTGCAGTACATGTTCGATACATAATATTGAATAAGATTGACTAACATGATAAACAAAATTTTAATTTTTTCTTATCTTTCTTAATATTCTCACGTCATACTTTTGTTTATCTAAATTTTTATTTTCTTCGAAAATTATATTTTTATTGCTATTTTGTGGTCATAATATTCAGAACAAGATATTATTTTTGCTATGGAGGTCCCAAAAAATCATTTGTTGATTCCTTCTTCAAAATATCTTCGTTTTGGTGCAACTTGCTAGCTCATTGATTCCATAGTAAATCCAATAGTTAGCGTTGGTTGTAACAAACGTAAAGCTAAGATTTTGCTCTTACAAGTTGCAATGGTCCATATAAATAATTAGAAATGGGACCATACGTGACCTGCAAAGAATGGTCACTACATGGAGTCTGACTCACATAAGCAAACAATTTTTGGATGACTTGTGAAAAATTTGAGAACCTTTAAGAATTTTTGGCAAGACTTTGAACCGTTCCTTATAGCATGATTTGACTTGTTCAAATTTCCTAAAAGTTAGTTGTAGAGATAAAACAAGTTGCACTAGAATTTATTTTTCAATTTGCCCCAAATTTTGGAGATTACCTAAACTTTGAATTCGAGCAATAAAAATGTCAAAAAATTAATCTCGACTCAAGATAATTATTAATTTTCGTTATATGTGTCTATTCTTGAAATGCGTCGAACACGAAGGTGCCCTAAACTCAATGTTTAAATTTTTTTAAGTTAGTATTCTGTTCTCAGGTTCTTGGACAAGGCTGCAATTAAGCAAGAGGGAAAAGATAGTGAGCTAAGGGCACTGTGCACTGTGACTCAAGTTGAAGAAGCCAAGCTGATTCTAGGAATGACCACGATATGGCTTGTAACCCTAATCCCTAGCACCATTTGGGCACAAATCTACACTCTCTTTGTTAAACAAGGCATCACTTTGGACAGGCATTTTGGTCCAAACTTCCAAATACCAGCAGCATCACTTGGGAGTTTCGTCACGCTCTCAATGCTCGTGTCTGTTCCCATATATGATCGTTATTTCGTGCCTTTAATGAGAAAGAAGACCGGAAACCCTCGAGGAATCACGCTTTTGCAACGACTTGGAATCGGGTTTGTGATTCAAATTCTTGCCATTGCAATTTCGTACGGCGTTGAAGTGAAGCGCATACATGTTATTAAAGTGCACCAAATCCAACGGCCTGAGCAAATAGTTCCCATGAGCATATTCTATTTACTTCCTCAGTATGTTTTGTTAGGGATTGCTGATGTGTTTAATGCTATTGGAATGCTGGAATTCTTCTATGATCAGTCTCCAGAAGACATGCAAAGTCTCGGGACGACGTTTTTTACAAGTGGGATTGGTGTGGGGAACTTCTTGAATAGCTTCCTGGTGACTATGGTGGATAAAACTACAGGGAGGAAAGGAGGGAAAAGTTGGATTGGTAAAAATGTGAATGATTCTCATTTGGATTATTACTATGGATTCCTTCTGATATTATCTGTCCTGAATTTGTTGGCCTTTTTTGGGGCATCAAAGAAGTATATTTACAAAAGGGAAGCAGTGGAAATAGAAGAGAAGTGTGTGCAAATGGAGGACAAACCCTTAGGCTTATCTCCATTACAGGTTTGAAACTGAAAGTCTCAACTTGAATGTCATCCATGATAGCAATTGAAATGGTTAATTTGGTTTCCCGTGGAATATATATTTAGTATATAGTTGTGTTGAAGTAAATATTTAAAAGATATATATGAAACCATGGAATATATATTTAGTATATAGTTGTGTTGAAGTAAATATTTAAAAGTATATATATATATATATATATATATATATATATATATATATATATATATATATAATAATTTGTCGCTGAGTTAACTTCTGGTGTTCAAAGGTAATGTTCTTGGCCGGTGAAAAAAAGGAAAAGAATTTTATCAATTGGTTATTACACAACACTTTTTGTTGACCCCAAAAAATGGCCCAACAGAAGAGAAGAGTTCCAAGCGTTTCTTTAGTTGTAGTGTGATTGTCTCTATAGTGAAAAGGGGTCGGCCCGAGAAATGAATATTCTCTAGGGATAAATCTTGTAAAAAGGAGGGAATGCCAAAGCTTTCTTTGTGTGTATAAATTTGCATTACCCTTTACAATGTTGAATGTGTGCTTTTATAGTAAAATACAATGGTGGAGAGCCGTTAGATGATGAAACACGTGGCCTCATCCGCATAGCCGAGACCTCTTATCGTAGCCATCAATCAATCATTCATAGGCCATTTCGCATTTAATGCTGTGACGGCTTGACAACCCTATGTCTGATATGTAAGACTAGACTTGACTTATTTCATTAAGTGGAGCTACATATATAGTGAGCTGTCACATCACCCACTTGATACAAGATCTAGTATGAGATCTTCTCCAATACGCCTCTACATATCTCATGTCATCCATTGGGGCTCAGCTCTTCATAAGGGTTCGGACAATAGAGGTTCGACCAATAGTGGCTCGGCCAAAAGAGGTTCGGCAAGATAGGGGTTCGGCCAACAATGGCTCGGCCAAATTTCCATATGGGCAGAATGATGTGGGATGGATCTAGGTTCACTTGCCGTGTAGTTTGTCACTTGACTATATTTAGGACTTCGTTGGAACTTGTCCACTTGCCACGTGTATTTATTGTACGATTATTTATACGAGTAACATCAGTCCCTCAAGTTTGAGTCGTACATTCATGTGCGGGTCGAACTTTGAAGTATAAATAGTTAAGTCGGTTAATGTGGGATCCTCTCTATCTGAACATACCACGTAATATATGGGTGCAGCCTTATGAGGCTTAATTTACCTTGGCCGAGGCCTTTTATACATGGGAGAGGCCATTCGAGAAGAGGCAGCCTTAGAAGAGGCTGAATTGTCCTTGGCCGAGGCCTTATTATGTAAGGAAAGAGCCTACTCGGAAGAGGTAGCCTTACATGGGGCTAAATTTACCTTTGCCGAGGCCTTTTATACATGGGAGAGCCCATCCGGGAAGAGTCAGCCTTAGAAGAGGCTGAATTGTCCTTGGCCGAGGCCTTATTATGTAAGGGAAGAGCCTACTCGGAAGAGGTAGCCTTACATGGGGCTAAATTTACCTTAGCCGAGGCCTTTTATACATGGGAGAGCCCATCCGGGAAGAGTCAGCCTTAGAAGAGGCTGAATTGACCTTGGCCGAGGCCCTATTATGTAAGGGAAGAGCCTACTCGGAAGAGGCAGCCTTAGATGAGGCTGAACTTACCTTGGCCGAGGCCTTTTATACATGGGAGAGCCCATCCGGGAAAAGGCAGCCCTAAAAGAGGCTGAATTGACCTTAGCCGAGGCCTTTTATACATGGGAGAGCCCATCCGGGAAGAGGCAGCCTTAGAAGAGGCTGAATTGACCTTGGCCGAGGCCCTATTATGTAAGGGAAGAGCCTACTCGGAAGAGGTAGCCTTAGAAGAGGCTGAATTGTCCTTGGCCGAGGCCTTTTATACATGGGAGAGCCCATCCGGGAAGAGGCCTTTTATATTAACCGTTGATGGAGATATGGACTTGTCATATATTAACCGCTGATGGAGAGGTATGAGCTTGTCATACTTAGTAACTTATGAGCTTGTCATAATTAATTTGATGGAGATATATGGGCTCACCATATATATTAACCGTTGATGAAGAGGTATGAGCTTGTCATACTTAGAAAATTATGAGGTTGTCATAATTAATTTGATGGAGATATATGGGCTCACCATATATATTAACCGTTGATGAAGAGGTATGAGCTTGTCATACTTAGAAAATTATGAGCTTGTCATAATTAATTTGATGGAGATATATGGGCTCACCATATATATTAACCGTTGATGAAGAGGTATGAGCTTGTCATACTTAGAAAATTATGAGCTTGTCATAATTAATTTGATGGAAATATATGGGCTCACCATATATATTAACCGTTGATGAAGAGGTCCTTTGATGAGCTATTTTATCTCATTGCAAGGGGATAGTTCTTCCTTGTAAGGGCTTCATTCATGATGTTTGATTCATCTGTGGAAGAGGTTTTATATATTTGAAGCATTGATGCGTATAAGGGATGAGGCCTTGCGTTGTGGGGTTCCATATTCCAGAAGAAAGCCTATTAATTCCCTCAATATGACCCCTTTTCAAGGGTTCTTCCTTCTCTAGGAGTTTTTATTCATAGCTCCTTTTAAGGGGATTCTTTTTTCAAAGGTTTTTTTTTTATTCAAGACATCTTCAAATACCACATCTTTTGGAGTCTTCATTTCTTGGGAGATACGTTGATGTATAAGCAAAGCTAAAAATTGCATCTGAAGTCCTTCAACTTTTGACACTTCTATATGTTGGTCCCCATATTTTGATATTTATTTCGATCATACCCTTGATAAATTGCATCCAAAGTCCCTCAACTTTCGACACTTCCATGCTTTAGTCCCAAGCTCACTTTTTGTTCGCTTTTAGTCCCTTTCTTTTCTTTTTGCATTGTTTTCCTTCACCTTGAGGATTTTTGCTTATCATGTGGGAGGCACTTATGCATAGTCCACGAAGAGGCGTTGCAATACAAAAGTGATGTTGAATAGGCCGAAATGAGGCCTCTATACTTGAAAAAATCATAGTTGTAGAGTTGGAGTAATCCTTCAAGGATGAAGCCCTTGACAATAGATGTCATTTGTGTAGAGGCGGAGGCCCATGTTTTAAGGATAAGGCATTTTAATACTTCAAACTTGTCCCTTTTTTAGGGGTTCTCCTTCATAGTCTTTTCTTTATAGGCTTCCATTTTTCTTTCTTCAAGAACAAAGCCTTTTGCAAGGAGAAAGCTTAGACACTCTTTTGTGGATGAGGCCTCTTAAGACTTCAAACTTGTCCCTTTTTAGGGGTTCTCCTCCGTAGTCTTTTCTTTATAGGCTTCCATTTTTCTTTCTTCAAGAACAAAGCCTTTTGCAAGGAGAAAGCCTATGTACTCTTTTGTGGATGACCTTTACCACTAGGATATACGTGGTTATGGTACCAAAGGTTCCCACAGACGGCGCCAATCTGTTGACCCCAAAAAATGGCCCAACAGAAGAGAAGAGTTCCAAGCGTTTCTTTAGTTGTAGTGTGATTATCTCTATAGTGAAAAGGGGTCGGCCCGAGAAATGAATATTCTCTAGGGATAAATCTTGTAAAAAGGAGGGAATGCCAAAGCTTTCTTTGTGTGTATAAATTTGCATTACCCTTTACAATGTTGAATGTGTGCTTTTATAGTAAAATACAATGGTGGAGAGCCGTTAGATGATGAAACACGTGGCCTCATCCGCATAGCCGAGACCTCTTATCGTAGCCATCAATCAATCATTCATAGGCCATTTCGCATTTAATGCTGTGACGGCTTGACAGCCCTATGTCTGATATGTAAGACTAGACTTGACTTATTTCATTAAGTGGAGCTACATATATAGTGAGCTGTCACATCACCCACTTGATACAAGATCTAGTATGAGATCTTCTCCAATACGCCTCTACATATCTCATGTCATCCATTGGGGCTCAGCTCTTCATAAGGGTTCGGACAATAGAGGTTCGACCAATAGTGGCTCGGCCAAAAGAGGTTCGGCAAGATAGGGGTTCGGCCAACAATGGCTCGGCCAAATTTCCATATGGGCAGAATGATGTGGGATGGATCTAGGTTCACTTGCCGTGTAGTTTGTCACTTGGCTATATTTAGGACTTCGTTGGAACTTGTCCAATTGCCACGTGTATTTATTGTACGATTATTTATACGAGTAACACTTTTCATCAACATTTTTGTTTCAGTTTAACCTAAATCGGGCAGTCACGATTTTTCTTAGTCGGAATTTAGAGGAAAACTTTCACAAATTGCTCTAAATATAAATTCCAAACATTTTTCTTTCATTAAGACTTGTTAGTGGAGGAGTAAATAATAAATATAAATTTCTTCTCTTACGGCCAACACCTATTGAGAATAAGGGTCGTTTGATTTCAAGGTGGAAAATAGGTAAAATATTTTCTTTCGAAATTGTTTTATTGAGAATTATAATTAATTGTGTTTGATTGATATAATTTTTTATGGAAAATGTTGAAAGTCTGGAGTCCGTTTAGCTTCGTTTTTTATAGAAATTATCCACTAAAGTGATAATGTTTTCTACTATTGAGTCTAAAATTTGTTCCAATTGCCAAAAATAAAAAAAATTGAAAAAAATAATCATACCGAATACCATTCGTTTGGCTTTGTTTTGCATGAAAATTGTCAATAAAAGTGAATTTTTTTTACCATTGTGTTTAGAATTTCTTCCAATTGCCCAAAAAAAAAAAAAAATCTAGAAAATATTTACCCACTAAATCATCAAGAATTTATTTTCCTCAAAAATGTGGAAAATTTAGAGAGTTGGAAAATATTTTTTCGGAAAAACTTTGTCTATCAAAAACTACAAAAGTCGAAAAATAAAAATTATTTTTCATTTTCCATGAAAAATTCTGCATATCAAACATAGCCTAAATTCTTGGCACTGAGAATTAAGACTTGTTGATGGAATTTTTGCATAAAGGCCTCTGTGCGCAATGATCACAAGTCTCCTCAACTTATTGTAGGGTGCTTTGAAAAGTTAAAATTTGTATTTGGAATTAGAATATGTTTAAATAAGTTTTTATTAAAGTGTTTTGTTTGGCATTTTGACTAAAAATAACTTTTAAAGGAAGCTGACTCAAGGTAGCTTTTTTAATAAAGTTTATTACAAAAAGTAAAAGTAAAAGCAAAAGTTATGTAAAACATATTTTTGACAGATAATATTATTCCTTCTTGTATATGAACAGTTAAAACACCCTTTATACTTGATCTACATTTCAAATTTCTTAGCTATATAGATTAATGTTAAACACAAATGGTAATAAATAACATTATATTTTTTTTCCTGTATATGAAGAGTTAAAAACCATTTATATTTGATCTACTTTTTAAATATCTTTGTTCATTTTTTATATGAAATCAGGAATTGGGCTACCTTGTAAGATCTATTCCAAAACTAATATGGGCCACTAGTCGTAGACCATTAGGACACAGGTTTGTACAAAAATTTCTTTGTTCAGAGTAAAAAATGCTACATAACCACGAAACTAATATATTTTTAGGAATTGAATATTATATTTGATGTTGTTGATGGCTAAAAATGAAATGTGACGTTTCGATCGATTTTAGAGAAAAAGTGTGTTTATTGCTAATGAAGTTAGAGCAAATTAAGTGTACAGTAATTAGCATAAAGGGAAGCAGTATTGAAAATGCAATATTGCTTTCAACGGGACCATTGGTCCCTATTTATAGGAGGGAAGACCACACCGCTTGGCCATCTCATGTCATTTTCATCCACAGAAATGTCCTAGAAATGTGCGCCACCACCCAAAGTTTCCTTGCTTTGATTGATGGTTGAGGTTGCCTTTATCAGGTTATCATTACACATAGACTTCAAGTTATGTCATCAGGTAATGATGACTTGACTTTAAGTAATCATTGCTTGTTGGTAATTGGTTGGAAAAGAGGGGTTATCGACAAGGGTGCCGAGTGTGTCGTTAATGGAGTGTTTGATGGAAAGGTGGGGCAATGTGGCGGTGATTATGCATACATTATGTCTCTACAAATTACGCTGGTCGTTTGTCCAATCTAATATTGCAACTAATAAGTCCAACCTTAAGATTTAGAGTAGGGATATTAACCTGAATATTTATTTTGATGAGGTGGGAGATCGGACTCTAACAGATGTGATGAATATCTTATGTTTGGGAAAGCTTATAAATGCTTATGAGTTGGTAAAATTCTATTTTTATTCACACAATTAACCATAACTTTTACTTATTGTTTAACCAAATATTTCTTGTCGCGCACTATTTAAAATACATTTTACCATTAGCCAGTTACATCTTCGTTAAATAAGTGTTGTTTTTATTAAAAAGGAAAACCACTCCATAGCTGAAAAAGACAATTGTCAAAATTCGAAAGTGTTAGTTTAGAGAGGAAGAAACCGAGAGTAGAAAATTATGACTTTTACATGATGGACTAGTTAGTTGCCTTAAATGCGCATACATTGCTATCAATAAATCTATTTTGATTTGCATGAATTTTACCACGTTCGACGTGATTCTCTTTCTAACCTTCTCATAAAATTTTCATATGACTCATATAGGTGTGCATGAACATTTTATCTCAACTATTTTTCACTTTCACTTGGTATACATTATTATTTCATCTCCTACGGAAGCAGCACAACAATCTGCAGGAGTTCCAACAAACTCAATGAGGTGTATTCACTTCGAAAATAATTTCAGAACGAGAGAGAGGGAAAATGAGATTCAACGCAGAGAATATTTGCAGTGAAAATGGTATAATTATTTTGGCAGCGGGGCTAGCAATTTATAGAATCGTTCGTGCCATTCGAACATCTTTCAAGCCTCTTCAGAACAGTCGCCACTGTTCAAAAAAGTCCCAAAAATCCGAACAGGCACCATAGTTCGGTTAAAAGTCGGCTGTTAATTGGTTAAAAATCAGTTAACAGACCATCTAAAATAATTTTCTGAAAACAAGCCCATTAATTAAAAATAATTTTATTAAGTACCCAAAAATTTGATTAATTACATTTGATTCAAATTAAATAAAATTTGTCCAAAAAGATAATATAGTACAAGGACGCACCCGCACATAAACCAGATCGGGCTCGAGCTCAGGCACGTGCTCATGCTGAGCCGAGTTGACCGACCGGACGGACGACGGCGATGACGGCACCCGCGTGTGGGGTTTGGACCGAATCCCATAGGATATAGGTTTCCCCCTTTCTAAAGACTATTGATAATCCTTGAGGCCCAAACTCAATTCCCAAACTTGCACAATATAAACTACACCAAAGTTTCCTAACTTTTCTATGTGGGTCAAATGTTTGGCAATTTTCAATATATCAAATTATTCACTAGTTCATAGTTTCAAGTGTGTTACTTTAACATTAAATATTTCATTCAATACTAAATGGTTTTTCGATAAATAAATATACCACGTTAATCATCATGCAGAGTAGAACGTAAATATGCTAGGTCCTACGAAAAATAAGGCACGAGTCCTGTTGAAATTTGGGCTCAAAATTGACCCATCTTCACTAATATATAAAAACCATTTTTCAACAATCCCCCACATGAATGAAATATGTCGGCCTTTTTTTCAAACAACAACATCTGATATGTTTTTCGAAGTAAAACTGAAGAAAACTGCATCGGGATAAGTAGCTAAAGATTTTGAACTTTCCCTAATAAAATCTATCAGATATACTTAGCCAATCAATAGCAAGATACTTTGAACAGTCAGCCGTTCATGTACACCTAGATAATAGAAGTCACACAGTTTCCTTCGAACACAATTGGTTCTCACGTTTGTGTCCATTTTGGCCTGGACACCTCCTGGTTCATGAGTGATTTTTAGAGAATTAATCTTCACATAACTCTCTTAGAGGCAGCCCCTTCTCACCCACATAGGTGATTTCTATAAAGAGTATTTTGCTATACTCTATTTGAACGAATCAAGATATAGAAATCATTAAAAGCGTAACTTATCCTATTTCGCGGCAGTTAGACACTGTCTCATCATATGAATGGGTGGGAAGAAAAATTTCTCCAGTGCATATTAAGTTTTTCACAGTTCGGTTATCCCATTGAACCTAGATCTTGAGATCTCCAATCAACTAGGTTGGGTTGTCACCATGAAAACTTTTGATTATTTTATCAATTTTAATCTCATCCCTTTCGATAAACTTTCGACTTGCTCTCTTATTAAGCCTTTAGTTAGCGGATCCGCAATACTCTCATTTGATTTCACATAATCTAAAGAGATAATACCAGTAGAGAGCAACTGTCTAACGATATTGTGTCTACGACTTATATGTCGAGATTTACTGTTATAATAGCATTATGTGCTCTATCAATTGCTGATTAAATATCACAATGGATACATATAGCAGACACAGGTTTTTTCCAATACGGAATATCTTCTAGAAAATTTCGTAACCATTCGACTTCTTTCCCGGCTTTGTCTAACGCAATGAATTCTGATTCCATCGTTGATCTAGCTATACATGTCTGTTTTGAAGATTTCCATGACACTGCAACACCTCCAAGTGTAAATATATATCCACTTGTTGACTTAAAGTCTTTAGTATCTGATATCCAAATTGCATCACAGCATCCTTCAAGTAGTGCTGGATATCTTGAATTGTGAAATTCAAAGCTTTTGATATGTTTCAAATACCCTAAAACTCTAACAATTGCCTTACAATACTAAGTGCTTGGATTACTCGTATATCAACTTAGCCTACTAATAGAGTAAGCAATATCAGGTTGAGATTTTCATATGGATAATGTTATGTTTTTTGAATTTATCAAGAATCTTCTCAATGTAATGCGATTGAGATAAAATGAGACCATCAGATGTTTTAGAAATTTTAATTCCTATATAACATCGGCCACACCTAAATCCTTCATTTCAAACTTACCTGTTAACAACTTTTTAGTAGTTTGAATTATGGTATCATTGTTACCCATAATCAGCATGTCATCTACGTATAAACATACAATGACATATCCATTTTGAGTACTCTAAACATACACACATTTGTCACACTCATTAATTTTGAAACTATTTGACATCATTACAGTGTCAAACTCTTTATGCCATTTTTTAGGAGTCTGCTTTAATCCATAAAGTGATTTAACAAGTCGACGCAGTTTCTTTTCTTGTCATGTGGCCACAAATCTTTTAGGTTGCTCCATATAAATTTCTTCATCTAATTCACCATTTAAAAAGGCCGTTTTAACATCCATTTGTTGTATATTCAAACTATTCAATGCTACTATCACAATAAGCATACGTATTGAAATAATTTTTGTTACTGGTGAATACGTATTGAAATAATCAAGACCTTCTTTTTGCTTGTAGCCTTTAGCAACAAGTTTAGCTTTATACTTGTCAATAGATCCATCTGCTTTCATTTTCCTTTTGAAAATCCATTTACACCCCCAATGACTTATTACGAGAAGGAAGATCTACTAATTCTCATGTATGATTTTGTAGTATGGATTTTATTTCACTGTTAACCGCTTCTTTCCAAAATGAAGCTTTGGTTGATGACATAGCCTCTTTAAAAGTTTGAGGTTTATTTTCTAACAAATATTTTAGAAAATCAGGCCCAAATGAGATTGTCGTCCTAGCCCTCTTACTACGTCTATGTTCTTCTTTATTTATAGATTCTTGATCTACAACCCCATTATTATCACGAGACATTTTTAGTGAATTTGGTTCACTTTGCAATTTATAAGGAAAAACATTTTCGAAAAATGTAGCAATTCTTGATTCAATAATAGTATTAACTTGCACGTCGGATATTTCAGACTACTGTACTATAAATCTGTATGCACTACTATGATAGGCATAACCAATGAATACACAATCAATGGTTTTAGGTCATATCTTAACCTTTTTAGGTTTAGGAACCGCTATCTTAGCCAAACATCTCCAAACCTTTAAATATTTATAGTTAGGTTTATGACCTTTTCATATTTCATAAGGTATCTTGTGCGTTTTTCGATGTGGCAATTTGTTGAGAATATAATTGGCAAAAAACAAAGCTTTCCCCCACAAGTTTTTCGGTAATCCAGAACTTATCAACATAACATTCAATATCTCCTTCAATGTTTGATTCTTGCATTCAGTAATGCCATTATATTGAGGAGAATAAGGCACGGTAGTTTGATGAATAATTCCATGTGTCCGAACAGAATTGTTCAAACGGGAAATCATAATCACCACCTTTATCACTTTTTACTGCCTTAATATTTTTGCTAGGTTGATTTTCAACCTCTAACTTATAGTGTTTAATACTTCAATTGCTTCGTCTTTTCTTTTGAGTAAATACACATAGCAATATCGAGTGCAATCATCGATGAAAGTGATAAACTATTTATTACCGCATCTAGTTTGCACCAATTTTAAATCACAAATATCAGTGTGAATTAAGTTTAGTGGTTTGGTACTTCTTTCAACAGAACAAAAGGGTAAACGAGTCATTTTTGCTTCTATACATATATCAAATTTGTGATTAGGATCTAAATCGCATTTTGATAATAAATCCAATTTGATTAGTCTACGCAAAATATTATTATTTATATGTCCTAATCGTTCATGTCAAATATTAAATGACTCAAGCAAGTAAGAAGAAAATGTAATTTTATTCATAAAAGGTACAATAGTCATTACATTCAGTTTAAAAGGCCCATCATTTAGGTAGCCCTTTCCTACAAACATGTCATTCTTTGTAAGTACAAATGTCTCCAAGACAATTACTAACTTAAACCCGTTCTTGCTTAACAAGGAACCAAATACTAAATTCTTTCGAATATCGGCCACATGAAGAATTTCGTTCAAAGTAAGCTACTTTCCACTTGTCATTTTTAGTATGTCTTTCCATGTCCTTCAATCTTGGAAGATGAAGAGCTTCCCATGTAGAGTTGTTCACTATTATCCGTCACTTTGTAAGTAGAGAACATCCTGCGGTTCGAGCATGTGTGACGAGTGGCTCCAGTATCCACCCACCATTTCTTAGTTTTTCCAATTAAGTTGCATTCAGAAACGACCATTGAAAGATTTATGTCTTGCACCTTATTAGAAATGTTGTTATGTTTTGTTACATTGGCTTGATGAGGTTTTCCCTTGACATTCTTTGGCTTCCGATAGTCCTTGGATCGATGTCCCGCCTTACCGCAATTGTAACAGTTGCCTTTGAATTTTTTAGCAGTTTTTGAAGAACCAGTTTGTCCTTCGTCATTGTGCTTCCTCTTCTTGCTAGTCTTTAAACCTCTTTCCACAGTGTTGGCCTTTGATTCCAACGGATGAGATGCACCATTCTTTTTTCAGATTTGCGATTGTCTTCTTCTATTCTCAACCGGACAATAATATCTTCAAGTTTCATTTTCTTTTGCTTATGTTTTAGATAATTCTTGAAGTCCTTCCAGGAAGGTGATAACTTTTTAATCAGTGCAGCAACTTGAAATGATTCACTTAGTTTCATTCTTTCAGCATGGATGTCACTGAGTATAATTTGAAGTTTTTGAACTTGGGATATGACGGTCTTGTTATCAACTATTTTATAATCCAAAAGCCGGCCAACAATGAACTTCTTCGTGCCGACATCTTCAGTTTTGTATTTAGTGTTCAAACATTCCCACAGTTCTTTCGCAGACTTTGCATTACAGTACACATTATATAATGTGTTGTCCAATCTGTTGAGCATATAATTTCTACACAGAAAGTCAGAATATTTCCATGCATCAACCTCAGTCAATTTCTCAACATCAAATCCTTCCTCGGTGTATGAAGACGCGTCTTCTTTGAGAAATTTTGTCAAACTTAATGTTGTCAGATAAAAAAGCATTTTTTGTTGTCAACGTTTAAAATCTGACCCATGAAGTTTCTCTTGTTTTCCCCAGTCGTATTAGGGAGTGTAGTACCAGAAGTTGCCATTTCTGAAACACAATCAGAAGATAAACGAGAAGGAGTAGAACTAGAATAAAGTTAAAAAAAAATTCGTTTTAAGAATGTTGTTTCTAGAGTATCTCATTCAAACAATCCGACATAATTACCTTAATGTAATGAGCACAACGTAACAGTATGATTGATAGTATCAGAAAATGCAATTCGAGCCCACTGATTTTACGATATTTCCTTAAAACGAATTTATTGCCTTCAAATATGCTAAAGGCGTCCAACAATTTTTTCCAAGGATAGAACGAATTTTGTCTCCTACGAAAGCAATACAACAATTTGCAGGAGTTCCAACGAACTCAATGAAGTATATTCACTTCGAAAATAATATCAGAACGAAAGAGAGAGAATTAGATTCAATGCAGAGAATATTTGTAGTGAAAATTGTGTAATATTTTGGCAGCGGGGCTGTCAATTTATAGAATCATTCGTAGCCATTCGAACATCCTTCAAACCTCTTCAGAACAGTCGCCACTATTCAGATAGCTCCCAAAAATCCGAACATGCACCATGGTTCGATTAAAATTCGGCTGTTAATTGGTTAAAAATCAGTTGACAGGCCATCCAAAATAATTTTATGAAAACAAGCCCATTAATTAAAAATAATTTTATTAAGTACCCAAAAATTTGATTTATTACAATTTGATCCAAATTAAATAAAATTTGTCAAAAAAAAATATATAGTACAAGGACGCACTCGCATACAAACTGAATCGGACCGGGCTCGGGCACAGGCACATACTGAGCCGAGCCGAACTGGACAGAAAGATGGCAGCGACTCTCGTACGTGTTGGGTTTAGACCGAATCCCATATGATATAGGTCTCTCACCTTCTAATGACTATTGGTACTCTTTGAGGTCTAAACACAATTTTCAAACTTGCACAATAAAAACCACACCAAAGTTTCATAACTTTCTTATGTGAGACAAATGTTTGACGATTTTCAATACATCAAATTCTTCACTAGTTCATAGTTTCAAGTGAGTTATTTTAACAATAAAAATTTCATTCAATACTAAATGATTTTTTAATAAATAAATATATCACGTTAATCCTCTTGTATACTAGGTCCCGTGAAAAATAAGGCACGGATCCCACTGAAATTTGGGCTCAAGATTGACCCATTTCACTAATATATAAAAACCATTTTCCGACAATAATATCATTGGACCGACACTTGTCGTACTCTATCAAGTGTCATGGTTGTAACTTGTCTTAAATATCTATCTGATTTCAAGCTAAATATAATTGGATGGTAAAATAAGGGACACGCTATTTTCATCCATCATTTTTATATATATATATCAACTTTAAAAAAAAAAAAAAAAAAAAAAAAAAATATATATATATATATATATATGAATTAGACAAAAATAAAATCAAATAAATATATAAAAAGAAAACGGCCTACGTTTTTCTTTTCTTATAGATTTTTGTGGCCGCCACTTTTCAATAATTTTTTTTTTTGGCCCGCTTCTAGACTGGGAAACAATGGATTTTATACTAAACATTTGAAAATGGGCAAGCTGTGTTCTAACATTGTGATGTATGACATCTAAAGAGATTACAAAACATATTGGGATGATGTGATTTTGGTGAATTCTATGAAAATAGGAAAGAAGCTTATTTTTCATTCAAAACTTTTAAGTGTAGCATGGACATTGGGATAAATATACGGTAAAAGTAGTGAAGATATATAGTGTTTAAATGAATAAATTTAATAAGGATAATGTTTGAAAGTAACGTGGATGAGTATAATACTTTTTAAAAAATTAAATAGAAATAAATCTAGAGAGATAAATATATATTAAATAATTTCTCCCTAAAATAATGATTGATTGAAAGCAGCTCTAACCTTTCTTAACTGAATATGCGAAAGTTCAAACTGCATAATTGACAAAAGATATCATAAATTAATTAAAGTGGGAGCAGTTCACCTAACCGGGAGAAAATGGGACATTTATGTTTTAAGTTGATTTCCTTTCGTTCAAACGTGAGATAAGCGATTATTTAAAAATCAGTTTCACGACTTACGAGGTAAGCTACGAAACTTGGGGATTAATCGACGTGACAGACCGACATTACTAACGTACGACGATGAAAAGATGTTTTTATAAAGTAAAAATCGCACGCACTTAATTATTAACCCGTCGAACGCAGTAATTAGTGAATTCTAGCATGGAAGCCTATATATTCTGTTGGTAAATATACGGTCAAAGAAAATAAATATAAAAGAAAAATCAAATTATATAATATATGAGGATTGAGTTACAAATGGGTTTCAAGTCAATGAAAACATTCAAAGTAGTTGGTTGATTGAATGAATGCTTTTGAACTAAATTAAGATTAAAGTCAAAATAGTTGTTTATAAAAGTTGCATGAAGTTTGATATTCGCTTAATTGGATATGCTGATCCATTTTTGTTATTCAATTAGTTATTGTTTGATAAATTTATTATTATTATTATTATTATTATGTCAAAATTTGAAAGGTTGTCACTTCAAAAATGTAACGAGGTGTCAAGATTTTATTAACGTAAGAATTCCACATCTTGACTGTATATACGTAGGGTTTGATTGTAATTATGTAATATTTGAGATCTTAAATGTATTTAAAATGTATTAAAAAATAATTTTTCAAAAGGTCGATATATGACATGTAAAGTATAGATATTATGTACAAGGGGTAAATTAAATAATGTTGAACATTTTTTTTATAAATATATTATTACACTGTAGCATGTGCTACATACACTTCTATTACACAAAAAATACGAGTTATATTTTTTTGTAACACGTGTAACATACGCATAACTGTCACAATCACTATTGAGAATTTTCATTAAAATTAAAATGTGATGCAAATAATAATGTTGTAAATATAAAAAATCATGTCTAGGCGCGAAACGTGGTCGAGGCACGTTGCCTAGAACTTAGGCATGTGAAAAGCGGTCAATTCTTTTGTCAATCGTCTAATGCAAACCTAGGTGCGCGTTTATTTTGTTAATTTCTTTTTCAATTTTTCTAGACACATTTCTTGGACAATTGGACTTGGTAATCATAGTGGACCTAGACACTAAAATAAAAACAACGTTGTTGTGACTTTTTTATTCCGAAACATTGACCGATGACTATTTTTTTTATATACCAATTTATCTCTCGAAACATTGACCAAATTAATATTAAACATATTATTTATTAATTTAATAATGTTAGAAAAATAATATTAAAAATACATTTTTAACGTAAAACTTGGAGTTTTACCTCATGGCTAATCATACTTCATGCTTTTTTTAAAAAAAAAAAAAAAAAAAACTGATCATGATTATTAATGTCCAAGGAGGGAGTCATAAACTAAAACATCCTTGTAAATACATAAACAAATGGAAGCTTCTAATGTGAATGTGAATGTGAATGTGAATGTGAATGTGAATTTAGAATATTATAAGATAATAGCCGGTATTCATACAATATAAGAAGGGTTAACCATTTGTACATAATCTATTACCCCCTCTCATATAATGCGAGGGATCCGCATGTATTTAAAAATTTCGACAATGTAGTCCACATCCTCATTGTGAGTAGTATGTAAAAAAATTCGGTACACGTAACATGATCCAAATAAGAATAACATTTGATCTTAAGAATAACATGGGGATCAAACATGTTCTAATTCTTGAATTTCAATATTTGATTTCCTTTTTCAGTTCACCTCTATTTTCTTATTTAATTTTATTTTTATATCACACTAAAATGATATAAGAATCATTTGTTGAAAATTCTGCTATATATATATATATATTTCTATTGATATGAGAAGTGGACATAATAAAAATTAAATGTAGCAAAGTCTATAAATGCTTTTATCTCTATATATTAAATTATTTAGAAATTAACTTATTTTTCTAGTGTGTGTCTTTGTCCAGGTCGTCGTGGTTCGACGAATTTAGTCGGAAAAGTCCTCTTGTCCTTCTATCTCATCTCTTAGCTGGTACTCACCAGCGTATTATACTATTCAGTGATTTCAATTTAATATTGAGTCACTTTTCTCGACAAAGTCAAAACAAACTCCACATTCAGTTTACGCGGATCTACAGCTTTATCTTTCTTTAATCAATCAAATCATTGTTTTGTTTAATAATTAAATAAAAAGACTTCTGACTAATGTTCTTAGGATATCATTTAGTTGTTTGAAGATTTCCACGTCTTTAGTGATAATTGTGATATTTTACTGATAATTTGTATTATAATTCTCCAGATAATCACATAAAACAGTTTAACATGAACCGCAATAAAAATAAAATGAAATGAAAATGAACATGAAATGTGAAAATGCCAAAAAATGAAAGGTAAGAGCATTTTCCATAATAATAGTGAAATGCAAGAACATTATGTGTTAATTACCCATATTATTATAGAGATGTCTCGAATATTATCTATATTAAGGTTGCAATCATCTTATATACAATTGATTGTCTAGAAAAAACATTGGTTAAAAGAAGCGAGAAGTTAGCTTTTACTTCGTCAAAGCTTTCAAAAGTTGAAATGCCATGCAATATAAGTCTACAAGTTAGGTAACCGGCCGAGTCTAAAATACCTAGAGAGAGCAGTCCACGACTTGCCTATATATATATTGCATTAGATTTCTCCTTGCAATGTGCACAACACACTTTCTACTTATATTGTTCTTCAAATTTAATTTCCAATGGGTCTTTTCAAGAACGCCATTTGTTTGGCTATGCTTGTTCTGTTAGTGGAAAACTCGTCAGCTCAACTTTCCACTAATTTTTACTCAAAATCTTGTCCAAAACTTTTTTCCACAGTCAAATCTGCTGTGAACTCTGCAATATCGAAAGAGGCTCGAATGGGCGCCTCTCTCCTACGCTTATCCTTCCATGATTGCTTCGTCAATGTAATTTTCTCATTACAGCTTTCGTTAATTTTCTCATTACAGCTTTCGTTCACTACATCTATTACTTTATATCAGCATCAGAAATATTAGGTTAATGGCAAATTTGCGAATAAATACCAAATTATTGGCAACAAGTGGCATGCAACGAGTTTTTGAATAGCCCACAAATTAAATATACCTAATGTTATGATTTGTAATAAGCTTATAATACACATCTTACATCCATAATTTATATAACTTGATATGGACATCTTTCCAGGGATGTGACGGGTCAATCCTCCTCGACGATACTTCTTCCTTCACCGGAGAAAAAACAGCAATTCCAAATCGTAATTCTGCCAGGGGATTTGATGTTGTTGACAACATAAAATCTGCTGTCGAGAATGCTTGCCCAGGAGTGGTATCTTGTGCTGATATATTGGCCATTGCTGCCCGTGACTCTGTTGTCACTGTAAGTTGGGATACAAAAAAGTTATATGCATACTTCAAAAATTATATTCATTCTTTAAAGTATATACACATTCGAGTCATAAGAGCACTTTTATCATCTACAGCATATAGAATATCTATGGTCGAATAACATTATATAGTATGTCTGATCCTAATTGCAGCTTGGAGGGCCTAACTGGAACGTAAAACTTGGAAGAAGAGATGCAAGAACAGCTAGCCGGGCAGCTGCAAACAATGGCATCCCCCCTCCAACTTCAAATCTTAATGCTCTTACTTCAAGATTCAGTGCTCTTGGACTTTCCACCAAAGACCTCGTTGCTTTATCTGGTCTCTACTCTTAACCAACCTTTTTTTTTTTTACCTTTATTAATCTCCTTATACATTCAAGCTTTTAGACGCGACGCCATCCATTTATAAAAATTGTACAAACATAACTCGATATATGCTTTTGCAAATCCTGCAGGTTCTCATACAATTGGACAAGCAAGATGCACCAGTTTTAGGGCTCGCATATACAATGAAACCAACTTGGATGCTTCGCTTGCACGTACTAGGCAAGGAAACTGTCCAAGAGCCAGCGGTTCCGGGGACAATAATTTGGCACCTTTGGATCTTCAGACTCCAACCAGTTTTGACAACAATTATTTCAAGAACCTTGTGAATCAGAGGGGACTCCTCCACTCCGATCAACAGCTTTTTTTAAGCGGTGGATCCACCAATTCATTCGTCTCAACATATGCCAACAATCCACACACCTTCAACCCTGATTTTGCCTCCGCCATGATTAAAATGGGGGACATTAGTCCCCTCACAGGATCAAAGGGAGAGATAAGGAAGAACTGCAGACGGATTAATTAATGAGAGATAATTTGGTTTTGTCTAAGTTATTACAAATGTTTTTGTTTGAGTTGGGCCCTCGATGTGTTTTTTTATTTAGCTCTAGATTCTTACTTTTATGTGAAGATATGGGACCATTTCGATAGAGTGCTTTTGTATTTAAGTTCGTGAATGGACTTCATCCTATGATGTTTTGAATAAAAGACCCAATTTGATTTCTCATGCTTTTGAGCTTTGAAAGTACTTGAACAGTAACATAACCAAAATTATTCACAAAAAATACAAATAAAATCTATATTAAAAAATAAAAATTGGTATGTATTATAAGGATGTGCCTTCAAGAATCTTTATTGTTTTTATTCCATGCTTTACATTATATAAATTAAGTCCATGTTTGATACACATTAAAATTTTCATTTTCATTCTTCTATTTATTTTCAACTACAAAATTTTTAATAAAATAATTTTTTTTCCACATCAATAACTTTCCTTATTTTTCAATAACTTATTTTCCATTAATTTACTATTTCAGAATACATTCTTTTAAAATAATGTGACTCAAACAAACCCTAGACTCTCCCAAACTATCTTCTCACAAGCTACCCCCCCCAATTAAACTATGACATCTCACCCTAAATATAAACACCGCCAAATTTAAAAAATTCAGAATTTAATGGCTGAGTTTTCACATTTCTCGACTACTACATTTTAGTTATTCAGAATAAAAACATATTTTGCATGAAAAATAAAAATAAATAAATTATATATTAAAAATAATAAATCACATCCTATATATTGAATTATATATCAGTTTACATAACTTTTTCTAATTTCACATAGATGAAGTGTTAATTCTCTAATTTCAACCTAAAGTTATTAGGATTCCATGAGGGTCATGTCCCCAAGTCAATGCTTAATATAGGATGAAATCTTTTGAAGTAATTTGTGTGTGAAATATGCGAGATTTAATAGAATTTCACATAGGTACTTCCACTCGCGATTTTTAAACACTGTTTTTACTCTAATCTTAGAATAGACTTTAGGTGTTGGAAATCCAGACCGCCTTTGGCGTCCTTCGTTTCACCAACAAAGAAAACAATGAAGTGAATCAAGATTTAATAACATAAAAATCACATATTACTTCCAGAACATGACTCTTTCACAATATGAATCATTTCCCAGTTTCTGAAGACCTTGCAAACAGAGAAGAAATTAGTATGAAATGCCTTCACATTCAGGATCCACCCAAGAAACCCATTCGTAAACCAGAAAACAGTCTCAAGAGACTTGTAATATTTATAATTATATATTCAAGTCCTGTTCGCTCTATTTCTTTTCCTTTAAAATTGTGAAAGGGAATATTTTATCGCCTTCTGAACAAAGTGGATGATTTAAACTTTAAAACAACCAAGGTATTAATATTTTCTTGCCGTTTGTCCTTTTTTGTTTTTGGATAACTAATCTCTTATCTTTCTTCCAATCAATATTTTGGAAACAGATTCCACATTCACGTAAGAAACAATGGTGAATATTTTTCTTTATCCATTCATGTGGTCGTGCTCTAGATTTGTATCATCAAATTGTAGTGTCCTTTTCTTCAGTTTGGGTTGTATATATTTCTTCACATTTCACAATTTTGGAAGATTATGCATCTGTTTGTGTTTTTACCGCATCTACTGATTTTTTGCATGGGGATTTCGACTATCTTATAGATTTGCATGGGATTTAAATTTCACTATAAATAGCCGCATATGCTATACCCCCATTTCATCCTTCACAAGTACGGCATCGTGAATAAATAATAAAATGATGAGTGAGATGTTGTTCCCACAAGGACCACGCATTTAATCTAGTGTCAATTAATATTAATTTTAATCTAATAGCAAAACATGTTTGGAGAATTTATACTTATTAAATAATTAAACTAACAATTTTAGCGGTCAAGTTATGAGCTTTTGTAAATTTAGATGATAAGGTTACTAAAGTCTCGAATCTCCCTTATTAAACCATTTCAATGCAATTCAATAACATGACAATATGTGCAGATTCTTGTTAATCAATGTTTCTAAATTAATTAAAAGCATCTTTCGATACCAATTAGATATATCATCATATGACCTTTCTTTATCTCCATGAAAAATGCAAACATGAAAGCATGTATTAAGACGCTAGAACCACTACAAAAGAATACTGAAATCGTGACTAAAAAATATTGTTGCTTAAATAGATTTTGTTGCAAAAATAATTTCGCAACAACAATAATTACAATATATTTGTTGTAGGCATTGTCGTGCTATATGAGTCACGAAATGTATTTTGCGACAACTTTCGATCATTTATCATATTAACAAACTCGCAACATTATTGGTTTGACGCCGAAAACATGAAATAGCAACAAGATATTTATCGTCATAATATCGTCGCAATGCATATATGTCACTAAAAATAAAAAAAGGCAACAAGTCAGTTTGTTGCAACAATTACTCCAATTAAGTTGTTGCGAGAAAATTGTTTGTTGTGAATACTATTTTAAAATTTAAAGATAACTTTTGTTACCTATTCTATTTTGCAACAACATATGCTTATAGTAATATATCTTTAATAACAAGTCATGTTAGCCATGAAATTTGTTTTACAATACATTTGACATGTTACATAATATATTTTAAGATATTCAAAATTTGTAGTATGATATATTATATAACATGTGGTGTTTGTAGTTAAATTGTTAGCAACAATGTAAGTTGTTGCCTAATTTATTTCGTGAATATTTATATGCTGCATATTCTATTTTACAAAATGTAAAATTGTTATCTAAATTATTTTGTTGCCTAATTCTATCTAACAAGTTTTTGTAGTTAAATCTATATTACAACAAAATAAAAATTTATCCCATCATCATTCGTGCAACTTTTAAATATCAAAAAACTCATATTGTTGTCAACACAATGGATAAAGATCAAGGTATTATTTACCGACTTGGTTACCTCCAAAATTAAAATAAATAAAAAATAAATTATACTGCTAGTTTGTGGTCATATATCATTGCGCTTCTAGCAAACCATTTAAAAAAATGATAAACATAATTCGCCTTACTACTTTCTAGGCCACAAGAACAACCAACAGCCTCGGACAAATCTCCAAGGAAGTAACACTGATTTATTGTTACTCACTTTGCTCTAGTCAATTTATCCTACAACATGGCATGTGTACATGAAAATATATTTCGAATAAAAATCACTGCAAGTGTACGGTTCGTAACAAGTAATAAAATGGAATTTAGAGTTCTGAATATCATTCCCACATGAATTGATTTAGTTCATTTTTTCTATCTTGACCTTAACCGAATCAAGAAAATATCGCTTTTATGTTGTAATGAAAATTATGACTAAATTAATTTACTAAAGTGATTGCAAGTAAACTAAGTGAACTAAAATGCAAAATAATGCTGTAAAATGAGTTATTAAATTCAATGAATGAAAGGCACATTAGGATCACGAATCCCCATGCAATGACATCCTTTAATCCCAATTTTACAAATTGACAACATGGTTGAAGTTTGAAGAATCAATGTTCATGTTCTATCCAACAATCTCTCTCAAGTAATGCTAAACCTATTCTTATATACGACCCGATTATATCCCTATGACGAATGCAAATATACAAGAATGCATGAATTTTTGTGAAAACTTAAAAATTCACGTAAAGCATAGCAGTATATCTCTATTCACCTATCGAGCCTATTTTCCTTCTATCGAATGCATGAAATATGCTACTAGATTCACACAATTATTTGCACACATAATTGTGGAGAAAAATAATTACATATAAATCATTCAAATTCAAATAATGTGTTTAATGTAAAAAATTGTAAAATTAGGAATTAAAAGATTACATTACATGGTTCATCATTCTCCTAGTATATAAATATCTAACCTAACATGAAGAAAATAATAAAACACACAGATAATTGAAGAAAAAACATCACCGGATCGATATTATGCTTGAAAACTCGAAAATCTTGTGTTTCTTCTTGTAGTTTTGTCTCAAGATCTCTTAGAATATGTGTTTTAGGGTTTTTTTCTCTCAATTGGAATGCCTTCCCTTTTTCGTATTTGACGGTTTTAAGCTTTTATATTCATCCCCATATTCGTTTCCTAAACTGATTGAATAGAAAAAGGAAACCAGAATTTTCACGTTGAAAAATAAGCATGTGGCCGCATGGTTATGAGCCATGCAACCACATGGTTTATCCAAAAGAGGCATTCAGGGTCCTTGCATGGTCGTGTGCGACCGCATGGTGGTTGAGAAAAGACTTATGCGTCGTTTTAGTCGTAGACCTTATTTTCTTCCATTTTTAATATCTTTTCTTCATTCTCTTCCTTTTAACATCTTTATAATTATCAAATTAGGAATTAGCTCGTTTACATTCTCAAGTCGTGCTTCGGGTAATCTTTTGACTATTTTGCATTTTGGTCCCCGAACTTTCAATTTCTTTCGTTTTGATCCTTATTCATATCTTTTCTATTGAGTTCTGTCACATCCATCCATATAGTGCTACAAAACAAAATTAAGTAGAATTAAGCCATATTCAAACATAGGGACCTAAAAACGTTGACGTTGGGGTCCTACTATATGATAACACCTCAATTTGCAACAAACGTCCAAACGTTGTTGTAGACTGTTTTTGTTGTAGTGTCTCTATGTGTTCTTGCCTTTGGAAACTTATACAAGTCCTTTCAACAGTTTCCATATAAAGTTTGATGGAACTAAAAAGTCTTCCGTTATATATTATATTTTTGGATAGCAGGAAATTTATATGAACATCTCTTTTTGAAATTGTATTTTCTTTAAGGTTGTCTCAAGTAGGGCTGTAAGCAGTCTAATTTTATCGATTTTTGACAGATTTTCAAACCAAACCGTTTAAACTAGTTTGAGAAAATCCAAACCTAAACCAAACAATTTTGAACGGTTTGAAAAAAAACCCAAATCTAAACCTAACGGTTTGGTACTGTTTTAAACCGTCGATTTCGCGTATATTTTTTTGCATGTCTACTTTTATGCCATTAATTCAATATATATTTATATCTTACTAGCAATAAATCTAAAACAAACTAAATATATCTACAATAAATTTAAATACTAACGAAATCAAGGTAAAATCACAATAAACTAAAACATAGTTTTTTGTTCGCCTTTTTTTTTACCTTTTAGGATAAGATATTATGATAACGTTACAATACAAGTCTACTAAACTAAATATAAGGCCCAAAAAATATAATAATGTCCAACAAGACCTAGTGATCACCATATCTGAAAAAAGGCCACTGATAGAGAATAACCAACCTCAATAATAAATCAATTGTTTATAATATTTAAACATAACAATCACACAAGCTTACCATTGTATGTTGTTACAAACTCAATTTCTCATATACATTCAAACATCAATTGTTGTCACACATGATTCATCGTTTGCATAGTCAAACAAATACATTCATTACATTATCATAATATTAGATACTAAATAGATAAGAGGATCTTTAAAAATATGGTATTAGAAAATATAAATCACCTGCCACAACTTTTATTGAATCATCAAATGCCTCCACTTCATCTAAATATTGGCGCAGGACTATAGGTTCCGTCTTAGTTTGCAACCAATTCTTTTCGCATATACAAGTCTCAACCATCCTTGCACCTAATGAACTCCTAAAGGAATCAAATATCCGACCTCCAGTTGAGAATGCAGACTCAGAAGCAACTGTAGAAATTTGAATCACTAATACGTCTCTGACAATTTGGGAGACAATCTTATACTTAGGAGCATTTAATTTCCACCACAATAAAATGTTGAATGGCTCCTTAGTCAAATCTTCATATCTGTCGGACAAGTAATCTACCAAATAATTTTTCTCCGACCTCACATCTCGATTAAGTCTCGCTTTAAAGATTGAAGGGATGGGTTTAGAAATACCTAAAGCAGGTTGTGGTTGACTTTGACTACCAGTTTGAGACGTCTCATTTGATGGTGGAGGGCCTGGAGGCATCATTTTCTTGTAGAAGTTATATAACATGTGAATTGTATTTTCTACTTTTGCTAACATCTTCTTAGCAATTTCTTCATTTTATATGATTTCAAAGCCAATTTTAAGCAATTCCAACTTGCATCTCGGGTCAAGAATTGTTGCTATCAATAACAAATCATTAAACTTTTCATGATTGCCCCAATATTTATCATATTTTCTTCGCATGCTAATAGCCATTTTTCCCATCAAAATGTTGGGAACTTTAGCTAATTCATTCAACTCCCCATGAATTTCACAAATTAAGAGTCACTAACTTTCAATGTCATATCATAGAATGATTTAAGAAACTTCACAAAACTTTGTCCTTGATCCCAATCAAATGGAGTGGGTGAACCACTTCTTTCATCGCTTCTTTTCTCTTCATCAAAGTATTTTGTATAATTTGCATCACTTTCTAAAGCACCAAATGCTTTTTCTAAATTTCACTGCAGTGTCTAACATCAAATATGTAGAATTCCATCTAGTAGCCATATCCAAACACAACAAAGCTCGAGACTCGATATTAACCTCCTTGCAACTCTCCTAGAAGCTTTTCAGTTGTGTTGGGGAAGACCTAGTAAACCTCACAGCATTGCGAATTAATGAAATAGAACTATTGATTTCTTTTAAACCATCACAAACAATGAGATTAAGAATATGGGCACAACACCTCATATCAAGCATTTCTCCATCAAGAATTAGACCATGTTTATTCTCGTCAAAACTCTCTTTCAATTTCGATATTGCAACATCATTAGAAGAGGTGTTATCGACAGTCACACAAAAAATCTTTTTAATTCCCCAATCATGAAGACAATAAATCAACTCTTTAGCCAGCATATTACATTTATGACTGGGGACTTGAATGAAGCTTATAATACGTTTTTGAAGGATCCAATCATCATCAACTCAATGAGCAGTCAAACACATGTAACTAATATTTTGTATCGATGTCCAACAATCAGTAGTTAAGCAAACCCTATGTGTACTCAATTCTTTCTTCAGTTTATTCTTTTCATCAAGGAACAGTTGATATATATATTCTGTCACTGTAACTCTTGAAGGAAATTCAAACGTTGGAAAGAAATACTTTGTATATAATTGAAAACCTTCATCTTACATGTCTAAATGGTAACTCGGCCAATAAAAAGTACTTAGCAATCATTTCTCTAGTCCCTTTTTGAGTGAACCTAACAACTTGTCCAAACTACTAATGCTTTCTAAAACATCATCATTTTTAGATTTAGTGTAATAACTCACAGTCTTTTGCTTTTTCTCTAGAACCCTATATGGATATTTCTTACATAAGCACTTAATATGGTTTCGCAATGTACTAGTCCCTGCATTTTTGTTCCCATATTTATAAAGTTGCCCACAGTAAATACACGCTGCCTTTTCATCATGTAGTTTAAAATGATCCCAAACATTAGATCTTTTAGCTCCTTTTTTTCCCTTAGTGGAATGTGCATGTTGATCAACTTCTACACTATCAACAACTTCATTTGGCTCAAGATAATTTTCTTCTTGAGAAAGGTCAATATGATTCATATTTGTGATTCTGTACAACAAACGATTACTAGAAAATTATTTAAATGCAGGGACATGACAACTTTTCAAGAATCAAGATCACAAAGCTTGCTTTAGTAGTTCATTTCCATGTTCAAAACGTCAAATCACGCAGTCATATAGTTCCATAATTTGGGGATTTTTGGGTATTTTCAAGAATCAACATTTAAGCACAGAAAATGAACATGACAACTTTTGCAGAGATACCCAAAAATGCAAGGCCTGTGACTAAAATCACGCAGGGACATGACAACTTTGAATTTCAAGAAAAAACCCACAATTTCTTGAAGGAGATTGACAACTTACCACTTAGAGACTCGCAAGTCGCAACCGTGAACAAGTAGAGCAACAAAATTGAAGGCTATCGGTTGTAACTGACCGTAGACTATCGACGACCGTAGGCGGCAACTGGAAGGTTAGGGTTGGGATCGACGATTTGAGGAAAATTGGGGAGGCGGGGAGGGACTGAGCGACGAGCGGGAGAGAGAGAAATGGAAGGTTAGGGTTGTGTTCAATGTGTTGTGTGTACTGTTATTTCTTTCTCGTTTTATAATTTGAGTTTGAGCCCATTTTATTTTATTTTATTTTTAATTAGGCTAGGCGGGTCGGGTCGGGTTGGATTGTGACTTGGGCGGGTTGTAACAGAAAATTATAAATTGACAAAAATACCCACAAATGACAAAATTATTGAATTTTACAAATTTGGATGAATTTTAAAAAAATTAGTTTTTTATTTTTTCATTTTTATATATTTTTCGCTGGTCCGGTTTGGTTTTAAATCGTAATTAAAATTTTCAAATCTAAACCAAACCATTTTTGATCGGTTTGGTTTGATTCAAAACTATTTCGTTGACTGGTCCACGTGACACCAAATCGACGGTTTATTAAATGTGATTTCGGTTTGATTTTTTGATTTGACGGTTTTTACTTACGGCCCTAGTCTCAAGGACCAAACAATCTCTAACAAAAGATGACTAAAGTAAAATAAAAATAGAAAATAATTATATCCCAACTGGCATCCAATTGCATCATTGTGATGCAGGAGGATCCGAGTTAGACGAGGTCGAGCTGTCTGATAGTACGTTAATGGCGCTAAGATACCATGAGTTGGTAGATCAGCGCAAGAGTGGCAAATAATTGGCGGTATTTCCTAATTGGGGCCATCTACGGGCATGTTTCGGTATTTTGGACATAACTTTTGCTACGGTTGTTAGAATCACGCTCATGACCCCAATCCAAAAAGGTCTTTTCGGTGTACACGACGTGGTCACCCAGCTCTGCTTGGTGAGCATCGACTTCGAAGCCGAATTCAGCTGTTTTCCTTTTCGAATCATCAATTTAAGTTATTTTTTTGTCGTTTATAGTAATATTTCAATTACCTTTTTGACATAGAATAAGAGCTCGGTTTGAGTCGGATTTTGGTGACATTGTTTCTTTTATTAGGTATTTTATTTTGGTAGTAAAATTAGAATTTACCATTTTCGGTAAATTTTCACTAATTTTGCATATTCGGCTATATAACCCAGCTTGTGGGTTATTTTTCGTCAGTTGTTGAATAATAAAGATTTATTATCGATTCCTTTGATTTTTCTCTTGCTTTATTCTCTGTTTTTATCTATTGATCCCAGCCTTTGCAGAATAATCGCTATTCTGACTGGCGTCAGTTGGTATCAGAGCATCAGCATCTTCTTGGGACTAGATTTTATCAGTCAATCATGGTTGGTGGTCGTGGTTGTGGTCGTAGAGGGCAGTTTCCGAATGAGGAAGTCCCACACCGTGATCGTAGCGTTCAAGAGGTGACGATTGAAAACTTACATAGGCAAATTGCAGAGTTAACTCAGCGTCTGACGGCGCAAGATCTCGGTGACCGCGAACTAGAGGGTCACGAGTTCGATACTAGTTACGAAAATTCGTATCACAACCCTGCTCGAGTCTGGGAGCGTCGTGGTCGGGAGGATCGTCATGTGGATTTCGGCTTTCGGGTGGATCTACTAGAGTTTTCTGGTACATTACGGGCTAAAAGTTTAGTTGGTTGGCTGAATGAAGTGGAATGTATATTTGAGTATAAGGAGGTTTCGGATCACATCAAAGTAAGGTTAGTTGCCATCAAACTTAAGGGGAGAGCATCTGCGTGGTGGGAGCAGTTGAGGCGCTCTCGCAGTAGGCAAGGTAAGGTCAAATTCACAGATTGGGAGAAAATGAAGAAGAAGATGAAAGGTCACTTTCTTCCTTTCGGCTATACTCAAACTTTGTTTTAGCGGCTTCATTCTTTGAGGCAAGGCACAATATCGGTTGATGACTACACAGAGGAGTTCTATCAGTTGGTGGCTCAGAATGATCTATTTGAAGCGGAAGAACAGATGGTAGCGAAATACTTGAGAGGGTTGCGACAGTCCATACAGGATGTCCTCAGCCTTCACTCGCTGTGGACTGTTTTTGAAGCATATCAATGCTCACTTGCTGTAGAGAAGTAACAGAATAGGAGATCGGTGACCAGAAGCGAAGGAGGTCGACCAATTCGCCCTCAAGCACCTCGTCCTACTCAGCAACCACCCCGAGTTAATCCTGGTTCGGGTATTAGATGCTTCAGGTGTGGTGAACATGGACATCGATCAATTGATTGCAGAAAACCAGATAGTCGGACAGGTAAAAATCTCTTTATTGATGAAGAAATTATAGATGAGGTTGAGAAAGTTGAAGAACCTGTATATGACGATGATAAAGAGGAAGACGTTCTGTATGGAGACAGTCATGAGACTCTAGTTGTGCGAAAGAGTCTGTTGACTCCGAAAGGCAACTCAGGAGACGACTGGTTGAGAACCAACATATTTCACACAACCTGCACGGCAGCAGATAAAGTTTGTAAACTGATCAGTGATAGTGGAAGCTACGAAAATATGGTGTCTGAAGAAGTTGTTCAAAAATTGCGGTTGAAGACAAATAGGCATCCCAAGCCATATAAGTTGTCGTGGTTGAGTAAAGGCAGTGCAGTATCAGTTGACAACCGTTGTTTATTGTCTTTTTCGATCGGCATAAAATCTTTTGATAATGCATGGTGTGATGTTGTGTCGATGGATGCTTGTCACATATTGCTGGGACGACCTTGGCAATATGATCGCAGTGTTGTTCATGATGGGCGGAAAAATACGTATTCCCTTAGCATCAAAGGAAAAAAAGTTGTGTTGGCACCCCGTAGAGAAGAAGTCACTCTTGTCCCGGTAGCTCAAAATTCCAACCTGCTTTCTTTTTTTGGGAGAGATTGAGCGTGAAGATGTGGTATATGCTCTTATGCTTCGTGAGAATCATACAACAGATGAGAATCCAAATTTACCGATAGAAGTACAGCAGATGCTAATGGAGTTCTCTGATTTGATGCCTGAAGATCTCCCTCCGGGGTTACCACCTATGAGGGATATTCAACATCAGATTGACCATGTTCTAGGGTCGAGTATGCCTAATCGACCGGCTTATCGCCTCAGTCCCAATGAAGCTGAGGAATTGCAGCGACAAGTGGTGGAGTTGTTGGAGAGGGGTTACATTCGTGAAAGCATGAGCCCATGTGTAGTTCATGCTCTACTAGTGCCGAAGAAGGATAGTTCTTTGCGTATGTGTGTTGATAGTAGAGCAATCAACCAGATTACAGTGAAGTACAGGTATCCGATTCTCCGTTTGGATGATATGTTGGATCAGTTGTCCGGTTCTAAGGTCTTCTCGAAAATTGACCTTAAGAGCAGATATCACCAAATCAGAATACGGCCAGGAGATGAGTGGAAGACGACGTTTAAGATGCAGCACGGTTTGTATGAGTGGATGGTCATGCCTTTTGGACTATCCAATGAGCTCAGCACTTTTATGAGGTTTATGCATCAGGTGTTACGGTCTTTCATGGGAAAGTTTGTGATGGTCTACTTTGATGATATCCTCATCTACAGTCCAACGTGGGCATCTCATTTTGAACACCTTTGTGTAGTTTTTGATGTGTTAAGGACGGAGTGCCTATTTGTTAATCAAAAAAAGTGTTCTTTCTTCACTACTTCTGTTACCTTTCTGCGTTTTGTTTTGTCTACTGATGGTGTTCAAGCAGATCAATCTAAAATAGACGCGATCTTGGAGTGGCCCAAGCCAAAAACCTTGCATGATGTCAGGAGCTTCCATGGACTGGCATCATTCTATCGCCGATTCATCAAGAACTTCAGTACTTTGATTGCCCCAATCACAAAGTGCCTCAAGGGATACTCATTCCAGTGGTCTGAGGAAGTAGAATCCAGCTTTCAGTTGGTCAAGCAACGGATGATAGAAGCTCTAGTGTTGGCACTTCCAGATTTTGATAAGGTGTTTGAGGTAAATTGTGATGCCTCTGGAGTGGGCATTGGTGGAGTTTTGAGTCAAGTGGGGCGTCCAGTGGCATTTTTCGGCGAGAAGCTCTCAGGATCGAAGAAGAACTATTCTACTTATGACCTCGAATTCTATGCCATAGTCCAGTCTTTGAAGCATTGGCGTCATTACTTGGTACATAGGGAGTTTATTCTTATCATTGATCATGAGGCCTTGAAGTACATCAATGGTCAACATAAATTGAGTAAACAGCATGCCAGTGGGTGTCATACTTGCAGGAGTTCACATTTTCACTAAAGTACCAAGTTGGGAGCCTGAATCGTGTTGCAGATGCATTGAGTCGGCGTACATCACTTCTCACCACCATGAGCACCAATGTCTGGGGGTTTGAGGTTTTTCCGGATATGTATGCTGCAGACCCTTCCTTCGGAAAGATACTTCAGGAGGTAAATAACAATCAGCGGCATGATTTTGTTTTACATAATGGGTATCTATTTCGTGTATTGCAGTTATGTGTTCCAGATTGTTCACTAAGACAACATATTATTAGTGAACTTCATAACATGGGGCACTTTGGACGGGATAATACACTGGCATTGGTTTCCCCTACCTATTATTGGCTCAAAGTGAGTAGTGACGTGGCTCATCATGTTGGGCGTTGTTATGTGTGCCAGCGGTCAAAGGGGGTTCTTACTAATGCGGGTCTTTACACGCATTTGCCAGTACCTGAAGCACCTTGGATTGGTGTCAGTATGGATTTTGTAATGGGGCTGCCCCGTACCCAACGAGACTCAAATTCTATTTTTGTTGTGGTTGACAGGTTTTCAAAGATGGACAATTTCATAGCATGTCGGAAGACAATGGATGCTACACGGATTGCCCATCTTTACTTCAATAAAATTGTGCGTTTGCATGGTGTGCCTCATTCTATTACTTCTGATCGTGACACTAAATTTATGAGTCATTTCTGGAAAAGCTTGTGGGTAAAACTGGGGACGCAGTTTAATTTTAGCAGTGCCTACCATCCCCAAACAGATGGTCAGACCGAAGTGGTGAATCGGAGCTTGGGTAATCTGTTGAGGAGTCTGGCAGGAACTAAGCCGAAGCAGTGGGATTTGGCATTACCTCAGGCCGAATTTGCCTATAACAGGTCGAAGAATAGAACCACAGGGTTGAGTCCATTTGAAATTGTCTATGGTCGGGTTCCAACTAGGGTACTTGACTTAGCCCATATTCCCCGTGTGGGTCGTATAAGTCACAAAGCAGATGAGATGACAGAATATCTTTGAGGAATCCATGAACAAGTGAAGTTAGCCATTCAAGAGAGTAATGCCAAGTACAAGGTTCAGGCTGACAGCCATCGTCGTCAGGTCCTTTTCGAAGTTGGTGATTTTGTGTGGGCAGTGTTAACTCGTGATCTCTTTCCTGTTGGGGAGTATAATAAACTGAAAGAGCGGAAGATTGGTCCTTGTGAGGTTTTGCAGAAGATCAACGACAATGCTTACCATCTACGTCTCCCCAACCATTTGAAGACTTCTAATGTCTTCAATGTGAAACATACCAGTCCTTGTTTTGGGGATCCTGAAGACACCCAAGTGAACTCGAGGACGAGTTCTTTCCAACCCGGGGCGACTGATGCAGGAGGATCCGAGTCAGACGAGGCCGAGCTGTCTGATAGTACGTTAATGGCGCTGAGATACCATGAGTTGGCAGATCAGCGCAAGATTGACAAATAATTGGCGGTATTTCCTAATTGGGGTCATCTGCGGGCATGTTTCGGTATTTTAGCCATAACTTTTGCTACGGTTGTCAGAATCACGCCCATGACCCCAATCTGAAAAGGTCCTTTTGGTGTGCACGAAGTGGTCACCCAGCTCTGCTCGGTGAGCATCGACTTCGAAGCGGAATTCGGCTGTTTTCTTTCCGAATCATCAATTTAAGTTATTTTTTGTCGTTTATTGTAATATTTCAATTACCTTTTTGACATAGAATAAGAGCTCGATTTGAGCCGGATTTTGGTAATATTGTTTCTTTTATTAAGTATTTTATTTTGATAGTAAAATTAAAATTTATCATTTTTGGTAAATTTTCACTAATTTCGCATATCCGGCTGTATAGCCCGGCTTGTGGGTTATTTTTCGTCATTTGTTGAATAATAAAGATTTATTATCGATTCCTTTGATTTTTCTCTTGCTTTATTCTTTGTTTTTGTCTATTGATCCCAACCTGCAGAATAATCGCTATTCTGCCTGACGTCACATTGCATAATGTCTAGAGACTACCTTCTAATGTACAATCGATGTGTGAAGACTAATAAACCACTAAATCAAAGGTATTCCAAGGAGAAGTTTTTGTATCTATTGTCCATGGCTTGTCATAGACACAGAAAATACTTAGTCTACACTCAAGTATATATTAAGTTATTATTGTATTAAATCTCAGAGAAAATAACTTTCTATTCCCCATTTCCATTGATTTACGATGTGATAACTACAGTGCCTGCACAGCACAGAAGAGGGAGTTTAGACCTAATTTGGGTTAGAATTTTCTTTTGCAATTTGTCTAACACGCAGTTTCCATAGCTTATTAATGTTGCATAAACCTGTACCATGAGATGTTGAGGGATGAAAAAGAATGAATAAATAATTGTTTTCTAAATATTTTTTTGATAAAAAGAAATTTGTGTGGAGACAAGTAAGATGCCACAATTTGAAGTAATCTAGACATCGGACCAAATTCAGTCACATCTCTATGTGAGAGATGTTGAAATTAATCTTTATATATACACATGTAATGAGAGAGAAAAGCAAAACACATGATAGGCAAAGAAGTGAACATATATAATTATGAGTTCCTTCACCTCCCTTCCTACAAAGGTTGAACTCTGCACGCCAAGGAAAACAAATATTGTACACCAGATATATCTGTCAGCTTGTCAAGCTGTGTTTGGTTGCACCGAGTCGAACCTTCAAACCACGTATATTAATTATTTATTTATTTTAATAAATATACTACGTACCAAACACCACCCAAGCTTAATTCTAAGAAGGCAACTTGAAGAAAGGCAACGTGAAATACGATGGACTTAAGAAAAAACTAATTAATCAATTAATATAACCCCTGTTTGATTCTCATTATTTCAAACTCATTTTTTCTATAACCCAATTTCTATCTTACATTCTCACGATAAAATATTTTGCATGTAAACTCAATTTTTTTTCTACTTTTTAATCTTACATTCTCTAAAAATTCACTATTACAAAACTCATTGTGACGAAATAGCATCCTAGCAATAACCATCAATAGTAGCATGTTCTCTTGTTCAGTTGTTCTTGCTATCAGTATATATAAAAGTTTCTGATAAACAAGTAGAGGGATAAATAACCATACCTTAATTTTCTCAACCGAGCTTATACTAGCATTTATATCCTTAACTGGCACAGACAAACATGTACAGAAATAATGTATGATCAATCAGTTAGTACAGCACATAACTCCATAGGCCTTGCTGCAAAAATCGATGTTTCCTCTTTAACTTCAAAATGTCACTGCATATGACATTCTGGTTTATTGCAATTCTTTCATAGAATTTCAGAAAGAAAAGGGCATGTATTATTGATGGTTATGTTGATCTTTTCATGACTGCTAAAAGGGAATTTTGACAAGTATTAAATTAAAAAGAAATATAATATATAAAGGAAGTTTATACATAATTTAAAATCTCAACAACACTAATAGTACCAGTAATTGTATTTTATTTTTCGTTTAATAAGTATAAACAAATAGGAAGACTAGGAATTAATTTAACCAAAATAGGTGATATTATCATTTGAAATGGTGCTAAAATCAGCAGCAGTAGATGGTGGGGTGTACATGGGAGAAGACGACGATGTTAGAGGAAGTGAAGGAGGTGGTGGAGGCGGAGGTGGTGGTGGAAGCCGGGCAGGTGGTGGTGCAGCAATCGAAACAGCCCCAGAAGAAAGCAAGCTTATGTGAGAAGATGGAATGATATTGGTTTCTCTATACTTGTATTTCAGTATCTCAGCCCTTACTGCATTTAGTTCTGCTTGTAAAGATTGAACTTGTTGCTGCAAAGCAGAAATTGCTCCCATGCACCCATAAACTGGATCTCTTAACCTCACATTAGCCTCATAAACAAGACTATTTGCAGCGTCTGCTCTTTGGCTCTCTGGAACCTCCTGGTTAACAACCATAATCACATACAAAAGAAAAAAAAAATAATAATAATCACGAATTGATTCCGGTATAACTATTATAGTTAAGACCTAAATAAAAGATGTAAAATTGATTAAATCTAAAATAGGAATATTAATTATCAAGAATAAGAAAAAGGGTTTACCATCAACATCTTAGAAACATTGCTTGCACCAAAAACTTTGTGAACAGAAGCAAATTTTTGGGGTTCATGTGGGGAGAAATATGGAGAAAAGGGACATTCTTGAGCACAGCGTCGTCTCAAAAGCTTACACGCCGCACATGGCGTGATCGTGTTTAGGGTTCCGGGAGGCCCCAACATGTGTCTTCTTCCCATTTGAGAGAAGGCGTCAGATTCTCTCTTGATCTTCTTCCCTATCTCCTCAAATCTCTCCCTGCAAAGCATATATGCAACAATAATTATTAAAATTAATATGAATAATACATCAATTGTGATGGACAAACCCTAGAAAGATCATTGAAGGATTGGTTCCATTAAAGCTTGAACATCGTTCATCAATGTCAACAACAGTACATTAAAAGTAAAATTCCATGTTTTTAACACTAGTACAAACTAAAGAACAGACAATTATTTGCTCACTCCACCAACTTTTTTCTCTCCTCTCTTTTTTCCCTTTTCAGTATGTGGGGGTTGGGGGTGGTTCCATTGTTGATTACCTTTCTCTGGACATTCAGGCATACTATCTGTTTACAAAGCCTAAGGCCCTAAGAAAAGAATTGGAGAGAGAGAGAGAGAGAGAGGAAGAGAGAGATAGATTAGAAGGTATATAATAAAGTAAAATAAAGGGCAAGACTTTAAGAGTGCTTAAAAGGCAAGATAAACAGGAAAAAGATAGTCCAAACCTTTATTATTGAATCAGAAACTGCTAGAATGTTATTTATTTTCTTTGTTTGTATTGTGAGCCTGGGGTTATGTACGAGGATTCAATTCATCATCCACCACACATAAACACAGGAGAGAGAGAGAGAGAGAGAGAGTTTAGGTTTGTCTTGTAATGCTCACGTGTGAGTCTTTACTAGTGTTGACTTTTGGAGCGGCCATTTCCATTCAGCTTGAATTTCATATTGTTCCTCCATTGATGCATGTGGACAGTGTCTTAAGAGAGACATAAATGAACATCTTTTTTAAACAAAATATTGATCCAATGCATGTTATATAGAATTAAAATCGTACTTTTAACAATTTGAAGTGGAAAGCATACTTGCAAAGTGCAGGCATTATTAGTTTCTTGTCCATCTCAAGAAAGTTTTTTCATTGAATTGACTGTTTTGGCCGCCGATTTAGCTCCAAAATCAATTTCTGATTTTTAAAATCGTAGTGTTAAAACAGCGTAAATTATGCACAAATATAAGATTGAATGACAGTTTAACTACCATAAATTTACATGGAGATATGTGGAAATTGTTAATCTGCGGCACCCTTTTCCTTTTGTAACATTTTAAGTTGATTTTTGAGTTCTTTCATTATTTCTATGTCCTTTTAATTGACCACAACGTATGACTAACTCAAATCTGTAGTTCATAAGAATTTGATTAATTACTTGGTTAATCAAGTTTAGTAAATTAACACAAAACGTAGACAACATTGTCAGTGATGTTCGCAGAAAATGACGGTGCACCTTCAAGATGAATTGGTCTACTATTTTACAAAGACGCTAGTGTCTTAGTGAATAATGACTAATTACACAACGTTCTTGCTGATTTGAGACATCTCACCTACAAATGGAAAAGTTCTACAGTACCTTTTAACAACTTCTGTTTTACTATTTGAGCCACATTATTATGGAATAATGTGTTCTGGAATAGTAGATTGATGTAAAATGTGTGATTGAAAAGGAAGAAAAAGTTATTGACGTGATGAAAAATATTATTTTATTAAAAAATGCGTGGTTGAAAATAAGTAGAAAAATGAAAATGAAAATTTTAATGTGTATCAAACATGGACTAAATTTATTTTTTTCATTGTTACTTAGGTAGGATTGTTTTCAATGCCTTAGAATACAATTCAACATAACTTGGTCAATATCTCAAAAAAAAAAAAAAAAAAACAAGTTCTTTACTAATCATCCGTAAATAAGGTTGCTCTTAATCACTTAGAATAGAAAATAATGTAGTAGAGTTGTCGTGAGCCCATCGTGGTGTATGAGTAATATAATTGGTTATCGATACCTCTAAAAAAGAAGACTAATTTCCTTAATAGGGCGTCTTTAATCACTAAGAATACGATATAATGTTGTAGCAATATTATGATTAGATCATGGTATGTGAGTAACGTTATAAATTGATACCCAAAAACAACTAAATCTATCTTAAACTTCCATTCTTCTCCCCCTTAATGTTTAATTTCTAGATTATTCCATGCTTCACAAAGGCGAAGCAAATTATACAGCCATATTCATAAACGGTATGAATGGCACAATAAAATTAACTAAAATCATGTTCATTATACAATTTAAAATTTTATGGATTACTGTATATTAAATATATGTTAAATTGTACCATTGGCAATCGTCCCTAGCTAGAAAAAAGTCATTAAAATATTATTAATTAGAGAGGCTAGCAAAAGTGTAAAAGTTGTGAGTAGGATGCAAGACATGACAGGCAGATAGCAAGAATTGCTTGGCCAAGACTTTGTGAAACGTTATTTCAAGGTGGGTGATGATGGGGAGGGAAATAATAAAAGACAAGGGGTATTTTAGGGTTCCTACATTAATTTATGTATAAATTTACTTAAACTGCAAGGAAATGACACCATGGATTCTTGTTTGACCCGTATTTTAAGGCAGATAACTCGCTCTATTGCTTACCCCATGTCTCACCCTATTTTTTCACCCAATTCAAAATCTATCCATTTTAATTTATGAATATGATAATAATCAATATTTTTCCATCTGGAAACTTACCTAGATTTCTGATACTCTTGATCTTGGAAGCCCAAGCATAGAGTTTAAAATGAACCAGACACGTCATGAAATATCGCTATATGTTTCGACATTTAATTATTCGAACTATCAAAGTGTTACAATTCATATAGAGATTACGATGAGTGTATTATAACGATCTTTAGACTGATCACTTCTAATAATAATGTTACGGTGAAATCTTCTTATAAGTGAAAATTGGTTGTATATATAATTATTTGTTTGTAAGTATTATTTTCATTATTATCCTTTATATTCAATTATTTAAAACTACCAAAACATTCCAGTCTTTGAAGGTCAAATTACATGAATAATTGGAATAATATCCAACTATCACTTTCAATGGTACTCTTCTTCGCAATCTGAAGTATAATTAAAAACAATTTGAGATCTTTATTAATTTCTCCGATTAATTTAAAATAGTCAATCTAGTCGTAAATTCCTAAGTATGTTGAAATCGTAAATAATTTCCTTATTGGCATCATGAATTATTATAAGACTGTGAATAAGTCAAAGAAGAGAATTGTGCTTCATCACTACATCATATAGAGATTATGGTGCTTGTTTATTCAAATATAGCGTTTTCCTAGGACGAAAAAACAAATTAAAAATGTTACTTTTACAAATAGAATCACAAAATTTTTGATCTAGCGTACCCTACTTTAACTTTCAGATGTTTACACTTCTTTTGTCAATTGGAATTTGTGTGTTTGATTTGTGAAAATGCACGCAACACAAAGCACTAAAATTGCTTGAGCCGTCTTTGGAAACAATAGTTTAGCGGCCCAATTTCGTGTTTGGTGGTGGTGATCCACTGCCATCGGCGTCAAGGCGTTAGGGTTTGGTGTGTAGATATAATAAAATGTGTTAGTTTTGATTACGTTTGTGCGGATATAATGGAAAGAAGTATTTCTCAAAAACCTATACATAATTAGAAATAAATAAATGAACATAAGTATTTTTCATTTTTTGATAACAGAGGAAAGTATCTAGCCTAATTATGGCAGGTAAAAATCTGTGATGAGAACTCATATTACTTGAAGAACAATGTTATTTGCAGTGAAGATTGTCAATAGTCTTCTTACATAACATATACGTAACGGTTTGTGATTTGGTACATATGTGGTAGACATGGCAAAGGCTTTTGATAGGGTCTCTTGGGGCTACTTGTTAAAAGTGTTAAAGACATTTGGTTTTGCGGATACTTGAGTCTCCCTTATTAAAAATGCTATTTCTTTACCACAATTTTCATTTAAATTAATGGTGTTTTAGCTGGATTTTTCACTCCATCCCGTGGGCTTAGGCAAGGTGATCCATTATCTCCATTGTTATTCATCCTCGGCAAAGAACCTCTCAGTAGATGCCTTACAAAACTTCAGGAAGATGGTAGTACCGCTCCATATCAGGTGCCTATTACATGTTCTCTCATATCACACCTTTTCTATGCAGATGATTTCTTGGTGTTTAGGCACTTGACGTAGCCTTAATAATTTAATGGGATTTCTCCGACGTTATGAAACGATATCTGGGCAGTTAATTAATGTGGCTAAGAGCTCTTTTATAGTACACAAGAGAGTGGCAACGTCAAGAAAGCGTATCATTGCAACCACTACAGGATTCAAAGAAAACTTCCTTCCATTTACTTATCTTGGAGCCACTCTACATTACGGCAAACCCATCTCCACCATGTTCACTCCGGTGCTTGATAAAATCAAGAAAGAATTAGCAGGTTGGGAAGGAAAGCTTTTGTCCATGGGTGGTAAGCTCACTTCGATAAAATCAGTATTAAGTTTCATACCTATCTAATTATTTTCTGTAATCACCACTATAAAAGTCGTTAAAGAGATACAAACTCTTTTTGCCAACTTTTTTTGGAGAGATTCTGAAGATAGTTTTAAACGTCATTGTGTTTCTTGGAATAAAATCTGTTATCCACAAAAGGAAGGAGGTTTGGGTATTCGCAGTCTGTTTGATGTGATCAAGTCACTTCAATGTAAAATGGCTTGGAGGGTTATTTCTTTGCACTCTCTTTGGGTTGATTTCTTGCGACAAAAGTATCTCAGTCATCACCTTCACGTGGCCAACATTCCTATAAGTATTAAAGATTCATCTATATGGAAACATTTTTCACATCACTTCCCATTCATTTTAGAACATAGCATATGGTTGATCCGAGATGGTCATGCTCTTTTTTGGTACGACAATTGGAGGGGTTCGAGTAGTTTGTCTGCACTTGATTGGACTACCAACTCCCCAAATTTAAGACTTCATGACGTAGTTTTAAATGACAAATGAAACTTAGATAAGCTTTTTTCTTTGGGTGGCTCAACTTTAGTGGAGGGTATTCAACGTTCACAAGTCCAACTCTATAGAGGTAATGATGAATTAATTTGGTGCCCTTCCAGCAATGGTTTATTCTCTACAAGTTCAGCTTGGTCTCTTATCAGTTACTAAATATTCTGCTCTTCCGTGTAAGATCATTTGGAACTCTAATATACCACCAAAAATCTTTATTTTTTTGTTGGTGCATTTGGCATAATGTGGTTCCAGTGGATGAAGTTATTATGCGTTGTGGGGTTGCTATTGTTTCCAAATGTCAATGATGTCCATAGAGACATGAAGAAACAACAGACCATATTTTCACTACTAGTCCTATTGCTCTTCAAGCATAGCAATATTTTGGAAATTTATTTAGGGTTCGCGTGCCTACAAATATTGCTTGGCGGTCTATAATGTTACTTTGAAATACTCATTTTCGCGGGTCAACACAAGAACATATTTTAGCTCTACTTATCCCACCACTTCTTTCATGGGAGCTGTGATTGGTCAGAAATTTTGCAAGATTTAAGGATGAGATAGTTAACTTGCACAAAATTTGTGCTAAAGTTAAACGTTGGCTATATGAATTGAATGGTTTTCTTAAACCAGAAAAAATGTCTCTTCCCTCTTATTTCTCACAGATATTGCACATTCATATTGTTCCAATACGAGTAAAAACTCCATTCCTGGTTAAATGGTACCCTCCATAACATGGTTGTTATAAACTTAATATTGATGGTGCAAGTGCTGGAAACCCATGTCTGGCTGGTTGTGGTGGATTGCTTCGGGATTGGAAGGGAAATGTTATTTTTGGGTTCTATCACTTTCTAGGGGTTGGAACCAACACTTTAGCAGATGTATCAGCTCTAAAAATAGTCCTTCAAATATGCTACGTCCTTGGCATAGAAAGGGTTGCAATAGAAACAGATTCTAATGTGGTGGTACGTTGGTTTCATCATCAAGCTATCATACCTTGGTCTATTCGTCTTATTTGGGAGGATATTTTGGACATTGCTCATGTTATATCTATTGATGTATCGCATATTTATTAAGAAGCTAACCAGGTGGCAGATTTACTAGCGCAACTTGGAGCTCAAGGTAGTTCAGACTTCTTAGAATCAATCTCCAGTTTTCCTATTTATACTGTTGGTTGCATCCGCTTGGATAATTGTAACTTGCCTTGTTTTCGTTTTCCGTAATTGTAATGAGATTCTATTGGTTTTCCGTAGTTGTAATGAGATTCTATTGTAAGAGAATTAATACTTTCTTCTTTATTACTTTACTTTATTTCTATCGTAAGGGAAGTAGTACTTCCCCATTTATAACTTTGTTTCATTTTAATTGTAACCACGGTATTCCGCCACAAGTGAGGACATATTAATAAATTCTCCTCCTTCCCAAAAAAAAAAAAAAACCCCTTGAACTTGCTTAGTTCCTATTTGACAGAGACTTTTGAGGTTATAAGATTGTGTATCTCGTGATATGTGTGGTTAAAAAAAATAATAAAAATAAGATTGTGATTTAATAAAATGTGTGGTTAAAAATAAAGTTTAACCAATTTATATTATCAAAAAGCTTTGTCAAACAATGGCTTAATATTTAATCCCATTGAAAAATTAATATAATTTATATTCTACCCATGGTCAATTGATCAAATCTGTGTCTATTTTACCGTTGTTGGTGTCATATTTAAATTGATGTGCAAGTATTGAGTATGTGTCTTTCTACAAGCCGAATCAGCACATTTAAAATTGAAATTTTATGAAAAAAAATATATTTCTACAAAGCATTCCAATTTATTATTATTATTATTATTATTATTATTATTATTATTATTATTATTATTATTATTATTATTCATTTAGTTTTATTTATTTTATTTTATTTTTAAAAAATATATATATTTCTTTTGCATACTTCACTTTGAGGTTCTGAATCAAATCTTGTTTGGACCGTGCTAAAAAAATTTAGTTTTGGGGTCCCAATCTAAACTCGTGATTATATGTAATTTGATATGATTAACTTGCGAAGATGGGATCAAAGTGCAAATTAATGTAACAATATTTGGTAAAAATTATGTGTACTTTCATTTTTACTACTTGTTTATTTGATTACTTAGGATTCGACTCTCGTGGGACTTAAATAATGTAATTTTTCGACCATTTTACCATCTTTGTTCGAATAGTCTTATTTCCATGGTCTGCGGCCATTATGTGACATTAGGGATGCATCTCGCAAGAAAGTAAATAATATATAACTTGTACGAATAGCTTGTAATATTGCAGCTCTTCCAGGATCGCGATCTTTTTCAACTTGGTGCATATATACCTTGCTTTACCAATGTATGAATATCATTTGATGCTACGACTTTAATGGTGAGAGGTGTTCCAAAATTGTATCAAGTACCATTGAAAATCAAGAATAACCCGAGGACGAAAATCTTTGACCTTCACACTTGTGTTGTTGAAAGACTTGTTTGTACATGGTTAACTACCTTTAGTGTTTTAAGTGCACTCTAACGTGAACAGAGACGGAGCTACGGAGGACAAAAGTTTACCTTAAAATTTTTTATCTTGGGAGCAGGCCTGGGGTAATGCCCACACCTGCCCCACCTTCATCTGCAATCAATACGGCCATAACTACCATTGAAGATCAAGAAATCACTCGAGGATAGAGATCTTTAACCTTGACACTAGTATTGTTGAAAAACTTGCTTGTACATGGTTAACTCCCTTTAGTGTTTTAAGTGCATTCTAACATGAATCAATACATCCATTTTTAAGTGAACCACTTTTCAACATAGTTGCATGGTGTTTTTTTGGGTGTGTACTAATATTTCACTGAAGGCTGTTGGGACTAAGGTCATGTGAGGTGAAGGAAAATGCTTCATTTACAGAAGCATATTATATAAGAAATTGGCAAAGTTTTCAAAAGTGGCACATCAAAGTGAAGAATAGCTTACTTTCTAATTTTTTTAGTTCAAATGTCTTAGTATTGTACAAAATATTTGAAATAACTATTGAAAATGGTTATCAATGAGATTGGTCATACATAAGAAGAATTTAAATTTTATATAAATAATCTAGGAGGTTAAAATCTATGTGACATTTAATACCAACCATAAAAACAAATTTGAAGCAAGATTTCTGCAATTTTTGAAAAGAACAAAAAATGTCTCTATATATACAAATCAAGACAAGTACCCCCACCCCACCCCCGCAAAAAAATAAAATAAAAATGTTGGAACTGTCGGCGCATCGTGAAGTAGACTAAAAAAAATACAATTGAGGGGGAAAAAAGGTAAAACTAAACAATTATTTAAAACACGAACAGATTTCATTCACTTGAGGTCAAATTTACTTTGAATCGACTCAATTTCTTTCTTTGCCTTTTGACATAGAAAATGAACAAGACGAACACCACATATAATTATTTCTAATTAATTGGCATAGCCAACAATAGACAAGAATGCCCTCTTCACACTCTTCATGGGGTAGTACTGCCTTCTAATCTTGCTGGAACTTCCATTTCTATTACCAAAGCACAATGTTGATCGGGGAGAAATTGATTCTTGTCCCTCTTCGTATAGCCCGGAATGGATAGCCGATGTTGAACTTGCCTTAGAATATTTTCGAGTGTTTGATGGCCAATTCATCGGAGTGGATGGGGTTGAATAGGATGATGAAGAGCACGATGAAGACGATGAAAATGATGGCGAAATGTTAATTTTCTTGGAAGAACTTCTTGGAATAATGGAAGAAAACATTTTGGAGTTTCTGGTATTATTTTTCTGCATGGAATTGTTCGGGTTAAATTTATAAGAAGGTGGTGGAGTAAGCGGGGGAAGAGGGTTGTCTGAAGATGCGTGTTTAGGGGTGCCGGGCTGAGATTCCCACAAGAATGGAACAGAACCGCCGGCGCCACCATAATAAGACACTCTGAATGATGAATCCCCGGCCACGGAGGAGGAAGAGGAATTTTTCTCCTTGGACAAGAGCCTAGAGAAAAATTTGTCATCCTGCTTTATTTGGAGGAATTTGGGAGTAAAATCTTGATTCCCAGTTAGCATATTTGATGAATTTGATTTTGCCGTTTTCCTTTGGGAGGCAAAGAAAGGAAAAGTTTTCCCTCAAGATCTGAAAAATGAGTGGATTTGAAGAGAGTAGAGAGAAATCTACCAGCTTAGAGTTTTGCATTGGACATTGTTCTGGATTAATTTATTTATCGGTCTCGAGTTCAAGAAAAAAATATTATATAGTTAATACTTAATACCCGGAGCCTCTGCTCATCGATTGTTGATTTCAGAAATGGACCCAAGATATTACTATTGACAACGAAATATATGATAATAACTACTTTAGTTTTTACTTTATAAAGTTCTGTATATAAAAAATGGGGTTGTGTATCACGGGTTCTTGATTTTGTGTACGTTGTTCAGTAAGGTGCAACACGTTATATATTTTGAAAAACAGCCGCAGCAACAATTTGACTTAGGGCGTGTTCGGCAGAGATTAAAATTGAAAAACTAGTCGTTATTGTTGACTTTTATTATACGAGTGAAACTCAATAACGATTATATTTTCAATTTTAATTGGATTTTAAACCGTACCGAACAGGACCTTAAAAGAAAACATCAAATTCAAGAGACACAATCGGAATTTGGAAAACGAACATAGCTATCGCTCAATGTGATTTAAAGTCTTGAGGACAGAAACTCATCGGGCTTTCAAACTCGACAAGTTTCATCTAGAAAACTTGTAATACATTCTTCCAAGTGGCCATTTGAAGTAGAGATCAGAATCCGAATAGATGCAAGTGGTTTGCCCTCTTCGTTCAAGTTAATCATTTTTGTACGACACTTTTACACATGATGATTCGATTCAGTCATAAATAATATTGTTTAACAATTTTCATCTGTCACAAAATAATGTGGCTCAAACACACTCTAAATGTTTGGCCGGTTGCTAGATTATCTTAGTGTATTTTGATTGATTTAGACCACTGATAAAGGGTGTGGACGTGGGTTAGTTCCAGCCATCAGATTGTCAGTGATGAACAAAAAATTATCAAGTATACATCGGGTTACAGGTGAGGAAGTAGATAATAAATGAGAAGTGGGTGTTGTCCATGAACATTTCTAGAAAGTCGTTTCATCTGCAGAAAATTTGCTCTACTTTGGTTGCCTTTGCAGCATTTAGACATTAATGGGTTCAATTCTATTATAATAAAAATAATAATAATAGTTAAACCCACTCAAGTCGAATCAGAATCGAACTAAATTCATTTTGGAATTGAGAATATATAAGGTAGTCAGGGGCGGACACCGGGGGGGTCCGGGGGGCCAAGACGCGTCACGCGAAGTTGATGATCCCACTATGGATTGGTAATTTCTTTATCCACCTTGCAAACAACTATTCGATATATTACGAATACACAATTTTATGTGATCATTATTGGTAATCTCTTTATATAATTCTATTAAGCTTTGCACTTTAACTGGTAAACTTAAGCATTAAATTCCATTCAAAATTCATACAAAGGCAGCGGTAGCAAATGGAGTGTGAAAGAATCTAACTACCATGTCCTGCTGCGGACTAGTCGGCCGTGAACCATCTGAGTCAATGTGCGAATTTCCATATGCACGTGACTTTCACGTTTTATTACTTTGTCCAACATGAAATAATAAGGCGGAAATAAAATGGATCGAAATAATATATATAAAACGATATGAAATATATGATCACAAACAAGCAGCAAGATAAAAAGCAAAATAATAAACAAAATATTTTATTCAATTAATTAATGTGGAGAAAACAAATACAATAATTGTACCTACACAATTATTCTACATTTTAGTAATACAAAACTCGAGAAAAGATTCTAATATTTATAAGGGTGAATGTCAAACCCTAGAAATACCACAAAAATGGAAACAAGATAAAAAAATTACGAAGAATAAAGAAAACAATATTTTTTCAATAAAAAAACACGTGCAAAGAATGAATAAATATTTTCTCAAAAAATCCAATCTAATTTGGGTCAAAAAAATCCAACATATATAACCCTTGTGATGCTTTGGAAAATATAAATATAAATATTTATTTGTATAATATATTTTATTCTAATAATGAGTTATCCAAATTTAACACTTAAATTTAATTGCCTTTATTTGCAAAAATATAACAACAATTATTTGCTTTTAAAATTTTCGAACTAAAATAAATAGATGAATAAAAATTAAATTAATTGAGATATTTGTATTCAATATTTAGTGATTACTTAATTGAAAGAATAAACTACTTACAGTGTGGGAAAAAAAAAATCACGAGCATTTTTTGACGTTTGAAAACTCGAACACTCAAGTTCAATTATTTATTACTTAAGAATGGTGAGAAGAAACTCAAGAATATTCGCTTATGTTTAAAAATCCGAACACTGAAAATTCAATGAATTGACTCACATCCCAATTCTATAGAATTCCCTTTCTTTTACTTCATGCTTCGAAACGTGCCATTAAATATTTTTATAAAGATAAACAATTTCTTTGGGGCTCGAGAGATGGAATAGAGGAGGCCTTACAAGTTTTGAATTCGTCGCTGGGAATCTACACGAAAGAAGAAGGAGAATTCTCAACGTAAAAAAGTGTTCTTTGAATCGAACATGAAAGCTGTTTACCATCTCAAGTTAGGATTAGTTGACTGTTTATATATTCTTCCATTTTTCATTTCATTGGGAAAAGAAAAAATTCAATTAAAAATTGTCCGATGGCGATTCAAAGAACTGCATTCGTACTCAATTGGTACATACACATCTTTGTCTCCCGAACCCTTCCCCCCGAGCTGCTCATTTACTAAATCCTAGAGATTGGCGTGACTTTTTGCCGTGAACGATATTTCTATTCTTTCCAACGCATGGATAACTTTAGATTCCCCCAAACACATTTTTAAAGAGCTTCACATGTTGGGGTCAACATTGCCGGAACTAGCTAGTGTAACATGCATTTGTTCTATTCATATTTCAATTTTCAAGCATCAAACACATGTGAAATGGCATTAAATGTGCTAGCTTTCACCAAAGGTACAAGTGCAGGCAAATTTAATCACTCGCATTAAAAAAGTTGAACATAAATTGGTCACTACAAGTTGGTGACATTAAATGATGTGATTATAAGATGAGAATTTCATAGTTAGAATTTGATTGTGATACAACCAAACATCGCAAATGAATAAGTCATAAATTTGTTTTACATGATTTGTCGAACTTTTAAAGTTACTTAAAAGTGATTAATTCGAGTAACATTTTATTTATTTTAATGCATATATTGCTTTCTAGGTTAAAGTCCCGATTTGAAGATGAATTGAGCAAAATGGAAGATACCTAGAGCTTAATTGGGGCAAAAATGATGGAATTGCAAAGCTGCGGGATGTTGGGGACTTGATTGGAAGCTTTGGATAGTCAATTGCGTGAATTCACAAGTTTTGGGACCAAATAGGTGAATGAGAACCCTTGGGGTCAACTTGAACATTTTCGGTACTTGAGGGAGCTGATTTGAAGAAGACAAAGTTGAAGAATCAAAGTGCAAAACTCTGGATGTTTGGGGCTAATTTTGACGTCCAAAAGTTGGAGGAATTAAATGGACTAATTTGAAAATGGTGTACCTAAGTTCACATACTCAGAAGACTGAGGACCAAACCAAAATATGCAATATGTGGATACGAGTCCGTGGTAAGTAATTAAAACAACAACTAACCCTCCCCCCTAGCGAGTCGGATCAAGATGGACCCACAAACTAAAGGCTTAATCGCACAAAACGTTCTTTCATTTCGGTTTTTTGCATTTTCACTTCTATTTCAACGTTTCATTACAAAACGTTATTTTCACTTATTTTTAACGTAAAATGACCAATATACCCTTAAAACAAAAAAGAAAAACAAAGAAAGATAAAGAATAAATTGCAATCTTATTCCTAAACATTTTTAAAAAATGCAAATAAGTCCAAAATTTATGAAAATATTAAAAATAACAAAAAAAACTCCATTTTTTTCCCTCTCCCAACACATTCTCGTCCGACAACTTCCGACCACCAAAATCTTTGGATATTGGTGTCATTACAAAGCCCTCCATTCCTTTTTCAATTACCACCAAACACCCCTCCATTACAACTCCAGAATCAAAAGAAATCAGCACTCAAACTTCGTTGAATTTTTCGCATAGCGACTGAACTTCATCCATAAATTCAGTGAGTTTGGGCTGCAATTGAGCTTGACCCGTCGATGGACTGGGTGCGCCAAAGGTAGAGGAAGGTTCCTCAGGTTGTCCGCGACCATGGGTTGGTCGAATGGAATTGGAATCGCGACCATGGGTTGGCCAAGCAGAATTGGAATCATCATTGTTCGGACTATTTTGTGCAACAGTCGCGACGACGCAACTTTTGAACCAAATTCGATCTGCTATGAGGCTTTTTTGGCATAAATTGGGAACGTGGTTGGAGTTGTTTGACCATGGGTAATCGGCCGGTGGTGGCCCGCGATCATGTTGGTTGCCAGAATGTGGGATTCCGACAGTTTGGACAGTTTTATGCAGCGAAGTTTGAGTGCTGATTTCTTCTGATTCTGGAGTTGTAATGGATGGGTGTTTGGTGGTAATTGAAAAGGGAATGGAGGGCTTTGTAATGACACCAATATCCGACGGTCTTGGTGGTCGAAAGTTGCCGGACGGGAATGTGGTGGGAGATGGAGAAAAATGGAGTTTTTTTTGTTATTTTTAATATTTTCATAAATTTTGGACTCATTTGCATTTTTTTTAAAAAAAGTTTAAGAATAAAATTGCAATTTATTCTTTATTTTTCTTTTCTTTTCTTTTTTTGTTTTAAGGGTATATTTGTCATTTTACGTTAAAAATAAGTGAAAATGACGTTTTGCGCAATGCAACATTTAAATAGGGGTGAAAATTCAAAAGATTGAAACGTATGGACGTTTTGCACACTACATGCAAAACGTATGGACGTTTTGTGCGATTAAGCCCAAATCGAATGTATGGATGGGCTTAGACCCACTAAGATTATAACAGCGGGCTCTTTATCCGTTACCCAAATATTGCAAGACAGGGAAGCCCAGAATAAACAGCGTCTTCCATTTTACCAGAGTTGTACTGTATAGCTCCTTCTGCGCTAAAAATGGAAGCCTCTTTGAGCTTAAGAAGCTCCTCTTTTCTCCCTCTCACTCCGACGTCCTTTTCTCTTCATTTCCCAGCAACACTCAGATTAACGGTTTACTTCTTTCTATAGTTTTTTATTGCAATATTTATCGTTAATTTTCTCTAATTAACATAACTCTATTTTCTGTTGAAAACAGCGATTAAAGCGTTCGAACTTAGCAGATAAGCATCAAAATCAAAGTGTGCTGATTATAAAGGCTTGTGGGTCGGATGAAAATGAGTCAGTTAATGGGTTTCCTGTTTTACCGAATAAAATTTTCATAGAAGAGGTATTTTTTTTCCTCCGACTGGTGGACTTAATTTTCTCTTTCGTATTAGCTTTTCTTTAACCTTGCTAGTTATTTGCATTTATTATTGCAGAAAACTTTGTGGATTTTAATCTGAGGGACAAATTTTTTCGTATTGAACTTTTGAACCCTTTGGATTTAAGTTCGTGGTTGTGATTCAAATTTTGCAATTTATGCCAAGAATTTACTTGATTAAATTGCTGGTAGTGAATATGAAATTCTTTTGTGGAATATTCCTATATACATGCGATATTTACCTGAATTCACCTAAAGCATTTCGGGAATTAATTATATCTATAAACGTTGGTCTTAATTTGATGCATTTAGGCAATTGGAGCTGAATATGGGGAAGGTTTTGAAACATTTAGACCAGATGGCCCCCTTAAAGTTGATGTGGTAAGCATCCTCGAATGTATTTTATATATTCTATTTTGCTTGTTTCTTGAAATTATCAGTGTAGTTGTGGTTAAACATCTTGAGAAAATATATTTTTATCTTACTCTTGTTTTCTGTGGTACATAGGACTTTTTAAATGACAGATTGCAAGAAGGTTTTCTTAAAAGAATTCGGTATGCCATGAAGCCTGATGAAGCTTATGGGCTTATATTCTCATGGGATAATGTTGTGGTAAAGTTTCGAATCTCAATTGTGTTCCATTTAAGTTTTCTTGCCAAATCTTATTTTTTCCCAAAACATCACATATTCAATATCAGCCAAATCAGAAATAAGTGGAAATATGAGTTTGTACTTTATGTAATAGTCCACAATTGGTACATCAATCAATCAATCATTTTTATATGTCTATATCATTTGTGATTTTGTATATCATTTTCTCAAATTTTTTGATGGATAAAGATGCATGGCCAACATAATATAATCTCATAATACAGAAACATTATATTGACAAAGGAAGGTGTCATATATCTAATGTACATTTAATGCTTACATGGAAAGAAGACGGTTCTAATTAGTTCTTTGTGAACATTTGGATTTTGGTGATTGCTGGCAGGAGGATCATGAAAGATATATAGACATTATCATTTATGAAGTCTGAGTGGTCCAGAGAGGACGTTGAAGTAGAGAAAACGAATAAAAATTGGGACAAAAGTTCCAGGATTTTTTGGCATAAAACTCGGGTGATTCTGACTTTGAAACCTTTTTCTTAATGGCAAAACCTAAAGGAGGTCTTACACATGCTGTCAGAATGAAATAAATGTGAGTAAACGTCAAAAATTACCTTCTTTACTACCTTCTTGGGGTAGGACTTTAAATCGTCAACGAGGGAACTATCATTGGATTTGTAGATTAGATGAAAACCGTCTCCCTTCAAATTAAATATTGACATCGCTGATAGGAAGTTGAAAGAAGAGTGGCCAATGGAAAGTGTTGTGCATTGCATAACCAGTGATATTGAGTTGTCAAGGAAGAAGGCGGGAGATTAGTCCTTGGATGAGGATCAGTCGGAGGTGGGTGAGAATTTTCACGTGAAGTTTTAGGTACTAAAGACTTTTGGTTTGTATAGATGGCTGTGAGAAAGCTATTAACCCTCTGATTTTTGCTGTGCTGGACTGACATTCAGTTATTGTTCATTGAGAAATATCAGTTTGAACAATTCAGAGATGGCGAAGGAGAAGTTAATAGTAACCATTACTTAAACTGATGTAAACATGTGTCAAAGAATGAAAATTTGGAATTTTGCCCACAAAAGGATTTGGAGTGAAAATTATGAACAATATGTTGAAATTTATGCTCTTATTATGTTAGTTGAATCAAGATAATTTGGTTTTCTCAACAATTGCTGGATAGAAGTATTATCCATAGTCCAAGGTTCTTGTTTTGATTTTACTTAAGTTGTTTATTGTTAAGGAAAGTCCTAGTCAGTTTTGAACAATCTTTTGCTGTCAAATATTCTATATCTTCACATTCCATGTATAGAGTCTAGTTTTAGAGAAATCTTTTGGCTTTATAACTTTATACGTTATCTTTTTATTTCAATTGAACTGATCATTTCAAGAATTTGAGATCGCATTGTGTCCATTTTTCTATCCATTTGCGTGGATGAAGAGCGGCAAAGCACTCCTTTTTTCCTCTTTGTTTTGTAGTAGAATTCCAGTTTTTTGCTCCAATTTTCTGACTTGATTTCTGCATTTATGACCAATAGACATCCCTTACAAGCCCTAATCAATCCCAAAAACAAATCCCGTCACCTAGCACAAAACAGCTTCTTAGAAATCTAGTTACTATTCACGGAGTACTTCATAGCAGTGGAATACTTACTGAAAAATCTTAAAAGCCCATCTGCCGTCTACTAAAACTCAATCAGTACTCCTGCCCCAATTTCCCCCCAAACACTGGCCATATGAATAGATCCTAACCAGATCAGGACTGTCCTCCTTTTTGCTGTAGAGCATTGGTTTTGTCTTAATTTGTATGAAGGTGTTTCTAATACTTGTCCTGCAAAATTAACTTGGAGAAACTGTAACTTTTAGGCAAGTTATGGGAAGTGTTTTGGTCAAGAAGGCTTCGTTTTTATTTCAGATTAGGAAATTTTATTCAAAGGGTTACCCCCTTGGCAGCACAAACAAACACTACACTAACTTGACGCTAGCCACCCCTGCACGATGTTGTTGGATATCCACAGGAGATGTGAGAAGGACAATAACAGAACTTGGATAAGAATAAAGGAGTTAAATTGAGGTAAGAACATGGACTTAAGAGCTGGAAATTTGCTAACCTATTTCAGGAGGGAATGGGATTGTTAGAGCAGGAAAAGAAATTGTCTGCCAGTTGAGTTGACATTTGAAGTTTCTGGTCAATTAGTTGAGGATAGAAATAGAGTGGTCTGTCCACGCATATTCTTGTTCTCCATCTTTCGCACTTGATCTTTGTACGTGGATTTGCACCCATTATGCCCTATTTTGATAAGATTTGACTGATTTAAATAAGAAAAAGAAAACATGCAAAGTAGAACTGCAGATAACTTTCATTTGGTTTGGGGATTAATAAAGGTCAGGAAAGAATATATTTGAAGAAACACACGAAAAAGGACAGAGAAGATGGATGAATAACCTTAGCAATAATGAATATATATTTCTTTAATGGATTAAGCTTCTCTCTAAGGGAGTCTCTTTTCTTTTGGCTTTTGTTTGTTATAGGCAGACACTGGATCATTGAAATTGAATGCATGGAGACAACTTGCATCCGAGGAAGGTAGAAATCATTTATCTCATAAAATGGGTTTCTCACTAGTGGTCATTACTTCATGTCTTGCATTCAGGTTTTAAACATGTAATTTGTAGCCAATCACATTATGCATCTGATGAAAGAAGGCAGTATTTTTCTTCTAAAATGGGTTTCTGACTAGTAGTTATTATCTTCATGGCTTGCATTCAGTTTTAGGTTTTACACATCTAATTCTAGCCAATCACATTGTGTAGTGCTAGCAATTGAGAATTTTAGGTGAGACAATAGCTGCTAGATCTTTATGACGTTCATGTGGCCCCTAGTGTGTTTTGGGTTTGTCAAGGGCGGAGCATGATTTATGTTTGAAGTTTGCAAAAATTCTCTTAATATGGCAGGGGCAGAGCATGATTATGTAATACAGGAGCATGCTTGAAACAGGTGGGTCTATGGTTGCTATTTGGTTATGGCCCAATGACGCCTAGGTGTCCTTCAAAGTGAGGCTAAATGGAGTGGGCTTGGGGTGGATTTGTGGGCTTGATTCTGGGTGATAATAGGGTGGATTGTACCTCTCCCATGAGCTATAGCTTTTGGGCAAAGTGGTTGCATATCCCTACATTAGTTGGTACCAAATGGTTTCCCCTCGAGTTTGGTGGCTAGTCTTGATGGACGTAGTTGCCATACCAGTTTTGAAGAACCCATTATAAAGGTCCTTACGAAGCTGTCAATAAATTCGAATTGAAGCTTGAAGCCAAGATCGATGTGTTTGCAAAGGAGCTTTGTCAATTTATTACGCAATTTGGAGAAGGTGGAGTTGGAAGCTTATGAGATTGTCGATTTGGGGCTTATGGGATTTCTAGGACTCCATCTGTGGAGAAACATGACCAGGTGGGTGTAAGGAGATGTAACCCAAGCATTCTATTACACGATTCAGACTTTGGGACGGACCATCATGGCTACTATCGACCACATTTAACAGAAAAATTCAAAAGCAACTCTAGAACAAACTAAATAAAAACTTTAAAGAAAAGGGAGAAAAACGTGTCCTACCAATTAGTAATGTCAAAATAAAAAGAAATAAGTGTGTTGTGAATTACAACTTTTAACACCCTAAACTGACCTTTTCTCTCAACAAACATGCACTAGCTTAATAACCAGCAGATTGGGGTGCATCAGTTGATCTCCTTGAGGCTATATGAATATTTTCCTCAATGGATTGCATCCCAGAAATTGAGTTTGCGCATTTAGTGCAGATTTCCCCAGTATTTCTGGAATTAGTAAAATAGAAAAGGAAATAGCCCATTGAACGGGACCCATCTTCAGGGTCTTTGTTGCAGCCATCATTGTAGAGATTGTAGTGTGGAGAATTTTTTGTAGAAGTAATTTACTGCTTACCAGTTTCACCTTTTGAGTGCTTGGACGATCTGAAGACAAGTGGCCTTGAAATAAAGATTCATGACCATTGAGTACAACACAAGCTATGCGTTTTGATATTGGTGATTGGTTTCTGACAATATATGAAGATATTTGTTAAATGAAACAGATGATATTCATATAACATGTGTTATTGATTGGTCTGAGTGCTTAAGTTACGAGGTTAATAATCATGGCAAAACCTGGTGAAAAGTGGTTGCTTTGTCACCAGTCTTCAGAGATGATGATAACATCGATAATTATGCATAGATAGGTCTTCAAACTTCACTGATCTGAGGACATCTTTCTTCTTCTTCTTTGGCCGTTTATAGGATAATAATTTTCAATTTATATGTTTCCTTGCAATGACCATTATTCTTCTTAATGACACCGAAGGAGCATTTTGGAGTGATTGCACATTGTAGTACGATAAAGAAGCAGATACTTGTGATGCATTAAAGATTCTTTTTTGTAGGGTTTAAAAATCATGATTTTTGTGCAGGAAAGGAGATTCCTCGAGATAACAATGTGCAGAGACTTTTGCTTTATGCATGTGCCGATCATGTTCTGCATAAGGTTGGCAATCCGTGATAATTTATGTTTCACATCTGCAAACTAAGCACATTTCAAAAAGTTGCTTAGTTTACAAGTCAACAGTATTGCTGAAGACGCTACTTTGAAGTTGCTTAGGATGGTTGGAAACATGTAGGGAAATTATTGGTGTAACATGATGATGCTATGACTCAAACACACAGCAACCATTTTAAACATACCAGAATAATTGATACTCTCTTTTTTGATTAATATATACCATGTTAAAAGCTCTCATTTGTCTGGCTAACTGGATAAGGAGAAGCAATATTCATAGAGGCTCTACTAGTTTGTACTTGAGTTGCATAACGAGTCTGAATCGTGTATCTTGTATAACCTATTTTTAATTGTTAGACATAAGAAATCTACGTCACAGCACTGGTTCATCTCAACTACGAGGAAGAGATGAAATTTCTGGGAACTGGGTAAAATGGCATGGATGTAAGAGGAAAAGATGATTAATGAAAAATGGCTTGATCTATAGAATTCAAGTGGTAACTAATTACATTGGTTCTAAATGTAATTATCCTTTATAATTTATTAAAGGGCCATTCAACTATTAGTTCTTGAATAGTGGAGTGTAAGCTTTGCTGGTGCACTGTTTCCTGGAATAGATCTAGTATCACTTTTGGGGTCATGCTGGACTATTGACTCAACTAGTCTCAAGTCGATATAAAATTGCTGTGGTAGGTTTTATTTTATTTCAATCAACTGTAATAACTACTGTAATGATCAACTGGGATAAGACAGACATCTAATAATGCAAGTGTATTAATGGACGTTACATAATTTATATGTAAATTAAGCAGAATAGCATTTTGTTGCAATTTCGACCTTTCTGCTTTATACTGGAGGGTTGATTTCCTTGTCAAACTTTTCAGGTTTTGCGCTGGGGGAAGGCACAAAATGATCTAAACAGACTGAAATTGAGGTTATCTCGGTTATATTACGACAACCTTGTCCAAGTAAGATTGCTCAATGAATAAGGCTGGATGTTTTTTATGCGTTAGATCCAATAATCAGTATTCCTGTTGTTTAGCTCTCTGAACCTGTAGAAGGGCTAAAAGAATGGTTGGATGCTTTAGCTTCATCGAACATCCCTTGTGCTGTTGTTTCAAGTGTTGACCGCAGAAACATGGTTGAGGCTTTGGAGCGAATGGGGCTCAAGAAGTATTTTCAGGTTACTGTTTCATCTCTTTTCCTCTCTTGTTCTGTGTCTGGGGGAGCTTACATTTAAAGTTTTCCTCCTGTATCTTTTCTACGTTTTCCATACAAATACAATTATGATGTCCGACTTTCATTGTTACTTTATATTTTTTGGTTTTTTGTTTGCTCGTTTACCGTGACATTGTGATTATGTTGTAATCTGTGTTAAGTTTGTCAATTGAATTTCTAATCAATATGGATCCAGTTCCAGTTCCAGTTCTGTGATAGTGGATTGTGAAGTATAATGACGAGTCCTCCTGGGATTTCTAGCTTGTCTAAATATGGACATTGCTCACAGTTGTTAAAAATGTGCCTAGCTCAAATTGCAATGAGTGAGCATCCCAGGCACCTTTTGACAATGAAGAGAGAAGCTTAAACAGAGGTCAGAAAAATGCAAAGAACCAAAAAAAAAAAAAAAAAACACTGATTACAAAAAAATTGCTTTTAGATTGTTTGTGGTTTGATGTGTTGATATTTTGGATGCCATGCATAAATTCGTTCTTAAAAATAAAAGGGAAAAAGAAAAAAAGTCACTGGGATCGCTGTTCTACTGCAAGGCTGACTGTCATCTGTTGGAGTTGCAGGCAATTGTGTCTGAGGAAGATGGTATGGAGTCCATAGCCCATAGATTCCTTTCTGCAGCTGTAAAGGTATGATTTATTAGTGATTGGGAGTAGTACTAAAATAATTAATGTTAAATAAATGTAGAAATCTTGCACTTGTTTGGACATTCTTTTTGGTCCATGTATATTCTTTTAATGCTTTTTTCTCTCCCCGGTTTACATTGACACACCCCCCCCCCCCCCCCCCCCCCCCCACCCCCCCCCCCCCCCCCCCCCCCCCCCCCAACCTCTCAGAATGATGAATACCCTATTTTAATCGTAACCATTTTGATCTACTTGAGAATTGTTTTGCAGTTGGACCGAAAACCGTCCAAGTGTGTTGTGTTTGAGGATGACCCCAGGGGAATAACTGCTGCTCATAATTGTACAATGATGGCTGTAGCATTAATTGGTGCTCATCCAGCGTACGTATTCGCACCTTGTGTGGGTTATAAAGCTCAAATGTACAAGATTTTGATGACAAAATGAATCCGTCGTGTCAAAAAAATATTAATGCTGCTCACGACAAGGGATCAAATTAATTGCTGTCAACGAACCTTGTGTTCTGTGGTGAATATTAATGTGGAGTTTAACGTGCAGGTACGATCTTGGGCAGGCTGATCTCGCAGTTGCAAGCTTTAATGAGCTTTCGGTAATCAATCTGCGGAGATTATTTGCTCACAAAGGTTCAAGTTTCATGGAATTGGAAAAGCAGATAATAGAGACAACTCCTTCGCGAAGAAAGCTCACCATTGACACTATATTCTGATTTTGCACCCATCCCGATTTTGCTCTCTCCATCTCTGTCATTCGATCGTTGTAAATTTGTAATTAAGGGGTAGATCATCTTGTGATGTCTCTCTTGGTCTTTGCATTTTTCTTTCTTTTTCTTTTTCCTTTTGGTTTTACAGCGAAAAGGCAAACAAATTTACAACGAAATGTACGAGAAGTGCGAACTCTATATAATTCTTCACTGGAAATACCACTGCTGGACTTTAGTCAAAGCTTCTTTTAAATCTCTTCTCATTTGCTTAGCTTGAACCCACTGCATGATGATTAATAGCCTTGCTGAGGCAATTGGAATTTTTTTGGACGAGTCCTCTTTTTTATGATAAAAGTGAAAAAGTAAGGTAATTATATTTTCACAGTTTTTAATATGGAATAATTATATTCACATCATAATTTTTGTCAGTTACACTATATTTTAATTGCAATGATTGTACCTACATTTGTTCATTTGTGTACTTTTGTTCACACTTTTTTTAGCTGTATTCTTATCTTTAACTTTCAATCATTTAGTATATATTGTCTATGATGTTGGTTTTAATCCGAAAAAATTCATCGGGAGGATGTAAAATGGCTTATTTGTCTCTCGTATGTTTTAATAATAAAAAAATAAACAATTAAGTACAAAATTTAGACAAAATATCAGTCAGTCATTCATTTCAATTCACGCTAGTAGAATAATTGAGCCGAAATCGTTAGTAGAGAAAAGATAGATAATTTATTAAAAATTAGTACAAAATGCAACAAAAAAGTTGATGACAAAAGTGCAAAAATGTGCAAAGGTTGAGGACCTTAATTTTAATTAAAAGCTGATGCTGATAACAAAATATTGTTTTAATATAATTACATTTTTACAATCTTCAACTTTGTCATCAAATTCTTATATTCAGCTTTTCATGAATCAGAACATATTGGTTTTGATGCTAATTTTTGTCCAATAGTTCTTTTACCGTGCTTTAAAATAAGGGAGTAATTATTTAGTCGTATTTTTATTTAATTTTGCTTATTTAAAAATACAAGGGATAAATAATTCTTTTACGCCCTCGTACCAAAATTTTTGGACAGAAATAGTAATTAGAGACCAGAAATGTTAATTAATGAAAATTGAGAATAATAGCATAATGAAAAAAGTCGAAAACATAGGTACAATAATAAGTAAAGATTAAAAACATCTAATGCAATTAAAATGTAGTATACTTTCAATAAACATCAGTGTTAACATTACTGAGCATAAAATAACTCGTGAAGCATTATTTTATACAAATCAATTTCAACCTTATTAACAAAGTCGATTCCGCCCCCCTTCCTCCTGGGATTGTAAGATGATAACAGAAATCTCGAGTAAGTATGTTGAACCTCCTAAAGTCCGAAGTAAATATTCATATAGGGGAGGGCGAAAGAACAGGGATGGCAAAATATGCTGTCTTGACCGAATGTAGAGGTGGCAATCAAGCCGAGCGGTTGGTCGGCTAGGCCACTCTGCTCATTAAAAAGCGGTTCGTTTTTTGATGAGCGGACTCGTCCAAAATCAATGATTTATCTATTTTTTAAAAAAGGCTTTTCTTCCAAAAAAAAAAAAAAGACGAGCTCACAGGCCGAAGCTCAGCTCGGCCCACGAGCACGAGCCGAGCTCGTGGGTATATGGGCCAAGCCGAGCCGGCCCATTGTCACCACTAACCGAATGGAACAGAGATTGCCTGGTTAATTGAAAATCGGATGGAACCGGGTATTATAAATTTACGAGAGGAGAGCATGTAGGCCACATTCAAATGAAGTTATTAACCGAATCTACCCCCCAAACAAGGATTTCAATTTTTCCAACGGGAGAAATTATGTGGTCGGCTGGTTGCTTTAGTGGTTGATAGCATTGAATAAACTTTGTCAAATTATTCCACTATTTTAAGAAGATTTGAAATATTTTTGAAAACGAGTTCTCTAAGACCAATATTATTTTAATTTATATAGTGAAATATGACATATTCAACTCTCTCCACTTAGTTTTATAATTTGAATTATATGAATTTACAATTATTAACTTGATATAGTTAGTACACTAAAAATTCATGAAAAATATAACGTTAATCAAGAAAATCTAGCAAATAACACTTAACACAAACCATTAATTTGGTTGCGCCAACACAATTCTTTACACTAGAATTTGTAAAGCCATTACATGCATAATCTTTTCCATCATTTCACCAACTTTATATCATAAAATTGAAGCATATGGCAATAATGGTTCCATTATTCTCTACTCTTTCAATAGAATAATTAGTTTTCTGCAGTCGACATATTTGACGTGTTGAACTGTATTTGAACAAAAATATATACATTTTATTCTCAATATCGCGTCTAATTATGTCAAATGTTCCTATCATGCTAGGATTTTCGGTTGTCCCACAAGCAAAAGAAGATAAAAAAGAGATATTTCATTTGATTTTCATATCCTAAGGTTCATTGGCTAAGGAAGCTAAGGGGTCCAAAACGTCTATTCACAATACAATGCATTTAACTGAAATTCTGGTACTATCCCATTGTGCCCCTACCATAATAAATGTTAGGATATGGTCTCTTGTGATAAGGCAAACGAAGGGAACACAATTGAAATTATTGGACATCGTTTAACATATGAGCTGAGATTTGTTTTTTCTCCGTTGTTTTTCAATGCATATATGTATCGTTAGCATCATCTTAATAAATGAGAAGATGACAACACATTTTTTATTGTCATTATTTTCTAGCGTATTTTCATTTTGCTAAGAAGAGGTGATGTATCGAGTACTTAAAAATGTATTAAGGGAACAACCCGAGGATATCAAGTTCTCAACTAATACTTAGTGATATGTGAGGAAAAGTGCACGGTTGAGCTAGAAAGCATTAAGAACGCGATTGGTTAAGCTTACTTCTTTTTCCTCACAAAATTTAGGGAACTTTTCTAGCTAGCCTGTGATTGTGTTGTACTTTTTTTTTTTTTTTTTTTTTTTTGGGTAAAATGAAATTTGTCTCACCCCGAAAATTTCACCCTGTCTGGAAGTGATTTTCCTCCTCCCCAATAATTGATTTTTGTGTCGTTTTATATGACCGTTACTCATAGAAGCAACAACCGAAATCTCTAAATTATTACCGTTGCTAGGCTTCAACGGTCATGAAATGGATTTTAATGAGATCTTAATCAATCCCAGACAACCCCTAAATGTGATAATTAAGTCGTAGTTAAATCATTGTAGTATCCTTTTATTAAGATGTCTTCTAGGCAAAGTAGACGAGGAAGACTAGTGTTTAAATTGATTAGAAACAAACATCTACTTTGCCTAGTTGTCTAAATGCTTCAAGTTTCAAACAAATGGGAAAATTTGTTAGCATTTTTGAAGAGAGAAAAATATATTTCTCAAAAAAATAAAAGTAAAAATGAATACTATTTATAACGATAAATGGTGAATACATTTCATTTTCGATCCCCATCTAATTAGCAATCCTTAGGTTCATAATAAGTGTGTATCTAGAACTTAGGAATACGCTTAATTGGGGTAAATTTCCCGAATTTCTATTTACTTTGTATTTTATATTTGAATTTTGTAATTAAAAAAAAAAAAAAAGAGTGGCAGAAGTTGATAGCATAAGTTTTGCATTTTATTGCACACATCGAGCATGCCAAGTTCTTAGACTTTAGTCTTCCTTCAATGGTGGATGATTTAGTTATGAAAAAGATGTTAAGAAAGTGAAGCAACCTCACGAGATGCACGTCTAAAGATTGAGATTGAAGGGGATTTGTTAATTTTTTTTCTTTTGCGGATCGTTTGTGTTCACACATACATGTTAAAATTTGAACCTTTCGATGTCGTGATACATAAAATATATGGAAGAATAAATATGGGGAAAAATTCATATTTAAGGTGTTTTCTTTACCTCAATTCAAAAATAAGGTAAATAGTTTGAAAATTCAAAAATCAGGTATAAATTTAATTAATTAAAAATATTTATTAAATAATGATAATAAAGTCACAGTTTGTGATTAATGGTCACAGATTCATAATTATAAGTTACAGATTTATTTAATGGTCACATATCGTCAAATTTGATTATTTGAGGTCACAGATCAAAAAAACTATACGCCACATATTATTTCGAGGTCACGGATCTTTAAATTAGTTGGTCACAGATTATTTTCCAGTCACATATTATTACATTTTTAGGTCACATTTGAGTAATTGGTCACAGATATTACCAAACATTTGGTCACAGATAACCAAATCGTGTCACAGATAACCAAATCGTGGTGGCCGCCACCACCACCACTGCACATAGCACCATGCCCAAGTGCCGCCACCACCACCGCCAAAGAAACACACCACCTCGCCAAAAACGCACCATCGCCGGAAACGACGCCATGACAGCACCACAAGACCACCACCACTAGACTGCCAACACCACCACCAGATCCCTCCCCAAATCTCCATCAGAGCCACTAATGGACCCACCACCACCGCATCCCTCCGCCACCCGACCTCACCTCATTCACATCCGCCCCTACCTTCCACCACACAGATCTGCCACACAAAAAAACACCCATCACCAGAAAACCTTGTCTGAATCTTTTGATGTGGTAAACCGCAACAGCTGAGAATAGAAAGCATAAAGAACAAGTAAAATCCTCCATAAGAAGCTCTCAGGAAAAAAAAATGTCCTCCATAAGAAAGGTGTCGGCAAGCTGCTGCCAGCTTGCGGCAGCAGCCGACCGCTACGAGCAGCAGCGGTCGACTGCTGCTCGCGACCGTCGCTGCAAGCAACGACAACTGCTGCCGCTGCAAAGCGGCAGCAAGCTGCTGCCGGTAGAAAGGAGGGGGGAGGGGAGGCGAGGGGGAGAAGGGGGCGGTGAGGAAGAGAGGGAAGGGGGGAAGAGAGAGAGAAGAGGGTGAAATGTGAAAAATTAGGGTTAGGATTTTATATATTACCTGATTTTTGAAAAATAAAGTTTGGTCCCTGATTTTTGAATTGGTGTAAATTTTACACCTGATTTTTGTAATTATGCCATAAATATGTGGGAAACATTCAACTCCACACTTGGAATTCTAGATTTTTACATAAAAGAGTATAAATGCATCGAGACAAGTTGAATTGGAAAAAAATTGCACAACGAAATAGACAAACACGTCCCTCTTAAATCACGTCGAATTACATCAAGTTGACTAAAAATGTCATCGATCTTTTGATGTTGTTGTCAAATAGCTTTCGTTAGATGTGTACATTCCTTTGCTTCAATAATATGTTATCGGATGCCGTCCAATTTCATTTCAAAGTTTAAATTGACGAAGATAGAGAAAATAATTTATTAATTTATTTTTTCTAATAAAGGTCTATTGCATCTACATATTTTATAAATATATGATTTCAATACTTCAAGTCCCAATTCATATTGGATCGTCGTTTCTAAACACTGAAATGAAATTATCATATACAAATTTTTATCGGCGAAGCGTTTCAAAATATCACACCATCATTCATTTAATTATACTAGATTTTAGCAAGAGAATAATAAAATAAATTTTTTTTTTTTTTTTTTCACAACTTGAGGATAATTCAATGCCCCACAATATGAAAGTACAGTCCACAAATCTCCAAAACTTATCTGCACACTCAAATAGTAAGTTGGGATCCAGCAATAGTATATCACTAAGGACATTGATAATTAAAAATTGCTCCAATTAATAAATTATATTAAAATTATGATCCTGAAGCGACAATATCAATCACTTGGCATCCATCAGATGGATTTGTTGTGGTTTATTTCTGACCACGTGAATTGACTTATTTTCATTTTCGTGTTACGATGGTTACAATATTAGTTAATCAAATAATAAAATGATTAGAATTTATCAAAATCTTAGGCCCTGTTTGAGCCATATTTTTTCCTCACTAAAATGAAAAATATGACCGTTATCCATCACATCAACATTTAAATTCAAATTCTCTATCTCTTGTGTGGGCCCCAATAACGACTATATTTTTAATTCTCATTTTCAAAAAAGATGGCTCAAACAGGGGCTTATTAAAGTCAAAAGAGATTACGGAACTTTTACGAATTTGTTTGTGGTTGATTATTAGACAGGATTGAAGTTGGTGGTGGGTAGATATAGCTACCGTCATTTTTTTTGAAATAAGTAGCATAATTTCATTAGTAAAGTCAAATTTTGTCTTAAATTCCTAATTTTAATTCGAATCCAATGTCTTGTCTCACGTGTTTGGTTGCAATGCATGACCAAATTTTTGTTTGATTATAAGTTCACTGTATTCCATTAACAAAATTCTTCTTCTTTTTTTAATCTTTGCATGATCCCCTAAGCCTCCATTCGAGAAAAGAATTTATAAACGATTTAATTTATAAATAAATAAAAATAAATTGTAAATAAGCTCATATTATTTGTAGGTACAATAAAGTTTACTATTGACTACTCGTAAATGATTGATAAATTTTGTGAAACAAATACTAAGTCTCTGTTTGGTCCCCATTATTTGATATTATAATTTTTGAATAGTGTTTTTGTGAAGAATATATGATTAAAAAAAAAGAAAAATTCTGAATTTACGTCTAATATTATTTTATAGGGAAATAGTTAATTTCACAAATGGTCACTGAAGTTACCTGAAAATTTCAAAACGGTCACTGAAATTTGAAATTTCTTTCATAAACGGTCACTGAATTTTCAGATTTTCTGGCCAAGTTTGAGGCAATTTTTCGGCAACTTCCGACCACCAAAACCGTCGATTTCGGATATCGTTGGAAAGCCCACGATGTCCTTTTCAATTACCACCAAAAATCTCTCCAAAACTCCAAGTGATTCGGCCGAAATAAATTCACGAAGTCGGCAACCGAAAATTGTGAAAATCTGCCCAGATTTTCAGATTTTTGGGCAAATTTGAGGCAATTTTTCGGCAACTTCCGACCACCAAAATCGTCAATTTCGGATACCGTTGAAAAGCCCACATTGTCTTCTTCAATTACCACCAAAAATCTCCCCAAAACTCCATGTGATTCGATCGGAATAAACTCACAAAGTTAGCTACTCAAACTAGACAGATTTTCGGACTTCGTGGGTTTATTCCAGCCAAATCATTTGAATTTTTTGGGAGATTTTTGGTGGTAATTGAAGATGACATCATGGACTTTTCAACGGTATCCGAAATCGACGGTTTTGGTGATCGGAAGTTGCCGAAAAATTATCTCAAACTTGCCCAAAAAATCTGAAAATTCAGTGACCGTTTGTGAAAGAAATTTCAAACTTCAGTGACCGTTTCTGAAACTTTAAAACTTCAGTGATCGTTTCGAAATTTTTAGGTAACTTCAATGACCATGTGTGAAATTAATCCTATAGAGAAATGTATAATTGATAAGCGAAAAATGAATTATAATTTTAGTGAGCAAAACGGGCTAAGATTTATCCACTTTCCTTGGAGGGTCCCATCCCATGCATGTGAAACAAGAAATAGAATAATAATCTTCGAAGTGGATGTCATTTCAGTGTGAAAGGTAGGTCTATTCTTACAATTTTATTGGTCAAAGTCAATTATATTATAAGAGTTGCACTAGGGAAAACAAAATTGAGGATCAGTGATCACAGAATACTCAAATAAATGGACGTGGAGTCTGGGCCATCACTAGCTGCGCCGTCGACCACCAGAAAATCATGGCTAACCGGCGTCAATACATATGTAGCGGAAAGCCGGGCCGGGAAGCGCTTCAAGATCGCGGAGCGAAACACCACCTTCTCCACCGAGCTCCGCGCCGGCACCGCTACTTTCCTCACTATGGCCTACATCCTGGCTGTGAATGCATCTATCTTGTCAGATTCCGGCGGAACATGCTCAGTCTCCGACTGCATCCCTCTCTGTTCCGACCCCTCTGTGCCGCCGTCTAATTGCACAAACAACCCGAATCTCCTCCTCGTGCAGCCAGACGTTTCTTGCAAATTCGACCCTGTCAATCCCGGCTACGCTGCTTGCCTCGAAAAAACCCGAAAGGACCTCATCATAGCCACCGTGGCCTCCTCCCTCATCGGTTGCGTGATAATGGGCCTGTTCGCGAATCTCCCTTTAGCATTAGCCCCCGGAATGGGCGCAAACGCGTACTTCGCTTACACGGTGGTGGGCTTTCACGGCTCAGGCAATGTCTCGTATCAAAGCGCACTGGCGGCGGTGTTCATCGAAGGCCTAATCTTCTTGTTCGTCTCCGCCATTGGACTACGCGCAAAGCTAGCAAAACTTGTACCAAAACCAGTCCGAATTTCATCCTCAGCCGGGATAGGATTGTTTTTAGCCTTTATTGGATTACAAAACAATCAAGGAATAGGCCTAATTGGATATAGTTCATCTACTTTAGTCACCCTCGGGGCATGTCCACGCTCGGCCCGTGCCTCGGTAGCACAGGTGGTTTCCATAAACGGAACCCTTTCACTGATTCCCGACGGCACTGCTTCCGGCGATATTCTATGCTTGCATGGCCGTATGGAAAGTCCCACATTTTGGCTTGGTGTTGTTGGATTTGTGATCATTGCTTATTGCTTGGTGAAAAACATTAAAGGGGCAATGATTTATGGGATTGTTTTTGTTACAGCAATTTCTTGGTTCAGAAACACAAAAGTTACTTATTTTCCCAACACACCAGCAGGGAATTCGTCGTACGAATATTTCAAGAAAGTAGTTGATATTCATAAAATTGAAAGTACCGCAGGAGCTTTAAGTTTCAAAAGCATTGGAAAAGGCCATTTCTGGGAAGCTTTGATCACGTTCTTATACGTTGATATACTTGACACGACCGGAACTCTATATTCCATGGCTCGTTTCGCCGGATTCACAGATAGTAATGGCAATTTCGAGGGGCAGTATTTTGCGTTCATGTCTGATGCATCATCGATAGTTGTGGGTTCGCTATTAGGCACGTCACCTGTTACTGTGTTTATCGAGTCATCGACAGGGATACGAGAAGGTGGCAAGACAGGCTTAACTGCCCTGACAGTGGCGGCGTATTTTATGCTGGCGTTTTTCTTTACGCCGCTGCTGGCATCAATACCGGCATGGGCGGTGGGGCCGCCGCTGATATTAGTGGGCGTTTTGATGATGAGTTCTGTGACGGAGGTGGAGTGGAATGACATGAAGCAGGCTATTCCGGCCTTTTTGACACTGATTTTGATGCCATTGACATATTCAATTGCTTATGGTTTGATTGGAGGCATTGGGACTTATATTGTATTGCATTCGTGGGATTGGGGTGAGGAATTTTTAAGAAAATATGAATTGATCAAGGGTGCTGAGAGTAATGCCTTTGTGGATAATGGAATCAAAGAAGAGGATAGTCACTTGTAAATTCAAATTTAGAATTAGTAATCGAAAAGTATTCTGCAATGTGTTTTTCATGTATGATGGTTGATTGAGCGTCGAAGGGTTTATGTATAATTACAATGTGTTTACTACGTAACACTAGATATGAATCTTACAACGTTGAAAAATCTCAGGTAGCAATATAAATTTTTTGATGTTTTGTGATTGATTGAGATGATCCAATTGAAAAGTATGTCCAAGAAGAAAGCCACAAGGATGCAATGCATAATTGGTTATTTGGTCCAACGTTCACTACAGGCTATAAAGAATGCAATAATGAAATGAGAAGTGAAGGAAGAAAAACCATCACAATGTTGATATTGATGTGTATTAAAGCATAGATATGACTATATTTTGTGGTCAATAGGTTGTTTGAGTGTCAATATTTTTGTGGCGAATAGATTGTTTGATTGTCATTCGAAGCGTTTTGAATGAATGAATAAAACGCGTAATATGACAAGATACTTCACTTTCTATCTCATAGTTGATTATACCGCTTCTACAAATTCTAGTATCAAGAATGTCTAAAATGGCATTTTATCTCTCAAATGAATTGAATCTAACGCAGCCACCGATCAAACTAACTACATTTTACAAGCAAAACGTCAACTCAGTCAATCTCCGATAGCCATTTTTAACAAAAATTGCCAAGATACATACCAAATTATTATTCTATATATATAATATGATCCCAACAATGGACGGAACTAAGGTAGGAAAGCATGGTTAATTGAATACCTCAACTTGGCCTGCCATGAAGATGACATGGCTTGAAAATTGTTTGATTAGGTAAGAAAAGCGAAGTCTATCTATTGCGGTTCGTTCAATGATAATTAATACTCTACCTAGGATGGAGCTATTTTACATCCAACTCACTTCTTATATTAAATGCAAACACGAGATTTGTGCTTTCATTATTTAGAGTTGTTTGGCACACCCAAATTGACTTAGAAACCATCACTAGTGACTCGACTTGTTTATCACAAGTGCACATAATGTGTACGACAAGGTCTTTCAATCTTGTCATTACAGTTTTTATCGATAAATAGAACTACTCGTCAACTCATGTCTAGTACGGTGAATCTCTAAATATATTTCAAAGATCTCAATAATGTGAGAATCCAAGTTAATTGCGATGGTCAGACAAATATGCAGCTGGCTTAAGGTGAATATACTAAAGGTGTCATGCAAGGTAGTTTTGTCCAAAATGTTAACATAAAGAGGAATAACATAAATCTCATGTAAACTGAGTATCATCTCATGTCTAGTCAATATAGATCTTTGTATACACTTTTTTCAATAATATATCGACGTTCATGTCATTTTTCTTTTAGCTAGCTAACGATGATGGACAAAGTGATTAAAAACTAAAATAAGCAAATTGTGACAAAATAAAGTTCATAGATACGTCGAAAATTAGGTTATAAAACTACATGTATTATTTATCGAAAAAATAAAGAATGAAAAGACATAATATTTCTTTTTTACCCTTCTTTTGTGCATATTCCGCTTTAGTGGGAATCGAAAAAGGTGTTGGAACTGCACACCTGTCTGTCTTTGTTGTGGGCTAATATGTTGATCTGGGGGGTTCTAACTGGAATAGGAATTGGATAAAATGGCTTTAACACAAAGATAACAAACTTTGAAAAGAGAATCTAAAGGTTTTAATTCGAGATTAACAAGAACTTTGAAATATTCATAATGACATGAAGATTCTATCGTTTTTCTTTTTTTCTTTTTTTTTTCCCCGAATCATCTCGTCTCAAGATTAATTGATATGCTCGTTGCTGCCCGACGATTTCAACATTTTAAATTATTTTTGTAACATGTTGAACCACCTCTTTAAAAAAACTTAAATTTTATAAAAGAATAAAATATTTTTTAAGCATGCATATTACAGGTCATTCCAAGGAATTAGAAAGCAGTGGGAATAAATTCTTGGGCCAATGTGAATAATAGGGAACATTAACAGTATAATGTATATTTGTCATGTTATAAAAGAGAAATCTTGGACTTTTATTCAGACAAAAAGGTGATTTCCTCACCCAGTTGTCCAACACACTACAGGCTGTCCATTCCATTTAGAAACAAAAGATAATTTTATAATCATTATACGTTCGAATACTCTAGCCATTTCAATTTAGCAATCTAATTTGTCGTGTAAATACACGTGCGATAATTCAAGCATTGCAAAGAACACATTCCAAATCCTCATTTTCAAGCTATTATTAGCTATCTAAGAAGTCTGCCAGCGATTAAACCAGTGACTCAGTGACGTGATACGTTTTAAATTGGACATGTCGTGTCCAAAAACTATGATTCATATTGTATCTATAATGCATCGTGGGATAAAAGTCAAAACATAAAGATTTTGGCTCTAAATCCAATTTTTTTCTCATTAGCCCACAAATTGATTAATAATATTTTCAAGTTAAAGGGCACAAGGTTGATCAATCATGAAGATGTAATATTTAACTATTAGCACCTGTAGCAGCCTCAAATATGTAACTAGGAGCCAACCGATACTTCAATAGTACAACATAAACTTGTTGGCATCCATATACCCCACACAGGAAATGGAAATATAGAATCACCATAAACTCGAAGACAATATGATCTTCCCGTCTCTAGTTCAAATTGAAAATTATACATAACCAAAACTGTCCAATTCAACTTACAACATGGGAAATCTACAAAGTGTCATCTTTATGAAGCCTCGGGTGGTTGAGATGCTATTAGCTTTGCAAGTTGTGTTTGCCGGCGCCCTAAATGGAAAGAGGTCACTGCCCATACAAGGCAGACCTATATGACAAACAGAAAATGAGTTATTATTTTTTGAGATGGCAAAAAACTGAAGTTGCTAGAGTTGGCATATTATACAAGTATTGCTAGTAAAATCTGTAATAGATAATAAAGCAGTAAATCAATTTCATCATCACTGCAGTTCAATATGGTTACATACTGGCAATGCATAGAGGGAGACAGTTGATGTTTTGCCATCTAGAGTGATGAAAAGTAGCTTATAAATTCCAGCAGCAGTGGCATCTCCAAGCCTTTGAACAATTACATCTATGCATACCTGTGGAAAATTAACGTATACAATCAAAATTTTACTGGGATATATGATGCTAGTTGCATAGCATTTGTTTATTTATAGCATGTGTTGGTATATTGAATTAGACTACATGGGATAGTAGTAAAGAAGAAAACGAAGTTATAATTGTCTATTTGTAATAATGTACACGACTATTCAGTGTTGTGTACCAAATGCGCCCTTAATGAATAACTTTTTCTTTTTGAGTAATTTGAGACATACCAGCTCCAACATGTTATATGCATGCATAAAATGAATTGTCATGAAAACTAAATTAGACATCAAAATACATCTCCGAAGCTATTTTCTCCCGGACTCTCTTGAACTAGAAGAAGGCTATTAGCTAACTTCATGGGCTCCTGGTATCTCTGCTATAAATGAGCATGATATTATTTTATTTTGTTTTATTAACAATGATACTCCCAGCTGAATGTATAAATATTCTTTTAGCACCTTGTATACTAAATTTTACCTTGATAAAAATCGTTACAGTGAAAAAAGAAGAATGGATAAACATTGTCAAACCTTTGCTTTATACTTCTCATCTTGTGTAAGAACAGTGAAAAGGAGCTCCCTTCCAGGCCTAGTAACGACATATGTAACCATCTGAAGAAACGGATAGATAAATTTCACATTTGTATAAGGCAAAGGTTGTTCTAGTTTCACACTAATAGCTATGACAACAATGAAAGTGTATGAAGGTTCCATAGTAGTTGCAGAAAGGTATTGAGGACAAAAGTTAAATTTGTATCATTCATGCATAATATACCTTACGAACAGTTTCAGAGATGGCAACTGCAATCCATGATGGCCACACAGCTAAGACAATCAGATTTATGAAGGAAACAACTGGTGCACAGCAAATAGCTATTGTAACCCCAGCAACGGTAAGGATGCGCCCCTGTGAGAAAATTAAACAAAATCGAAAGACGATAAATAGTGTCTGGTACCTGAAGAAAAAAGAATCCTAAATGTAAGCACAATTTAATAAACAAGCATGTGTTTGATTTTGGAGTATCGTGTAGTTGAAGAAAACTTATGGAGGACTGAATGTTTGTCTACGATGATTTATCTTATATAAAAGGAACCTCCACCAAGAGAGCATCCGAAAAGAGTAAAGGGCTTCTGGACTAAAGGCCAAATGAGACAGAAAATGAAGGAAGAAGGCATGGAGCAATACTTATTCAGTTATTTGCACAACATATGAAGTCAATTTCTGGCAGCTATGGTACATTCAGCGTCCTACATGATATGAGTCAAATTAAAAGTTACATTGCTCATCGTTGATAGTATAGGAATAGAACACACATGAGACCTCTGCGCATCTCTTCATACTTGATCTAGACATTTATACTAAGCCCCTGTTTGGTTCAGCTAAATAAGTCTATAAAAGTCTAGGGCAAAGTCAACAATTAATTTTAACCACACATTTTGTAGGAGGACCCAAGCTTTTATCAAAATCTAATTTATAGCAAAACTAAATTTGGACTTTTAGCCCAGATTCTGATCACGCACCGTCAACGTAAGCTGTCCGGCAAGAATGAAAACAGCAATAAAGCTATTGATTTGTGCGAATAATCTTCTTCTGTCCACAGGGCTTGTTACTGTGGTGGCAATCACAGTTACTTTCTGTAGCCAAATCAAGAAGAAATCAGCTACTATACTACAAATCAAACGTCAGTTGAACCAGCAGGAGAACCAACACAATCCAAACCGTCTACATTCGAGAAATAAAAGAATTAAGGGTGTGTTTGAACCACATTATTTTGGAAGAATGTATTCTAGAATAGTAAATTGATGGAGAATGTGTGGTTGAAAAAGAAGAAAAAGTTATTGATGCGATGGAAAATATTATTTTATTGAAGAATGTATGGTTGAAAATAAGTAGAAAAATGAAAATGAAAATTTTAATGTGGCTCAAACAAGGGCTAAGAAAGAAAACAATGCACAACAATGAATTAGTCTTATTCATAATAAATTTGGATTGGCTACATGAATCCTTGTCTCCACTTCATTCTGCTCATTCATAGCTTCAAACAAAATGAGAAAAAAAGGTTGGTCAATAGCATAGCTCTTGCTTTCTCCGGTCTCCTTTCAAAGGAATGGCCTTCACATTCCTAATCCGGTAGGGACAGATGGCTTTGTTTGCCCCAGCTTTGCAAATCGCATCCCCTGGGTCCAATTGATCAAGAAAGAAAGTTCTAATTAAAGCCTTTCAAGGTTTATCCATTAGCGATTCCCTTACAGCTCGGAGTTCTTCCCAGCGTAGAGAGTGACTAGAAGATCTAATACAACCAGAGACCATGTTAATTTTAGTCTACCTCTCTGTTTCTATTTCACGTCCTTTAAACCATTGTTACAATCTTTCCAATTTCAAGCTTTTATCAAGATTAGATGTGTGTCACGACCATATGTATTTGGGGTGGGGTAATTTGCGGGAATGCTTGGATAGACTTAGTTATAAAGGTTTAGAAAGAGAGCTTAGGCCTTAGGAAGAGAAGAAAGTCCAACTTCCGCTGGATCTCCATTAGTGCTTGATTTTGATGCCTTTAGGTGATATTGGAAAGACAATGGCCTTATAACTATTGGCTCGAGTTGCATTTCCCATCTCGTGGAAAACCGTTTACACTCCAGTTAACCCTTTAGTGGATTTATGCAATATATAAAATCGGTCTATTTTCGGCATCATATCCATAGTTTCTTCACAGTTACCACTTCCTTGCCTTCCAAATTACCATGCCAGACAGGTACACAACCTGGCATATCAAATGTTATCATGATATAAGGAGTTCACGGTAGAATACTAAATTTTCCCCTTATGGCTTATATACATCAGCATGGCCTCCCACTATACCTATCCACTAAAAAGAGTGACTAAAAATCTCGAGAACCTTTCCGAACATTTGTCTTCACGGGGTGATTGGAAAATGAGTCTCTTTTTTCTTGTAGTGCCTTCTATTTTACTATTTTGATTGAGAAAAATGTTCTTTCGAAATGGTCTTAACTCCTGAATATACAGTCAATAAAAAGAAAAGAGCGTCTTATGCAACCTCGGATGACGGATCGTGAGACGAACTCCACACTAAATTTAATATGCTGCTGTCTATATTAATAAGAAAATGTTTTTTTCCCATAAAATAGGTACCATATAGCTGTTGGCGCTCCGCATCTTCACGGAGAATTCAATTTCAGAGCGTCCATGTTAGAGACACGAGATGGGCGTTACACAATTCGTGTGGGTCGCCACTTATGAGACAAGGAATTTCGCTACCTTAGAACAGTAGATTATGATGCTATTAAATTAAATTATAAAAAACTTCAGAAATGAGAAAACCAGCCAAAATAATAAACATGAATTCTTTTTAAGAATAAGATTCTTTTCTCTTACCTGGAAGTAGAAGAAAGAGGAGATTACTGCACTTAACCACAGGAATAATGCCACTTGTAATAAATAGGCTGATGATAGTATAAGCTGCAATCCTTGAAGTAGAGCCCCGAGTTGAGGCTTTGCTACCGAAGTAGATAATCTAGGGGAAGAGGCTTTGAGAGCAGGTCCAGTCTCTTCATTGGCCCAGCTAGTGTTGTCAATATCAGCATTTCTAATAGCAAAAAAATAAAATTAAAAAACAATCAAAAGTCATAAGGTCCCTTCAGATGACCTCTATCAACTTCTGGAAAAAAAACAAATACGATTAATATCATAGGTTTTTTGTTAGATCCTCCATATTCGAAGTTGAGAGCACCCTGGTGCAACAATAAGGTTGTTCCATTGTTACCTGTGGAGTGTGGTGAAGTGGAACAAAAGCACCAATAAAACAAAAATTCTACTTTTGAACAACTTTGAACTAATAGCCATTTTCCAGTCATGTGCAATGAAGGAATTGCAATGCCTTTCGGAGCAGAAACATCTATCATTAGATTGAAGTCTACTTTTTTGTCGCCTTAATTAAATCATTAGATTGAAGTCTACTTTTTTATCGCCTTAATTCTAAGATTATGAGTTCTCCTCATTTGTTGAATTTTTTTCCACAGAGCATTTATTACTGTATTGAGAGCTAGATATGAATATTTTTCCCCATTGATGGAACCACCATCACATTCTCATCCAAATATTTGCTAATCATGGAAAAAGTGCTTTTGATCACAGTAAGAGATGAAGCAGGATGTCAAGGAATGAGACCTGATGAGAGAGAGTTCTTCCCGAAGATGAGAAATATCCTTGTCGATTCCTTTAGAAGACCGTGAAGCAAATTCCATCAGGACAGCAGAAATAAGGAGTAAATCTACAAGAACCAAGTTCAATATTACGAAAGACAGAAAAAGAGATTGAAGGGAAACACGAAATCGCGAGGCATAAAAGACAAACATACATGGACCTAACCAAGCCATTCCTGCAGCAAAGAGTGAACCACAGAGCTGTCCCAATGTAGCACCAGCACCAATAAACCCAAATAATCTTGAACCTGACTGAATTCAAGAGAGTTAATTTTGCAAACAATTGAATTTTATCCTGTAAATCCAGCAGTCAGAATGACAGACTATCCAGGGACGAAAACAGTATCTTCTCTATAATAGAGTAAGATTTATGCTTAATTAAAGTTATTAAATTGATGCGTTAAATTAGATTACGGAAAAAGGTTATCAATTGCAACATACTGACCTCACTATCCATCACATCAATTACTCTCGCCCAAGTTGAAGAGATAGTTATAAGATTAAGTAGAGCAACCTGTGAAAACAATGCATATTATTTTCTCAGGAGGAAACTTGAATATTGTTGGAAACAATTAACAATCAAAATTCATAAATTATTATGAGAGCAAAGGGAAGCAAAAACGATCTTACCCAAAGGAATAAACCAATCCTCACAGAAATGAAAAACCATCCATGTTTTCCCAAGCCACCAGAATTTGCTGGAATGGCTTGGTTAACCATAATCTTCAGCTCCTCCTTTATAGTGGACTTCACAGGAAACCGCCCCTACATAGATTGATGGTCCAGCATTATGCCTTAAGAGAGACGCCATAGTACTAGAATGTGATTTTCTGTTTCGGGGCCCTTACCTTGAAACTGAAAAATGAACTTCCAGGAGTGGAGGAAAGCCATAGAATAAAGAATACAACAAGAGAAATGCTAAAAAATCGGTGGATCAAGACCAAAGCCTGGAACCGAAGTAGCAAAGTTTAGACAAGACTTGCAGAGTTCATAACAAAACTGCCAATACAATTATTTTGTCTATAACAACACAACAAGTTGATAATACAATAAGGTAAGTGAAAATTCATGCTACAATCTACACACAGAATCACACAATATGTCAATTCCAGTTAACTACTATCATCATTCCTCAGACACTTCCACATTTTTTCTTCAATCTTTGTAATTTTAGTAATGAGACATCCCCAACATTTTATTGGTTTCATTTCTTAGAAATAATATATTGCCTCAGTTGATCAGTTGGACATAGTAAATAACTCATTGCTATCTATATAGGACATAGTTTTTTTTTTTTTTGATAAATAATCTATATAGGACATAGTTACAGAAATCACTCCTACCTCTCACCATTAGCGATGTGTGCTAGTGTACACATGTGTGCATATTGCCACATCTAAGAAAGAAGAAATTTTCGGATAATTTTATTTAAAAGATAACTCGAAAACAATGTTTTTAGGATCGGTAGAGTGATCGAGTTTTCATATTTGCCTCAAGGTTGACGAGCTCTTAAAAGACTTTAGAAGGAAATCCAATATTTAGAACATGATAGCAAGAAGGTTAGTTACTCGAAACAAGGTAATGCCAATAGGAAATTTCAGAACTCAATGCACAGGAGAGCAATCCTTTCTGATGTGTAAATTGATAAGACCATAAGAAGGTTATATATTTTAACTAAAAAAAAAACATATAATCCAATTTTTAAATTGGTAGAAATTCAATCATGAAGGAAACAATAAAGATGCATGGTTATATGCAAGAAATAATGTACAAATACATCACAAAGACATAGGTTTGCATTAGTGAAAGGTCATTCCTGTTTTGTGAAGTCATATTCTTCATGAAATGTTATGTTATTTAAGTACACCACCCTGTAAAGAGTCCGTCAAAATCCCAGGAACACAAATATTATTAAAGGGTTTATAGAAAACTATATAAACGTTCAAGACATCAATAAGATTTGGCAAAAATTCTATATAATCCATTTCCACACAATTAGATTAAGAAAACAACCATTCAATAAAATCTCGAACTACACATGTGGAGTCAATAATTTGACTTACTGAAATCGTCATAGAAGTGTTATATCCACATAATTGAAATTGAAAAATTAATTCACACCTTTCCTTTAGAAAGATTCGGCAACGAAAAAATTAGTGTGGAAACTGGTGCAGCAACCAGTGTGAGCAGCAAAGATCCAACAAAAAGTCCCGGGAGAGTCCCTAATCCTAATGAAATTGCGCCTTCATCACGTAAAGGAAGTACCACAAAATATGCACTCAAAATCTGCAAACCCAAAATTCACTAAACATTAGTCACTCACAACATAAGGATCCATATTCCATAATTCGGATTAAAAAAAAAAAAAAAATGGAACTTACGAAGAAGAAAGAGGATGCGGAGTAGATGAGTGCAGAGATTTCGTTAGGATGGACTGTTACAAACCATGAGACGATTGATTCTAGGCGAGATTTAGATATTATCATTGTAGTGTGATTGATTGAATTTGATTTGGTCGAGCGACGACTGAATCTTCTTCAGTTTCAGTTTGAGGGGGAGGTTTATTTACTCCATCATCCTCAAACTTTCTTTTATTTGTCTAAACGGCTTTTAAATTTTTGCTAGATTTTAGAGTGACTGATAGCCGATGTTTGACAATCATTATTTCAGAATCTTTTTAAGTCTCGTACTCATTTTTATCACATATTTATACAATAAAATACCATGCATATAAATCTAATTTTTATTTTATTTTTTAATCATACATTCTACAAAAAATCGCTATTGAAAATGTCTTTTTATTTTTTCAAAATAATGGTTGTCACGTAGGGGCTTAATGTTGTCCAATTTATAAGGTCAAGCACCAAGCCCTGTTTGGCATCCATTTAATTATAATTTATTTTTTTATTTTTTCTTATAAACCACCCATTTTTCAATAAAATAATATTATACGAGAATAAAAAAAAAATCTTATTTTTTAACCATACATTTTTTTTAAAAATTACTATTACAAAATCACACGCTCACTATAGTGTGAAAATAATGAGAATCAAACACATGCCAAATATGTAATATATATGATTATTAATAAATTACACTATTGGCCCCCAACATATAGCGCGTTAGCAAGTTAGTTTCCAGCATTTCTTTGTAATTATAGTCCTTGTTTGATGCGAATGAAAATCATATTTTTAGCAGATTTTGATAAAATTTGATGAAATGTGTAGATAAAAAGTTATAAGTCACATAAAATAAGTGATTCAAATGAATTATTGACTTTGATTTAGATTTAAACTAAAATATTGATTTTAATCCCCATCAAATAGGGGTATAAAATCATTTCATGAAGATTGTAATAGTTAATTCTCTTGTTAAATCGTCTCATGGATCTCATGTTGGAATTATGTATTGAAATTTGGTTTTGGCCAATTTTAAATGGTTATTTAAGTGGAAATTGTTATTTGGTGAATGAAAATGAAACCAAATTTAAAGTTACTTAAATACGAGAATTATTGGAAAATTACATAGAATATCATGGAATATTCTAGAAATATTTTGGCTGAAAATGTGTCTTTATATATGGAAGATTGTGACTTTTGACATTATCATTTTCCAATAGATGTCTCTTCTAATATAGAGACTAATTCCAATAGTTGTGTCTCTTCTATAGGTTGTATCTTTTGAGACAAACCTTTTCAATATATATATATAGATTCTATGTGTTTGTTTTTATTCATTCATTTCATGATTGCACTATCATACTAATGCATATTCACTTCAAATTCTACATTTATTTGGAATCAAGTTTCATAAAAAAAGGGTTCAAAACATAAGTAGGTTCGTTGGTTTAAGCCATTTGGAGTGCTCCTATGGTTAGACGTGATCATTGTATCTTGGGAGATGATTGCCAGAAAAATCGTTAGCATTGATGCGAGCAAATTCATTTTAAGGACAAAGTGTTCAACACTTACCTCGATCAATCCTTCGATTACATCTCTTCTTCCTTTACACTTCATTTCTGATTTCATTGATATTTGATTTCAGAATATTTCTAACATTGTTTATATGTTTATACTAAAAGGTTGATAGCGAGAATGACATGTTTTCTTTACAGATTCATGCGGCTTCTAATTCGGTAAATCACTTATTTATCTTCTCAACAATGCTGGTAAGTCGAATTCTATTTCGATTTCACGGTACATATTGATTTGAATATAATATACACATTATTGGTGTATAATATCTCCAACATCTCACACGTCATAAAGTCGGGAACAAAAAGAATGAGACATGTTTTCATGAAGGCCAGATAATAATTTAACAAAGTTATGGACCATTTTTTCATTAAGCACTGATTGTTTACTGATTTGGAAAGGTCGGGGATCAACATCGTTTTTTCCTCAAAGGTTAGATACTAATTTGCTGCTAGAACTATTATAGGATGAGAACCAATTGTACAATTTTCCTCATTACAAATCTTATAATTGCTTATAAATAGTAATTTTTCAAAGGACGTGCGGTTATGTAAAAATGGTGGGTCCTACAAAATGCATTGATAAAGAATAATGCTTCTTGTAGTAAAAATAACTGGTAATCTTCATACGTGACATATATATATCAGTTTTGTGGTTTGATACACAAGTCAATAAAAAACTGACACATTAATTCACCAAATCACAAACCGTCACATATATACCACGTAGGAAGACTATCGATAGTTTTCACCGCGGATGACATCATTCGTTGATAAAAATAAAGTTTGACTTTAACAAACATGTACTGAATTGTTGGGTATTATTTATACTTCAGCTAGTAGATGACTCAAAAGTGTGCGTTCAAAATCTCGATTTGCACGGTAGTTCCAAAGTTGTTTCCAAATAGTCTCAGCATTAAGGTTGAAAGTTTAAATCTGGTTACCTTCTACATATGACTTGAAGAAATCTATGTATGTTCCACCAATCTTCCTCCTTAAAGCTTCATGATAAGTGCGTTTTGCGCACTTAATTATGCGATAAAACATGATTAATTGTTGATATAAATGCTTGAATATGACTTAATCCAATATGAATTGTGTTTGTAGGCTTACTTTGATGGAAATAATGAAATATGCGCGAAAAAAAGGCGAAAATGACCAAAATGGAAGGAAATGAAAGTTCGGGGACTAAATCGCAATTATTCATAAGTTGACCCGAACAATGACCGAGCATGGAACCTCACTAAAGATCTAATTGTCAATATTTTGGATGACTAGAAGAAGATGGAAGATGAAGAAAAGCCAAAAGTGGAATGAAAAGAAGATTGGGGACCAATTTGAACTAGAAGCGAAAATTCATCCATGCTATAGCATGAGATTATACCATGCTATAGCACAGACCTCAACAGTGATTTTCAGGAAGGATTTACTTTGCCCATGCTACAGCATGAAAATATACCTTGCTATAGCAAGGGGTATTCTGGGCGAGAAATTCTTAAGTTTCCTTATCCAACTACAACTCTTATGGTAATGATTCTAGGGCAACTATAAAAGCCTAAACTCGTCCTAGACTAGGTTATCATGCATTCTTAGAGAGAAAAACACCATTGAAGAGCAAGGAAAAATGCGAGAACAAGGATTTCACTTGAAGATTGAAGATTCAAGCTTTAAACCCTAATTCTTTGGTGATGTCTTCTCTTGATTATTTTTGTTATTCTTTAATTTTATTCATGCTAGGCTAGACTTTTTATGTACTAGGTGAACGATGAACCTCGTATTGTGAACTTTTAATTTCTATTTTGCAATTTGATATTTAAACACGTTTGATGGATGTTGAATGATTTATATACACTTTCTTGTCTCTACAATTATATGCGCAATAGTTGTATGAGTTTGAGTGATTTATTTTATGCATTCGAAAGAAGGGAAATAGATTCTACAAGGTATAAATCATCATAAGGTCCGATAGGGGATAGAAATATACCACTATGCTTTATGTGAATCTCTAAGTGTTTACAAAACGTCATGCATTCTTTTATATTGCATTTGTCATAGAAATATAGTCAAATGGTATATTAGAATATGTTCAATTCTACTCGAAAGAGATTATTGAATAAGTTAGAAACATTGATTCTTCAACCAATTCATCGAGTTGTCAAATTGTGAAATAGGAGTTACAAAGTGAACTTGCTTGGTGATTCGGGATCCTAGTACGCTTTTTTATACATTAATTTCATCAACCTTTTGCATTCGACATATTCTTGCATTTAATCATAATTTTAGTTTAATTCACGTAGTAGTCATAGCTTCATCAAAAATCACACAAATAATCATCTTGAGTTTAATAGATTCGGTTAAGGTCGAGATAATAATAATCACGTTAAATCAATCCTCGTGGGAACGATACTCGAAATTTTAGGATTTCCACTTTATTACTTGTCAACGAACCGTGCACTTGCGGTGATTTAAATTCGAAACATATTTTCGTGAACACTTCATATATTGCAAGACATCAAAATGTCTGAATTAGGACAAATCATCCTACAGACTACAGTATACTGAGTATACTGATGACACACATTTGACAATATTGATAAAAATGAAATTGTATATTAATTTCAAAGTATGAAAACGTGTGGCAATATTTGTAGTAATGTACTGAATTATTTTTATTAATGTTATATTGCTTGAAATTTTTTATTGCATAAAGAAGAATGTCTAACTCCGTGTAACAATGTGACTCGTAAACTTTTATTTAATAGAGCGAACGAAGCATGGTTGGATTTTAATGCATATAGGACGTATGCAACAAATGTTGGCCCCACCAAAAACGTCATCCCCGAATAAGTCAAAACTTGTAACTTTTTATTTAGTTGACATCCATAGGCAATAGATACAAATTCTATATATTTTACATTCTATTTAAGTGCCACCCCCAAAGTAGAGAGCCCTATTCAGATAATTTCTCTCAGTTTCTTGCCCAGAAATCATCGACCTATTCTCGTTATCAAATTCTCTCCAAAAACACCATTTTAAGTTCTTTCAAATCTATCAAATGGACAAACCAAACAGGCTCTGTCAATTCATTACACTCCTTTTCATTTGTTTAATGATTTGCCAACTTTCCTCAAGCAAGCCATTGATTGAGAAGACGGAGTTTAAGGTTGACAGGATTAAGGCTGGAATGGTGAATGAGCTATCGGTGAAGGCCATGCTTCCAAAAGCTATAGTCCCTTCGTCCGGACCGAGCAAAAGGATCAACGATGACAATAATTAGAATGGGTTTTCATTTCTATGCATGTCTAATTTGTCTTCTAGCTATTTTAGTTTTTGTGCTTTTATCGTCGTGTAATAAGATACTAAATAATATAACACCTGCTATTGTTGTCAAATATAGCTTTAATGATTATTCATCCTTTTTTACCCTAGCGATACTTGCAAACTAAGGCATGGAGATTGATATATAATTAAATGTGGAATTGAGAGATGTCAATTGATCGCCGGAGGTAAAGAAAATCCGTACGCTCTTGGTTGCAGGTAGATTAGGTGAAATGGATGACGTGGCGAGGAACCAATTTTTGGCAGTAGCTCTTGCGGTAATAAGAGGATCACCAATTGGGTTTTTGTTGATGTCAAAGATGAATTGTGATCGTGTTATATTATCTTAACTCTTTTAGCAATTATCGTAATTTGATGCGATTGATCTGCTCATGCACGTTAGATTATAATTTTTATTTTATTTTTTTTGGATCCGCTTGATTTCAAGTTGATTGAATAATCATTACTCAATGCAATTTTATGGGATTTAATTGATTATTTTTTGGTAATTAATGATGTCACCAAAACCAGCACGTTAGGTTAGTAGTTAGTACGGAAAAGCTTGAAGAAACAATTAATGTGGTTGCTTTTTAGTTACACAAAGACACATAGGTTGTGTGATTACGTGCCTGCAAAAGAAACGGAAAGCTCTCTAGTTGTAACACCGATACTCCAGTTGGTGTATATTATACCAACAAAGAAAACATTTAATTTGAGTTTTCATGTGATTTGGACTAAATTAATTTCGTGATATAAATGGTGATGGACCTGATTCTATATTCTTACGTGACTGAGATATTGATATAGTGAATTTCTATATAAAAATTGCCCCCTACTTTCAAATTTGGAGTTTTAAGGATGATCATTGGAAGTAATGACGTATTAGTTTACAAACCTTTTGTGGTTGAAGTTACTTCTAGTAGAATGATCTTTAACTTGTTGAATCGCCTCAGTCCTATTGCTATAGGCTGAAAGATAGACCTCTAAGCTTTTTTATGCGACATTATCTTAGGTCTTGAATGAAATACTTGGATGTAGTTTGCGTCGGACTTGGTTTCCCCAAGGATCTTTATGGATTTTTCCAGGACTTAGGGCATCTCCAACCTTGCATCATTTCACTATAATTCATCAAATTGCACCAAATGTTTGGTGCAAATCTCCTCCAACCTATTGCGTCATTTTTCACCAAAATGGTTTACCATTTTGCCCTTTTGCTTTGTAAAAAATTGGATTAAGGATATTTTTGTAATACAATAAATTATTATTTTTTTATTTTTTATTCATTTGGCAATGAAATAAGAAGTAGGTAGAAAAGATGTTGAATGTGTATTTGACATTCTACATTTGTAGTGTTTCTATTAATTGTATTACATTTTTAAAATTTATTAATGAATTCAAAATTTTCATTAATTTAACATAATTATTTATTTAGTAATTTAAGTAGTTGTAAAATAAATAAATTGTTAAGAATAAAAAAATGAAGAAAATGATTAAATATTGTTCATTTGGTATAGTGGATTGGAAATAATTTTTCAGTGCAAAATACTGCAAAACTTACTTTAAATTTTGGTGCAGATTGGAGATGACCTTAGCTTCTTGAGGACTTGTAAGGTTCTCAAAAAGATTAAATTTGCTCAGAGACTAGTACAAATCTCACTAGGTCGTTTATCTTGTATGTGATATGTGTTAAAGATCCTTGAAGATCTCAATTGGTGTTATAGTTTGTAAGAATCTCATTAAGATCTTATAGTTGATCTTTCAAGGTTTGTAGTTTGCTTATAATCCTATAGTTTGTTTGTTTGTTTGGGACCCTAGGAATCTCTTTAGGTCTTAAGGTTGCCTAGAATCTATGAGAATGTCACAAAGTCTTTGAGGACCTTACATATCTAACTAATTATATAGAGCCCAAGGGGGCGGAGACAGAAAGGGCAAAAAGAAAAAAATTATCCTACTAGGCTGCTACATAGAAAAAAAAAAAAATAATAAAATAAAATAAAATTTCTTAGACAACAAAATTAAACGGTCCTCAAAGAAAAATCCTGGGCTTTACATATCTAATTATATATCGCCCGGGGGCGGAGCAAAAAAAAAAAAAAAAAAATTCTACTAAGATGCTACATAGAAAAAAAAAAAAGAAAAAAAAAGATTCCAAAATAATTTATTTATTGAGAAAAATTAAAAAATTAAGTGTATAGTTTACACCAATTCACAAATTAGGTTTATAGTTTGAAAATTCAAAAATCAGGTTTTTTTATTTAAATATCTAATTCTAATATAATATAGAGGAAATTACACCCAATGTCATTTTGCCATCATGTAATTACCAAAATGTCATATTTTTAAACTAATTGCAAGAATGTCAAAATTGGACATTTTTACCCTTCTGCATAATTTAAATACCTGACATGTCATGCATTGATTGAGATTTGACTACATGTAAAAATTGTACAAGTTGTCATAACCAAACCGTCAAAACAAGGAAAAAAAATGGGGAAATCATTTTAATTCGTAAAACCTTGCAAAACCTTTCCTCTCTTCCCCCAAATCTCTGAATTTTTTGCTCTATTCCTTCTTCAACTCTCTGGCAACGTGACTGCAGAATCTTGAACCCAAAAGCATACCCCTTGGCAGATGCCCAGTTGACTATTACAATCCTGGACTTGATTCAACAGGCTGCCAACTACAAACAGCTCAAAAAGGGTGCTAATGAAGCAACTAAGACACTGAACAGAGGTATTTCTGAGTTTGTTGTGATGGCTGTCGACACGGAGCCTCTTGAGATCCTTCTTCACCTTCCACTTCTCGCCGAGGATAAGAATGTGTCCTATGTTTTTGTCCCATCAAAGCAAGCTCTTGGTCGTGCATGTGGAGCTACAAGACCAGTTATTGATTGTTCCGTGACTAGCAATGAGGGCAGCCAGTTGAGAACTTAAATTCTGCAATTGAAGGACGCCATTGAGAAGCTCTTGATCTAAATGCTTGAAGCCTTTTCCAGTGTGATGGGCCTTTGGATGAACATTGAGGCTTTGACTGAGCTATAGTTCCTAATCAGGAGATAATTTCTCTTTTTAGTTGGTTTTTCTTACACTTATTTGTTATCGTGCTTCATGCTTACTTACTATGACACTTAAAATGAGAGAACTTATTTTATGAGTTGTAATGCTTGATTGAGTGATTTTTTTAATACTGTAAGATTAGATGTTCTATTTAACTAAAAATTTACATTAAAAAATGTAATTTAATTCATTTTGAGATTCTGTTTCTAACTTAATTGTTTTATTGCTTCAAGAGATCTTAGATTTTAAATTTGGGTTTTTTTTAAAAATATAAATGTGATCTGTTTGTGAACTTTCTACCATCTCGGTATGTATCACCACTTCATGTGCAATGGTTTACCTCATAAATTATTTACATATGAGTGACTTGTGAACATGTGTTTTGTCGTTCCCGACAGTTAGCTACGTTCGACGGGTAAAATAGGGATAAGTGAACTGTCGTTCTCAACAGTTAGCCTCAGAATTCTCGACAGTTGAGTAAATTTGGTACAAGTCAACTGTCGATCCCGATAGTTAGACACAGTAATTCTCTGCAGATGGCGGCCTTATGAAATAATGTGAAGCACATATGTTCCATTTATTGTTAAATCTTAGTCACATGTCCTTTTACATATTGTTCATATTGCATTGGGTAGTAGTTTCATGTCGTTATATGGTTGACGTACGTATGTTGATTGCTATTTGTTTGCATCCGTGTGTATTGACTTCGACATTGATGACGTGTGATTAGCTGACCCATTTTCGCCTTCTTATTTATTTCAGAGTCCATGTAGTTCGAATTCTTGGTTTCGGAAGACGCAAGGTTGCGTGCAAGCATATCCCAGTGAAGTAACCTTAAGTATGTGCAAAGGGTGTTGGAGCACTTTGACGAATGACAACGCCACGACTTCGGAGAGTCGTCCCTTGGCTTCTTGGTTGACGTTCCAGACATCCAATTCTCTGCCCAGCTCATCCAACAACTTGTCTTCAGAGGCATCTGAACAGATAAGTCGCACGAATTGTGGTTCAACGTGCAATGACACTACTATCGGTTTGGACTGCAAGAGTATGCAGTGGTTACCAGCCTGCGTACAAGCTGGGGCTTGCACTCATAGTTTGGACAATATTTCCTATGCCCAGATCAAGAAGACATTAGTTCGGTCGTTGACCCCACGGGCTGATCGATACAAGCTGGGGCTTGCACTCATAGTTTTGTGAACGTCTACGTAATGTGACTTCGATTTTCTAGTTTGTGAACGTTTCATTTCATTTCATTCTTACGAAATTTCGTGGAAGGTTGTTTTATAATTTTGATCCTGGTTTATGGCACATTAAATGTTGTGTTTAAATAAATTTAAATTTTTTGTAATTTTACGAATTGTTTCAAACATTTCGTCGCATATGGCAAACGGTGCATTATCTGTACATTGATGTACAATGGGTCATTTGTGTTGCAACGATTACTTTATGGTCCAATTCCTTTCATTGTCCACATTTGCGAAATTTTTCCCGTAAGAGACGATGAATCTCAAATCATCACTCATACCTGAAATGTTGGGATTGCAACTATAAGAAGTCGACACAATCAATATATCGACATTGAATACCATCAAATGTGGAAAACAGCTAATCAAGGTTTTCATCAGTTATCAAGTGTCGAAATCGACAGTTGAATTGTGTATCTCGACAGTTTGTAAACTGTCGAATTCGACAGTTCAACTGTCGGGACCCGACGATTTGAAACACTATATTCGACCATTTCAGTACAAACTGTCGAATTGTTTCAAAACAGTTATTTCAGAAATTTTTAGGAGGACATTATTGTAGAATATTAATGGTGATAATCAATTCTCATTCAACATGACATTGTATTTTGAAAACAAAAATAAGTCAATGCTTCATTAAATATAAAATCGATCACATTTAATAAACGATTCTAAATATCTTTACCATAAAAAAATTCAAAAATCAAAAAAATCAACGAGTAATAGTTTCAAAAATTGAAATTTATTATCACCATATTGTATTTAACATTTACGAAATAATGAGATAAGAGACGAAAATATAAACATTTTGTAATAGCTAACATCTCGAAATGGATGATCAATTAAATAGCTAACATCTTGATGAAGGAATGAATGAAGAAGATGAAGTTCTTGGAAGAAAATATGTGTTAATGGATGATGATTTAGGCTTATGGTTTGTTTATGTTAGATTTTGAATTTCTTTATTTCTTTTTTGGAACAAAATATATTTTATTCAATATAATATACATATATACAATGAATAAAATAATAAAAATTTAATCATCAAATCAAATCATTAATGGCATTCCAATCAAGCATTAATTGTTCTTACAAATGTCAAAGGTGACCCCAAGGGTAATTTGGACATTTTACAATAAAAAAGTGACATTTTTGAACAAATTTAGTGTACATCCAAATTTTTTGTGACTTTTCAAATTTAGTGACATTTATGAAAATTTCCCTATAATATAATATAATTAACTCACCCCACCTGTACCATCCCTACCGCTACAAGGGCTATTCGAGCGACCATTCCGACCACCACTCTTCTCCAGGGACTGTTCCGACGATCGTTCTGGTGACTGCTCCGATTCCGACAATTATTTTGGCGACTATTTCGATCACAGATTTACAATTTAGTTAGTCACATATTATTTTTCAGTCACGGATAATAATTTTTATATGTCACAGATTATTTTACGGTCATATTTCAAAAAAATTGTAGGTCACAATTAATTCGTTGGTCACAGATTTCAAAATTAGTTGATCACAAATCAAAATTTATAAGCCACAAGTCATAGATTTCCAAATTAGTTGGTCACAGATTTTTCATGGTCACAGATTATATAATTTTTAGGTCACAAATAACAAAATGGTTTGTCACAAATTATCGAATAAGGTCACAGATTATATTTTTAGTCACAACCAAAATACCCAGTCACAAATTTGAAAATTTGTTAGTCACAGTTAAATACTTGATCACAATTAACCAAATAATAGGTCACAGATAACCATCGCGACACCACTACTACCATCGCACCACAACCACTAATCTCACCAGTATGGCCAACATCACCACTGCCTCGCCACCGCACATCACAACCACTACCACCCTATACACACACATATCCGCCACACACCCACCAACAAACCAGATCCAAAAACGCTAGCATCCTACACCATCACCACCACCACCACCACCACCCCACAACCCATCCCACCACCTCCTCCTACATACTGCCAACTTCATTATCACTGCCATGATGAAGCAGAACCAAAAGCGTCCTTCAAACCGAAAAGGGAATATCGAATGATTTCAATAATTGACCGGCTAATCACTAGTGAACTCACGAGAAAATGAGTTCTTATTTCAGGAAAACTCCACAAAATCCCTCACGACACGTACAATCTGGAGCTAATTTGGGGCAACGTTGCACTTATCGGAGAAAAAATGGAGGAAAGGACCTCGATCTACAATGTCCCATGATCTGCGATGGTAGTGATGTCTCTTCTCACCGTCACTCTCTTGAGAAGAGACATTACTGGTCAGTTTTGGAGACAAATCTTGGTGGATCTGGCGAAAATATGAGGGAGGACAGTGCCGACGGAGAGGGGAGACAATGGGGAGAAATGGAGGCGGCGGGCGGTGGTGGTGGGAGGAGTTTTGGAGACAAATCTTGGTGAATCTGGCGGAAATATGAGGGACGACAGTGCCAGCGTAGAGGGACGACAGTGGAGAGAAATGGAGGCGGCCAGTAGCGGTGGTGGGAGGAGAGAGGGTGGAGAGAAATGGATTGGTTTAGGGTTTGATAGATTTAGAATTAGATCTGTAAAATATAAAAACCTGATTTTTTATTAAATAAACTTTACATTCGATTTTTGAATTTAGAAACTTAAACAATTGATTTTTTGTAATTTCCCTTATTATTTATTTTTTAAATGGGCCTTAGGGAAAAAGGTTGTGCTAAAGTCCAGCCTTGCCCCCTCTCCCTACTCCTATCATAGAGCCCTTATTTGTTTGGTGGAGTTAAGGAAAAATTAGATTTTTAGTGAATTTTGATAAAGGTTGATTAAATATATGGTTGAAGATTTTTGGATCTCACCAAATGTGAAATTAAAATTAATTTGAATTTGAATCTACTATTTAATCTATACAAACAAGGGCATAGTTTTGCATGGGATATAGATTATTTCTTTAGGTCTCATCACTTTTTTAGATCATTGGGGATCTCCCTAGTTTGTGTAAATGCTAATGGTCGCAACTAGCATGAAGCTATAAAGAATGACAAACAAAGATTCAAATTTGTTGATTCTAAAAGAATACAGAGAATTGAGGATGACAATTCGAACTGTGAAAACTGAAAATCCGGTTAACCGAACCGAATGGGGCGAAAAAAATCGAACCGATAGTGCAATGTGTCGGTTATGGTTTTGATTTTAATGAACCGCTTCATTTAGGGGCGGGTATGATATTTAGCTATGGTTCACCAAACCGAACCGATTACCCGTTATAAAAAAATTGGACAAATGAACTTTCCATTTTTATTTCTCAAAATTAATTGGGCAATTTTTATTTTTTTTGGCTTTCCAAAATTCTGGCTCAATTAATATTAACTAAAACTTAACCCAATAAGCAAGGCCCAGCCCACTGCCCAAGTGGTCAATTCAATGTCAAATTGTCCTACTGTCCGTATTATTAATTAAAATTTAAAACTATTACCCTTGGTTCCTTACCCAACCCAACTAATTAAAGCAGAAGAGAAGACCAATCCCTAATCTTCCACCCAAATCCGTCGCCGATGGTCGAACTCGCCAGTTCCGCCACCATTTCCTGACTTGAGTTCTCCGAGAAAGAAATGTCATGTACAAAAGGTTTCGTCGTCGTTTTTTATTCAAATTAAACGGGTGCTTGATTTTTATTGCTGATTTTTTTATGTACATATTATAACTGGATTATTGCTGATTTTTTATGTACATATTATAATTTCAAAAAAGAAAAATGGGTGCTTGATTTTTATTTTAATGCCGCAAAGGTTTTATTAGGGATGATTTTATATATTTATTAGTTGTCCAACATTCCAGCTTGACTTCATTTTTTTTTTTTATCTGAGTGACTGAGTAGAGCTCAACTTTGCTTCAAGACATTTGAATTGCTTTCTATTTTTCATGTTATTTTGCTGCTTTTTGATTAATTCTATCATGAATCAATGTTTTTTTTTTTATGTGGAAGATATGATTTAATGAACTGATTTCCCTAGTTGCTTTCCTTGTAGCAAACAATTAATAGGTTTCTTGAATTCAAAGTGAGAATGAGAACAAACAATTTTTCCTAGATTAGACTTTAGTTTCTGTTCGCTTCTTTATATAGCTTATTTGTTAATTTTTTCATGCAATTTTAGGTGGCTTCTAGACTATGATGTTCTATCCATACATTTAAGTTCATGATTGGTAAATAAAGATGCACACTTTAATTTAATAAGATTGTGTCAATTTTATTTAAGTTCACTCGTAACTTGTGTAATAGATTGAAAGTGAATGTCTTGACATATGTTGATGATGTTGTTTGTTAAATTCGAAATTTTCCTTTTGGAAGTTGGGATGTTTGCATTTTCTTGTGAGATATTGTTTGTTAAATTTGCTTAATATTGTTTTTATGGCTTTTCTTCATAATTTTTCTCAATTTGACATTTGAAGTTTGGACTTATAAAAAATAATTTATTTTCGTGGTTATTAATCGTACTGAACCGAGATATGAACCGAACCGAACCGATTTACGTGGTCATGGTGCAGTTATGGTATGACCAAAAATCTGGTGGTGCGATTATGGTTTTGACCGAACCGACCCCGAATCGAACCGTTGTCATCCCTACAGAGAATTGATAGATCTTGACTTGTCGATTTGCGTGATGAATACCAAAATTTGATTTAATTAATAAATTCGTTAATTTTGAAAAATACCAAATTATGGACACAGAATGGAGAGAGCATTCCCAAAATCAAAATAATTTTATTAACATAAATAAACTCGAGCAATAAACTAGTAAGGATGCTTTAAAAACCTAATTATCCTCTCAGTAAATTTAGCCCCAAGTTGTTATTTTCTAACCAAATAAAATGAATGACTGTGACTAATAAAATGACATATTCAAATAACAAAAAGGCTAAACGTACAGTCTTTTTGTACAGCCTTTTCGACAGCCCCCTAAATAAAAGCATGTACTAAATAAAAATAGAGCCGAGCCTTGCACTTCCTTTGGTCAAGTGACACTCGATCTTCTAATATATTATCTATGGTTTCCAAGGTGGTGTTAAGTTTAAAAATGTACGTAGCCCATAAGGGTTGAACTATGTGATATGCGTGTGGCCATCAAGGGTCGTATTTATAAATGCCCCCATGACACATCTCCAAGTAGTATAAGGGGAAGGTGAAAAAACTCTAGCTTTGCTTGAGTATTAGGTCTTACAACTTTCCGTCACCCCTTAAATTATCACTAGGTTTTAGATGGATCTCTTGGATCCTTATATTTTTCCAAAGATCCTCTTTTTAGACAGACAAGCGGTGGCCTCTACTCGAACACGCTTCCACTCTGCCATGTGGTGAGTTAATGGGATTCTGATTTCATAACCACAGATTTGCAAGAGGGAGGCTGGTGGAAGCCTAAAATGTCAAACCGTTTCCTTAAATGCGAGTTTCAGTAATTCTTGATGTCGTTATCTGTTTTTCCAGGTAATTTGGATGCTTTGGCAGCACATCTGACGAAACAATAAGCAGTCCAAAAATTGTCAAATCATTGCGAATGCATTAATATCCATTTATTGAGTCTCCATTGCAAGTACATAATGAAATATGGAAACCTCAAAACGAATCGTTACTGCATTTTCAACTATTTTCACTAGTTCAATTCTGTGAAACTCGAGACAAAAGTGGTTTCGATTATCACAAAACATGAATGTTATCGTAAGGTAATGACATTGACAAATGAGATTGAGCATCAGTAACAAAAGAGAGGTATCAGAATTTGTAGTTGTAGGAAAATTCTGCATGAAGTCCATAAGAACTATGTGCGATGCGAACTCAATAAAATTCTATTTCTAAGACACGAGTTATCACACTTTCCATAAGACAATATTCGCCGGAAACCTGTTTGTACTCTAGTAGTAGGGGAATACTATCCTAAGGTTCGTGCTATAACCTCATGCCTTGGAGATAAATTTCTATTGAGTCGTGCAGATTTCGTGTAGAAATCATGCAAATTTTTCCAATAATATAGTCTAATATGATGAAAAGTAGCTAGTAGTGATTATTGCTGTCTGCAGATACCATTCCAAAAAAAAAAAAAAAAAAACACTTTTTGAGAAGATGATAATGGCTGTAATTGAGTTCATTCAGTGATTGTTTACCCAAATTGAAACTAAGGTTGGACCATTTATCCTTAGGTTGTTGCTTTGATAAAAAAATGTTTTACAGATATGCCTTCCCTTTTCATTAAAAATAAAATAAAATAAAATGTAAGATGCCTTATTTTTCCTGCTATGTAAAATTACATTTGAAACATACAAAGAAGCCAACTTGTTGATACTTGACCCTAATTACAAGATTAACTGAACTAATGGAACTCCTCAAACAGAAATTACTATTACAACTCTAGGAAAAGCTGGACCCCAATCACCATCAGCTCGATGTACTCCGTCGTAATCAAGGAACATCATAATTATTGATTTGACTAATCCGATGTCATCACCTCTACTTTGCCCAACCCCACAATGACATGGGACATAATTGACACAAGCACCTCGTGATCAACTATGATGGAGTGATTGCAATTGCAAGGAACATCTTGATGAGTTGCAAAGAGTTGACCTCACCGTCCAATAAGACAACTTCTCAAGTTGAATGATTTGGCACACTTAATAAGGATAATACTGTAGCTAACATCGGGTGGCATTCCAATATTGTTGACAACGTGACAAAGCGGCCAACCCTTACAAAATCAGCTATAAAAGGAGACGAATGGTCCCCTTGATGGACCAAGACTTCCTTAAATGCGAGACCCAGTAATTCTTGATGTTGTTTTCTGTTCTTCCCGGTAACTTGGACATTATGGTAGTCATCTGACGAAACAACAAGCTATCGAAAAAATGTCAAAATTCAGAAAATCATTGCAAATGAACCTAAATATCCATTTGTTTGAGTCCCCAGTGCAAGTACATACTGAAATAATGAAACCTCAAAACGAATCTTTATTGCATTTTGAACCATTCTTCACTGCTTCAACTCTTTGAAACCCAAGAGACCAAGTGGTTTCGATGATTAAAAAAGAGTGTTATCAGAATTTGTAGGGCAATTCTGCACGAAGTCCATGCGATCCCTGCATGAAGTTCATTATGAACTCTGCACGAACTCAATGCCCTCTCTATTCAATAATCACTGATGGCAGTCAGATCATTATCACCATCAGGAAGGTATGTCTTTAGAGAAAACAAGCCAAAAGGAAAAACCTGCAAAACAAAATTTATTAAGTAGGTGAAGAAAATATTTATGGTTTTACACTGATACATATACATCTGTTCTATTACTAAAGTTTATGTTTATTTACAGTAAGAACTTGTATAATCATGACAACATAAATCTAGTTTCAGCTTTCAACAAAAGTAGTCGAACAATCTGTTTAATTAAATTTCTTCTTTCAGAAATATTATCTTCAATTTCAAGCAAGCAAAATGCATTTAGAGAAAAGACCAGTTCTTCATTCACAATTAATCCTGAAAAACTAATATTGAATCAAGGGAATATTTTCAACTAAAGCCAGAACCTCTAGGAAGAGAAAAACAACCTCAGTTCCAAATTGCGTGAATAGTGTCTGAATGAAGTTGATTACTGTCATCCTCATTTCTTCGGAATGCACATTTGGTCTAATGGTCTCATCGGCAACTTTACCCACTGTTAGACACTTTTTCATCTTCCTTTCTTCAGAATTCCACTGACAGAGGAAAAAGTCGCCCTCAGATTTAGCTCGGATGATGGATTGGGAAGCACTGGATTTTTAGACAGACAAGCCTGACCTCTACTCGAACACGCTCCCACTCTGCCATGTGGCGAGGTAATGGAGATTTCGATTTCATTACCACAGATTTGGAAGAGGAGGAAGGCTGGTTTGCACCTACAATGTCAAACCGTTTCCTTAAATGCGAGTTCCAGTAATTCTTGATGTTGTTATCTGTTCTTCCGGGTAACTTGGATGCTATTGGCAGCCATCTGACAAAACAATAAGTAGTCGAAAAAATGTCAAAATTAAAAAAAGTATTGCAAATGAACTTAAATATCGATTTGTTGAGTCCCCATTGGAAGTACATATTGAAATATGGAAAGCTCAAAAAGAATCTTTACTGCATTTTCAACTATTTTTCACTAGTTCAACTCTGTGAAGCTCAAGAGACCAAGAGGTTTCGATGATCACAATACATGAATATTATCTTAAGTTGATGATCTTGACAAATGAAATGAAGCATGAGTAGCAAAAGAGAGTCATCAGAATTTGTACGAAAATTCTGCACGAAGTCCATACGAACTCTGCACGAACTCAACAGAATTTTATCTCTAAGGCACACGAGTTATCACGCTTTCCTTTATATTTGCCGGAAACCTGTTTGCACACTACTAGGAGGGGGAAAATTGTCTTAAGGTTAGTGTTATAACCTCATGCATTGAAGATAAATTTATATTAAGTTCGTACAAAGATCGTGCAAATTTTTCAAACAAAATTGTCTGGAGCAAATAAACTTGCACTTTTTCCGTATCCCCTGCAGATGTGGCTGATAACAACTCCCTAACCGTATCCACCTCCCCAGTAGGCGTTTTATATGACCAGAAGGCCATTGACGGGGCAATGGGTCCCTGAAAATTTGAGTACTCCTACCATCACCAACCTCCAACGTGTCCATTGTTGCGTATTTTTATATCGCAAGTGTACGATATCGTAACAAGTAATATAGTGGACCTAAGAGTCCGGATTATCGTTCCCACAAGGACTATACTTTAGTCTTAATCTACTTTTCTAACTCTTATCTGATGGAAGTAAATCAAATAAGGAATTGTGATAGTTGTGAATATTGGTTTTCTTAAATAAATTAAATGCCTAAAACAAATGAAAATTATGCTGAAATAACAAATACAAATAGATCAAAGATTAATGTATGTAAGATGTATTAGGGCAAAACAATTTCATCTAATGATCACCTTAATTCCCAATTCAAGATTCTAGTCTAATGTAGTGTTTGGTCGAATTCTCCTACGGTATTCAATTTACCCCTCTCGAGTTCTCATTGAGCCTATTTAATTAATTCAATTACATATCTCTATGCGAATTACCCTTAGTTAAACGAGTTATGGCACTAGGAATTCATATAACGACCGCAGCACTTAGTATAGGTATCTCTACACGTTATACCTCGTTACCGGATTTTATTACACGTTCTAAGTCTCAAACTCACCTCTCGATTCGTAAGAAACTCAATAGATCATCAAATTATTGATCATGTAATTCAATGCATTGCAATCATAATAAAATCAACACACGGAAGAATAAAACTCAGAATTCATGAATTAAAGAACTAAGGGTCTCAATAGATTACATTATTTGTCCTAATAATGAATTTAGCTACTCATAATCAAAACAATGAAATAAATAACTGAATTCGAATACATCACCGGATTTAAATGATAAAAAGATGGAAAAGAATCAGCTCTTGCACCAAGATCTTCTTCCACTTCCAATCCTTGATTTGAACTTGAATCCTTCCTCTTTGATCTTGTGTTTTTCTCTCAATGTTACAAAGTGTGGAACCCTCTTTTCAATGTGTGTGAACCCCCTTTTTTAATGTGTATCTAGGTCTATTTATACTTTCATATACGTTACTGGCCAAGTTGGAGTCTTTTTGTGGAGTTTTCGCGGCCCAAACAATAAAAACCTGAAATCTGTGGCGCCACGCGGCGCTTGAGCACTACGGGACAACGCTTGAGTGCTGAAAGTCTGTTCAAAATCCGTTTTCTGGCTAGTGCAGCGCTTGAGCGCTGAGTTTATAGCGCTTGGGCGCCGAATTTCTGTCCACTTTGCATGTGTTTCAGTATTTTTGTCATAACTTTTCCTTCTGATATCCGATTGAGGTGATTCAAGATGCGTTAGAAAGATAACTCGAAGGGATACAACTTTAATAGAAATAGCTCTTCTTCAATTCGAACGTTTACTTGACCAAAAATGGGTCTCAATCTCCAACTAAAACTTTGGATATCCTTGTGCGGTTGAAAAATGATTTGTTTTCACTCCTTTTGATCTTTAGTTGCATCCATTTGACCTCTAGCATTCTCGAATCTTCATCGTGAGCTTCGACACAACTTTTGAGTATTTGTACTTTAGTCCCTAAGCTTTGGATCTTACCTTTTTTTGTCATTTTTGGTTTCTTTCTTTCAATTTCACTTCCATTCATTGAGTTTCACCTAATAACACGTTATACAACAAATTAGGCTATAATCTCATTAAAAGAACTACGAAATGTCGATATTTTAGAGCTCAAACAAGTGTATAAAATACACTTATCATCCATCTTAGAGGAGCTCACGACCCCAGAAAATGAGCCACACTGCTGAGGGGTTGCGCCGTAATATAGCCTCCATAAAACTCACCCAATGAAATAGTCAGCCAAGGACTCAGCATTTCTAACCAGCCTCCATGCCTGTTTTGCTACTATTGCCTTATTAAAAATTTTCTAATCTCGAAATCCCATCCCGTCAGCAGCCTTAGGCTGAGCCATATTCCTCCACCAAACCCAGCATAGCTTCCAAGAGTTTGTTTAAGTTGGATTTAAGTTTAACAATAAAAACTTGCTATGTCAAATATGTCGCGATCTACATATGCTTTGCATTAACTAAACTAGGAGCATGCTAACGAGGTGACCTAACTGAAATAAAAGCGCAACAGCTTTCACAACAAAACCGTGCCTTCTGATTCGAATGGAACTGATTTCACAACAAAATTAGAAGCTCTTCAACTTGGAATTCGAACTAATTCGTTGTTACAAATCTCTTTCATATTATTGACAAGTCCAAACCTCCCTCCTGGTGGAATATATTGATTTTTATCTATTTTATCTCATTTTATAACTGTCGTGTATTATAATTCAGAGAGCGTGGTTGCAGGAGGGACATGCAGCTAGCAGATCACACATCGCCTCAAATGCAATTAAGACAAACTGTCCCATGGCTGATTATGTTAGGATTGTGAAGGAACTCCAACAGTGTTCAGTGAGTGAGAATGAGAAGTAGCAGCAAGTAGTTGAGGCATGACTCCTTCATGCCTTTACAGGAAACAGAATTGATTATCGACTTGCTTCAATAGAGGTGATAAATAAACATCCATTAGTTCAGATATACAAGCTCGTCTGCCGAATTTGGTAGTTATGGTTGCAACACACATAAAAGTGCATTGCTCAAGGAATGCTTTAACTCTTGTAACACGGTGTCTACAGAAGAATCCCAATTTGCCGTGACACCCACTTTTGCATTAGAAAATTCGATCTGATATCTACTTACGTAGTTCAAATTGTAGAGCAACTCATGGTTGATCTATAAAACATTTAATTTCTACATCTGGTGCAGAATCCACGAACATGGATCTTGATATATTGCTGTTCTGGGATGTTACGAAAATTTGATTTATTGATTTTGTTCAATTGTTCATTGTTTACCGAGGTAAATAAAATTGAAATAAAAATAAAGAGAATGCTTTTACAGTCGACTCAGTAGCTTCAACAGACAAATATGAAATGTTTGGTCGTGCTTGAGCACTCTCTAAGGGCTTTACAATAGCAGTCAGAAAACCTAAAAATAGCATTCATTTAGTTATTGCACATACAATAACAGCTATCAGCCTATTGAAAAATAGGCAGCCAAAGTGTCGTGCAATTTTATTTCTGGGCACATGTATAGATTCCAATCCCCAATTTCGAAAACCAGTACTCAGAATTGCAATGTTTCCCACATCAAGGGCATTCTTTGTCAAACACATCGCTTGCGTATTTCCAGTTCATGACTTTCCATATGTTTTTCAGGTAATCAGGTCGCACATTTTTGTACTGCAATCAAAAGAAAATATCAATGTGAACAAAGAATATTTACAGTTGAGACTCAGAACTGATACAGCTTGTGTGTGTGCATAGAAGACTAATAGTCTTCAATGTTCCAAGAGAAAGCAATACTGTGTTAAAAAACGCAAACCCAAAAAATGTAATGGGTAGAAAGAAAAAAGAGAAACGAGAATGTTGTTCATATTTGAAGTTTATCAAACAATCTCTCTCCTTATATTCACTTAGCATCAATATTATTGCCTTTTCCATTTTCCATTTTGGAAAACAAACTCGGTCACATCTGAGCTTTTGCTCCTCAACATGACAAGTAACATCATTTGAACTATTAAAATGCAAAGCAAACATACAGGAGGAAAGAATTACCTGCAAGTAGTATGCGTGCTCCCAGACATCAATACCAAGCAGAGGAACCAGATTTGGTCCTTTAGTAACCAGTGGATCCTGCAAGAGAGGTTCAGAACTTTATGAAAAGACAGTACCATGAATCTATTACAAACAGTTCAAGAAATCTTCATTTCGACAGAGCGATTGACTGGATACATATATGAGATTTAGGCACAAATATAATCATTGAATTTTGCATTTATCTTGGTTTTCAAATTCTCCCCTTATCTATCATCAAATGAAAATATTTTAGCTGTCACACTCGGGCAAAATTTGCCTATAAACAGAATACCAAACTTCAAGAATCTCCCCATTTGTGCACAACTATCATTCTGAGAACAAATGCTTGGAGGCGAAATATATTTATTATAAAAAAATGACAGCATGCTTAAGTTTGTATAAGATTATGATAGTACATAATAAGCTTTTGAATATGAATTGGCTATTTAAATTTTGTTAAAACTATGTATTCCAATATTAATATATCAGCCAATTCATACTTCTTGCGGCCCCATCAATTTATCGATTCAACCGTTTTTCCTCTATTCTCTGAACGTGAATTTTTAAGTCGGAAGGGAGAGAAGATTTTCATGACAAAGCTAATAAAGGTTTAAAAGTTAAGTTCACAGCAGAAATTTCTGCAGAAGAAGGAATGCCAACTCATTTCGTTTCCATAATTCTCACAGTCAGCATGTGTCTTGGGATATTGCAGACCTTCTCTCATCCACATTACAATATCAAGTTTTTAGGGCCTTATCAACTTTTACCCCCTTCCTCTTACTTCTTAGAGTGAAGAAAGACCGCAGACTCCACAGGGTATTAGGACAATTTTACCAACCAACTTCTATTATGCTGCCTCAAAATAGCCAATGAAAGTATTGAATGAATCACACAGAACACCACACCATACATCAAATGCCACTCCCATATAGATCTTTACTGCATGGGAGACTGGGAGTTTAATCAAACACAAAATTAAAGGTATTCCTTCTATGAAAGGAAAATATATTTTTCTTAGAATTTCATTTGAATAAGTCGTACAAATACTTGCTTGAAAGAAATTATTTTCTTGTATTTTCCAGCATCTAGTGCATACAAAAAGTGCATTATATCAATCCAACATGTACTCGATTAGCTATCCAGTCCTTTCAATTATTTTAAACAAATTTCCAACAAGTGAAAATTAATTTTCTTTTCTACTAATTTCATTAACCTACTCAGAAAATGCTTTTCTGGGTAATGTTCACATCAATGGAGCCAAAAGAACTGGCAAACTAAATATCCTAATCTTCATATAGCTTCATATGAAAAATGTGATACCCTTCTCCACAAAACGCATAATCCATATTATGAAGGCAAGAAAACTGAAGAAATTGAACAGAATAAACGTTGATCACTTAACTTTTTATATAAAATCCCAATAATCACTAGACAACAAAATTTCTACATCAGTCACCTGATTTGCAGTAGTTTCAACCACCAGATGCTTCAACTCTTTGTCCAGACCAAGCCACTAAGAATTCCGATAAATGTGAATTTAAACAAATTAAAATTAAGTGATGACAATAGGCATCATCAGGAAAGGTCAAGTGCCAGGTAGTAACAATACTACATATCTTAAGAAGCAACAGAGCTTACAATCCATCCAGAGCCCTGCAAAGCAGCACCTTCTGCATTCATTTTCTGTATTAAAACTTCTAAAGAACCAAAGTGATTGTCAATAGCCCAACCTAAAGAACTCTTGGGCGGCTCACCACCACCTTCCTGAAATGAGATAATTTTAGAGTCAATGCAATGTTGTCCAAATTCCCTATTGAAATTACTTAAGAGATAAATATATCAGTAATTAAACACTTACACGAACAGGAGCAAGATTTTTCCAGAAAATTGAGTGATTGACATGACCTGCCCAAGAAAATAGCGAAATTTACTTCAAAATTCCCAAATTTTAAACAAATAAAACAATTATACTGCAGTAGCACTTGTGTGTGTAGAAGTTCAGAATGGTGGCCATGACAAGATTCACAATTATTGTACATAAAAGTCGACCATAAAGAGGCTACAAACTAACACAACAGAGCACTATTAACAAATTTAATCAGCATCTTCAACTATTTTAGCTGCAGTCCTCACTTCCCTTGCTTACAAGATCTTGAGCCTTCTTACGCACTTTGGCATTTGCATAATTATCTTCATTAGAAATCCAGGAAAAATCTTGATTCATTCCCAACGCATAATTATAATAGTGAAATAAAATATCCAAAAATTTCATTGAAAAGAAGTACTCATTAAGTTTTGTCCTGATGCTAATGCGAGGTCACCTAACAGATTATGTGTAAGCACACCATGGTTAAGCTAAAACCTTTGTTTTAAAAAGCATGTGAGGCTTATGCCTCGTGTGAGGCTTTCATTAAACGGCACAAAGCTTTCATCTTGAATGCAATTTTTCAAGGCTTCCGCCTCGACTTAGCCTCAAGGTGACAGAGGTAGCACTCAGTTGGTGACAGACTACTGACGGACAAAATGTTTGGTAGCAAACAATTGAAGACTCATCCGAAAATGAAATTACAAATGAAGGTATATTTGGATCACATTTTACGTTTCAAGGGAAGTGCAAAGTATTACTTGTTTTCAGGTCATCCATTTCACTTGGTAAATCCAAACACTAATTCTAATCTCTATACTCTTAAGAAGAAATGAGATTTATTTATCAAAATTTTAAAAGAAACACGCTCCTTTCCATTCAAATTTGAATTGGGTATTCAAAGTACAATTATGAACCAGTTCCAAAATGCCAGACACGATTATAAATTAGATAATTCAGATTCAAATTGGATATACGAGAATTTCATTCTGAAAAACGATAATATCCTTAAAATAGTTGAAACAAGGGATAACAAGGTGTAAGTAGAACCTCCGCCATTGAACTTGATTGCACTCTGCAACTTGACTACGGCGGGAGCGTCGCCCTTCGCCACAGCGTCATCGAGCTGCTCAAGAGCCTTATTGTAATTAGTAATGTAAGTCTGATGGTGCTTCTGGTGGTGCAGCTGCATTATGTCGCCGCTAATGGCCGGCTCTAGGGCCCCGTAGTCATAAGGTAGATCGGGCAGCGAGAAAGTCTGCAGGCCGCGAAACCCTAGCGTCCCCAATGGTGAATTTGCAAGGATTTTTCTGGTTAGTAGGGTTCTGAGAGCCATTGCTGATTGTATCTGAAGAAAGTTGGAGAAATGAGTTTGGTAGATAGACAGACAGACGGGGAGAGAGGCGAAAATTACTTTTAAATAATTATAAAAAGAAATAGAAATATAAATCGTTAACACAACGACGTCGTTTGCATTTCCCACAAAATACATATTTTAATTGTCCCGTCAATGTCTAAGCAGCCTTCGAAAACTTTTCAATTAAAAAACCCCATCACTTTGATGATTTCTGTTATCCGTTTTTAAACATTGCCTTTCATTTTAGATTTTGAGAATTGAATTTCAGGTTTGCAACTTCCGATTTTGTTGAATTTTTTGTTTTTAACTGATTAATTTTGTTTTTTGACTTGTTTACTCCGATAAATATAGTTATGGAGAATTTGAATTCAGAAGATTTGTGTAGTGTAGAGCCGAATGGAGAGGGGAGAATCAACGATCCTCCATCGACGAGTTCTTCGTACAAATTGTTCGGCCGTCAGGCAACTGTTCATCAAATGATGGGTGGCGGCAAAGGTAATTGAAACTATTTACGAAAAAAATCCTAAGACTTTCTGGACTTTGAATTTTAAGCATATTTTTTATTTATGAAATATTCTACACATAAATTTATGTAATTACGCGGTCACATGCATATAATGGGTGGAAATCAATTAAGTATGATTTGTGAGGCAGATATCTTGGTGTGGTTTATGAATGATTTTAGTACATGTAATTCAGTTGGACGGCTTGTTAAAATATTTGAGTTGGTTTACATGACAAGAGAAACTTACAGAACTTTTTTGAATATTTTTGAGCAGTGGAAGCCTTAAAATTCCATTATCATTTGCTTTGATTTTATTAAGTTAACAACTTGTCTGCTACAAATATACTGATTGCACTTAGTGTGCTCTACTTGATTGAATTTAGATTCAATGAAAAGAAAACTCAACAGAAAGCTTTTTAAAGGAATCACATGTTACTATGAGGCGAATTCTCCCCTTTGGAATAAAACTGCTTTCTGCTTGTAAACCTTCAGGATTCTTTATTCAAGGTTTGTTCAACAACTCCGTTACCCGCAAATGAAATATAGTCGATAAAGTTTGGCAATAATTATCCCACCGGCGGAAATGTAAGAATTGATACATAAAGATAATTTCTTATTTTATTGATAATCAAATTAGAGAGATAGAGTAGCCATTCTTCTTGCATCAGTGCCTTATAAAAGTGTATACCATAATAAGAGGTATCAATGGCGTACTCAATCAAAAGGGTGATTTAAAATAAATTATTGAAGCGTTGGCATTTAGTTGAGGTTCAAGTATAGGGGGGTTGTTCTATAAACAGCCAGGGTAAATGACAAATCCTTGCTTTAACACTCATGGGCGACCTGGTGGGAAACACATTATAAGAACAAGGACTGCATATAACAACATCCAGACTTTTGGAAGGTTCAATTTGCAACGACATAACCACAGTCCACAGAGAAGGGCAAAATGGTAGGTTCAAGAAACCTTATTGGTACAATGTGATTTCTCCTCTCTATTTATGGAAAATGGGTAACTGTAAACTGTTATTTTGACCTCAATGTTAAAGATACAATGAGTAGTTATAAAATTATACTCATTAGTTTTAATGGTTAAAGTGAAGTTTTGTGCTTTTTGGGTTTCGGTTTTTCTTTTATAGATTTTTTTTTTGGAATATATTACAATGATTTGCATCATGTACTTTTGATGCTAATAGCAACATCATTTCCAAGAATGCGGCAATCACACTCTGAAAGTCTTGGCTTTTCCTGCTTGCCTATAGTGATTGATGTTCTAGATGCTTGATAGCAAGCTCTCTAACAATAAATCTAATTCAGTACATTGTCTTTTAGTGGCCTGAAAATTTTTGCCTAAGCAAAGAAACTATGTGAAATTATGCCATTTGATAAGCCTCAAATCTTGGATTTGCTTCTAGCAAGATATTTTTCTTTCTGTAGCTACAAGCATTGTAGATTCTCAGAGATCCTTAAATTGAAGATGATTTAAAATGTATTCTACATTGACAACTTGAAGAGAAATGCAATACTGTGAAGCAGAAAAATGATGATAATGGGAAATAGGCATGACCTGGAAAAAGCAGTCACGTGATTTTTTATTTTTATTTCCATAATTTTCTGCCCATCTTTTAATTTTCTTCATCCTATATGAATTTGTCGGGACTGGGGTGTCTAAGGAGCAAGTTTGTTTTTACAATTTGCTTCTTGAAGTACTCATTTTCTCACTTTGTTATTTAGCTGCTGATGTTATACTGTGGAGACGACAGCATGTTTCATGGGGCATCATTGTCGTTGCAACTGTTGCCTGGCTATTAGTCGAGAGATCAGGGCTATCGTTTTTATCACTTTGTTCTGACGTCTTGCTGGTTTTGATCGTCTTGCTGTTTCTCCGTGCCAATTATACTGTTTTCAGAAAAAGGTAACAGATAATCTACATCCAATATGTTATTGACTTCAAGTTTTCATTGTTGACTTAGAAATCATTTCATATATCTCCCCTTCTCACAGACAGCAGCAAACACTACCTGAACTAGTCCTCTCAGAAGAAATGGTCAACAATGCTGCTGCATCATTTCGTGTCAAAGTTAATTATATGCTGCTTATGGCTCATGACATTACTCTCGGCAAAGACTTCAGACTTTTCTTCGTGGTTAGTGATAGCTAACCTTTATAAAGGTCGAGAGAAATATATGTTTTTTCTTTGGATGAAATGAATGCTATAATCTTGTTCCCTCTCCTCTCACTTTCTTTAGTTGCTAGAAGAATATAGATCTATTACTATATTAAGCCCTTGTTTTTCATGTTTCCCCATAACTTTTCCCTAATTTTTAGCCACACAGTCACACACACACACCAAAAAGAACACACTTTTCAAAGAACCACTTCTCAGAAAATCTTGATCAAACAAGCTCTAAGTAAAGTAGTCGTATAAATAAATAAACAGAAGTCAAGACTTCAAATTCAGTTTAAAGTCTGAAATGCTGAGAGTTTGATGTTAAAAATGTGCTTGGGAGGGGACTGGGAAAGGTATGCTTATAGTTATAGAAGACAACTTTTAGGACAATCATTAGGTTTATGATCGTTTTGTCTTGCTCTGTGGGCTGCAGAAAATGTGAAAACTTTTTAAATTCTATAAAATATGGGTTATAAACTGTCAGTCCAATTTTCTTCAGTGCTTGAATTCACTATCAACTTAGTATGTGGTAGGTAATTCACATTGACGAACAATACATGCAGTCACTACCATTTTGTTGACCATGTTGGACTGAGAAGTGTGTCTGTGTAGTCCATTTATCACCTACCTCAACCCTGGTTTGTTTTTGGGATATAATTCTTTATGATAACTTGGCTACGACTACTGCTTGTACCATCTACTATTATTATAGTTTAATTTTAGTTTCATGTTTCATGAACTGTATGGGGCACTTCAGTAGGCTTAACCTCTTCTCATAAACTTTATGGTCATTTTGGAATGAGTTTCTGCAGAAAGTTTTATTCTATATTGTCCTCAAATTAGTACCAACCTTTCTCGCAGACTATCAAAGTTGATGATATTATCATCGGCGGTTTCATAACTGAGCTTTCATCAATATAACTCTTTGTTTGAGCCAGTTCTCTTTTACAATGTATTGATCTACTTGCTTAGTCAATGTTACTTCTCAACCCTAAAGTACTGATTGCATGTTGAACTGGACACCAATTGCTTTGCACTACTTTATATGTCTTCCAAATACTTGCATAAAGCTCCAGTATTCCCTCTCTTGATGATGGGTCAAGGCGCCAAAACAAATGAGAGTCTTACTATTTACTTGGAGGTGAGGACAATCACCACTAGGCTAAGTTCATCTAAATTAGAGTTGCATCTGTGTTTTCATGATGTTATTACATGTCCTATTATAGAAATCAAATTTTCTGCTTTGATGGTTTTATTCGAATGGTACTTCTTCCTTCGAATCAAAGAAGAATTGAAACCTGATATGGAACTGAAGGGTGAACCAGATGTTAGTATCTATTTTTATCTTCTTCTTCTTTTTTTCCTTATAGATAAAAAGAGATGATAATAACAAAATTCTTCTGTGCGCTTGACTCATAATGTCAAATGACAGAAGCATCTAAACTCACGTTTTGTGGGGAGTGGATCAGCATATTGAGGTGTTCATTTAGCCGCTTTCATTTTTAATGTGACTGATTTAACAAAACAATAAAATGCATGTGTAGCTTTCTTCACAATTGCAACTTAACTGAATGGCTCCAGATAAGGGGACAGAATATTATATCTCTGAAACTTGCAGGTGGTGATTGCTTTGTGGCTTTTGTCCGTCATTGGTAGCTTGATATCTTTCATCACTCTCTTATACATAGGTATATCAATTCATCCTTAGGTCTTTTTGACTTCTCAAGTACCATGCCTTTTACTAATGACTTTCATACGTTGTGCTGTTCTTTTATCTGTGGGGGTCATTTACCTATATTAACAAATTGCTTGTGCCATGCCTAATGGTATGAAATATTGAGCTCATGTGGTCAAATCCAATTCCCAGCGTAACTTTTGAAAAAGGATTCTTTAAAACTACGCAAGTAGAAAAATTAGGTCACACTTAGCCCCCATTTGGCCCCCATAATTTCAAATTATAATTTTTGGAATAGTATTTTTTTTTGGAGAATGTATGGTTAAAAAAGTAGGAAAAGTTTTTGGTTTACGTGTAATGTTATTTTATGGAAGATTGTGTGGTTAAAAATAAGATAGAGAAGAAATTTTTTTTTGAAATAATGAGGGCCAAACGGGGGCGTAAAAAGTAGTAGGGGAGCAGGGTGTACTGATGAGTGTATATGCGACACTTGGTGTTCCTGTTTAGGTCTTAGTTTTCTTGTTTTAACAGAGGTCTCATTTCCTTCCAGTTTCTCATCTTCTTTGGTTTGGTTGGGAGATGCTGGCTTTGAAGTGGCATACTGAAAGGAAGCAAGACCAAAAGAATCTTTTAAGTTACGATATGAAATATGATGATGTTGAAAATTTATGGGATCGAGATCATGTCTTGCCACTATTATAGATCAGATCCAATAACAGACCCTAGTGTTTAGCAAAGTAGGTATTGAATTTTTTATTTATTTATTTTTTTTTTGGGGGTGGGGGGTACTGTGGATCTAATGGTGTCTAGTACTTATAGTTCCCATGACATTACATCACTTGCGGGTAAAGAGTCCTTCACGACCTTAACTGTGTGTATATTTAGCCCGTGTTTGGTTCAACTAAAAAATTGGATTAAAATTTAAGTCAAAGTGAACAACAAATTTTAACGACACATTTTATGGGACCCACAACTTTTCACCACGCATTCCATTAACTCTTATCAAAATTTACTAAAAATCTGATTTTTTTCTAACCAAACTGTGGCTTAATCTTCACTGCAACTTACACTTGCGCTCTGGTGAGTCCACTTCCAGAGTGTGGGTGCGAGGGTGTAACATATCTTAACTCTACACACTTTGAGCATGTTTGGGTAATGCTATGTCTCAGACTGGTAAATTGACTTGGTATCGTTGACTGCATTTGGCTTGCTACTGATATGCATAAACTCCCTTGTCTGCACTTGTTGAGAACTACTTTACAATTCAATCCCTACTGTTATGATCTCTTACAATTTTACCAACTGGTTTCAGGAAGCGTCATTTCTATCACAATTCCAGCTTTGTACAATAAATTTGAAGATCGTGTGGATCGCTATGCTGGTATGATCCACCAGAAGTTTTCAAAGCATTATAAAATTGTGGATGAAAGTGTAATTAGTAGATTATCTAGGAATCTGTCCAAGGAAAAAGATCCTTAATTCCAATTATGTGCTCTATGATAAAACAAATCCCCTTTTATTTTAATCATTTTCTTTTTTTCTTTTCAATTGCACCTCTTAATCATGACCTCTTCAGATTTCTTGCTGGACGTAGAACCAGAGGATCAGTCTTGTAGAAAACAAGAACTTATTTCTCTCTCTTCTTTTTTTTTTTTCTCTTTTTGTTCACTGGTCTTGAAATCTTTTTGTGGAGTAATCTGTGATTGTTGCCTGTTTTTCTAATGAAAAAGCATCTTGGTACCGCTACCATAAAATAAACAATGGCAACCTAATAAGCTGAAATTGAATAATGCTAAGTAGCATCAGCCCGTTGCTTGGCTTTGCTTTTGCAAGCTTGATTGATAAGTGTGCTCTCAAGGGTTTGAGGTGTCGAATTGTGTAGAGCACAAGAAGAATATATACACCTTTACTTTTGGGAAGCTTGATCGATAGGTGGACCCTAGATATGGGATTAGGGTTTGCTTTCTGCCCTTCCCTAATAATCTAGACCATCTGTGAATATGTTGGTTTGGGTCCCTAGAGATTTGTCTTGGCAATTTTGAGTAGACATGGTTAAGATTAGGAGTACAAAATAGTCGTGCCACCCCAAGTTTGAATCAATTCAGGCATTGCATGGCTGTCTTGGATTGACTTGGCTTTTTAGACTAATCATTTTTAGTTCGGATTAGTAAACCCGTGATTTACGCTATCAAAGGTGATTAAGAATTAATATAGGAAAACAAGGTTTGGATAGGTTCGGCAGGGCGGACTTATAGGAGGACATGTCGGACGACCTTAACTGGTAGCGCTACATGTTATATATCACTCGTTTAACACCTCTAATAAGAATCATCCAACATTCATAATATGCAAATATTAGAAAGCAAATACATCAAACATAAGTTGCTTCAAACTCAGATTTTGCACTGAATAAGGTTTTTACTTACAAGCTGATATGATATTTAGGTGGCTTCATCCAATCTTAGCCACCATTTTGAATTATATATTTGAAAAAGAAAACCCCAAAAACCAAAAACAATAACTATGATAAATAGGCTTATGCGGGTGCTATCTAGCCACCACAGCATTAGAGACATATGTAACCTCTTTCATACTTACACGCCCTTTTTAACTAATCCCAATCTTAAGCTTAAAAGTCGAATCATTTTTTAATGTTTCTATGAATTTCCAATTAACGGAACTAAAATTGTCCGCCTTGGAATGTTTGTCCGAATTGCCAACCAGCTGGGACAACGTTGTTACTTGTAATGGTCCTTCCATCACTTGTGGTAACTTGAAATGAGAGGCTTTGGCCGTTTAGATAGGAATTGCTCTGCCAGTTTTGACCCCAATTTCTTGACATTTGTTGCCATCCTGTTTTTGAGCCCTTGATCGACACTGAATGTACGTCACCCACGCCGCCAACATTGGTTATCAACACAAGGTTGAAGTAGGAATGACCATTTATTGTGAATCTTATTCCTCCCTTCTTTACGCAGGGCACCCTATAAACACCAATAAACAATGTTTCAGCAAGAAATCTTCAAAACTTGACCAATTAAGGCAATAGTTGATGGTAAGTTCTTAAAAATTGTTTATTTTATTCTCTTTCTTCTCCATAGATTTGTACATATTATAGTCTAGTCTCTCCAAGTATGTTGCCGAAACCTTAATTTTTGGGTATCCCAGTTGATTCATAAAGATACGAATGTATAAGTTGGTCATGTCAAAATAAGTTGACTTATTCATAGTACAAGGTATGGTCAAAATAAACTAGCCCCCTACTCCAAAGATGCACCGACGAACTTGATTTTAAGTGAAGTTGTGTTGTTATGCAGAAATCTCAAGTGAACAATTGAATAGCGCAAAATAACAATTTATTAGAATCTAACCTTCGGAAAGAGACTGGAACAATTCCAGCACGGTATTGAGCAATTTGCAAGAAAACTGGCTCGGCCAAATCAAAGTGCTGGCGGGGCGGATTGCACCATCCGCCATTGTCGTTAGGCAGAGATGGGTTGGGAGGGCAAAAATTTGTTGCTGTGACTGTTATGGTCCCCGAGAGGCACCATTTGGGGTCACTATTGCAAGTTAACTCGTAGCACGCACCACAAGTTAACCCATTGTTGAATAGAGCAGTGCTTAGTGCTGCAGTGTTTGTGCCATAACCTTGGCTGTACAGGTTTCCATATCCACAAGCACCACCTGTATCATCATTTGTTAGAATGATTCTTCTACGATAAAAAACACTTGTCCGACTTACAATTTCATGCCTGATTTATACTGATTTAAGTATAAAAATACTAATAGGACTTGGACTACTCATTTTAATAGAATTGACGTTTTAAGATGGAGTTTAAATCTTAATAATGCTCAATAGTCACATTAGTGCATGTTTAGTATACAGTATTGAATAGAACTGGACTATTGTATAGTAGATATACCAAACATTCTCAAGCACAAAGGACAAAAAACATACCCATTGTACCAGATGCATCGCCTCCACCATAGAAGGTAGCATGAGCACTCTGCCATCCTCCATAGTCACCATACACTCCTTGAAGGCAAAAGTTGAAGAAGAAAAATACAAGGGAAAGCATGGACACTGCAGGGATAGCCATTGAGAAACGCAAAAAAAAAAATGTAGCTAAGAGAGAGAATGGGATTGAAGAGGTGAGTGCAAAAATGGGTGTATTGAGTGAGTATTTATACAGAAAATTGGAAGATAAAAAGTTGTGGGATAATAGCAGAAAGTGACAAGTTAGCAGAATTCAGGGCTGAGGGCCACAAGAAACTGAAAAATCAAAATTTGTTTGTCATAACACAAAGATGAAGAGAGAATGCACATGCATTTGTTCCAACTTGAACTACCAACTGATAATCTAATATTGACCCTACAACCACATGGGTTTTTCAACTGTTTTCTTATTTTCTTGTTTCTCTATTCCCATTTTTTATTGAATTTGATTGGATGTCAAAATCAAGGATAATATTTTTCTTGATTTGCATGAAATTGCGCCTTGGCATATGTAGCTAATGTGGAATATTGGCAGCATTTGACAATGGCAATATGGGATTTTGGATGTCCATCTAAAGTCAAGTCAAGTTGCAACTACTTAAACAACCTAAAGGGCCGGTACGAAAATAGACCTCGTAGAAAAGCGAACAAGAGTCGGTGGAAACACTCCTTTATTGTGAAACTTAATTTCATGTATCGAACTCGTAAATGAAAAATGAATTGATTTGTGATGTAATGAGTAATGAAATAGATAGCAACTTAAGCTCACCTTGGCATTTCTAAATTTTTCTTAAGCTCAACTCATTTATTATGCCCATGTTTGATTTAGATAAAAATTAGATTTTTATTAGATTTTAATAAAAATAGACAGAATGCAGGGTTGAAAAGTGGTGGATCACTTGAAATGTGTAGTTAAAATTAAATGTTGACTTTGACTTAAATTTTAATCTATTAAAAGTTGTGGATCAATTGATGAGCCTCAATTCATTTTTAGTGTAGCTTAAAAATTTAAGTCAAAATCAATAATCAATTTTAACCATGTATTTTACGAAACCCACAATTTTAATCAATTTTTCAACGTTTGATTAAATTTGTTAAAAATTACTAACGATTAATGTACTTGTTACTTTAGTCAAACGTTAGTGTCATAAGGTCAATCTAGAATGTCTTGGGAGGAGCAAATCCAATGTGCAAAACGAAGATCATATAATATTATAGAGCCAATATACGTATACCATGTGTCCACTTGTTTAGTGAGCTTTTTGACTTTTTTTTTTTTTACCAAATTATCAAGAAATCGACGTACAAAATAGTACCATTTAGTATTCACACATCATAGTCGAAAATTTTAATTTATTAATAATGTCGGTATCAACTCATAATAATAATTTCTTAAAATATATTTTATTGTAATCGTCTCACCATAACATCTATGGCATGCGGATATAGTTTATAATATACGTGATTATGATTAAATAATCATTGATTAAAAGGCTACGTGGAAGAATAAATTCATAATTATAGTTTAAATATTATAGGTACGAACAAAGTAGGTTTAAAATTTCAATTGAAAAACGTTATGAGGAGATTTGGCTAAGGTGGCCTACCATGTTAGCAGCACATGCAAGTCCCGCAATCGATGGTCCCTTGTATCCGTGCGTCCTTATCATAATTATTCATTGGATGAATTTCCGTAAATGAAACGATAATTGATGCGTAAAATACTCGTATTATAAAAAGATCAAAAAGGGTATCTATACTAAAAATCGATGAGGAAGATGAGACTAACTCTTTCTAAAAAACTCAGCAAAATAGTACTGAAATCTTGAGAGAAGAGGTCATCTCACGAAGGGAGTCGCAGCGACAAAATCTTTACTAAAATCACATGTGTGCACATATACGGCATCAAGTGCTTCGGGGTACGATGACACAAATAGAATCTCCCATCGTATCTTTGATTTTGTCAATTTCTATTGCCCTTTGCATTTCTAGAATTATATAAATTTTGTCAATGAAACACGCATGTCATGTAAGTTTTTTTTCTTTTATAGAAAGTCAAATTAAAAATTAAGAAAGAAATAATATATGATTATATACATTTTGGCTAAAAGGATCAAAGAAAGGCCAATTTCAACAAAGTTAGTGAAGTTTCTTCGATCATCAACTTGCAATGCTCTTGACATGGAGCCCAACACTTCTCCAAAATTCATTTAAGCACGCTTTGAATAAATGTTTTGTCGTTATCAACTGACTGAACATGATTGAAGAAATAAGATACGAAAAGCGATTGGTTAGATCTCATATAAACTTTCTTTAATAGCCCACAATCTTATTCTCTCTTTTCTGCTCGATCGTATCCACATTAGCGGATCACAAAACCATATGCTAGTGTCCCGGATGATGTAAAAGGACAAACCTAACTAATAGAACATGAAATAGTATCCACAAAAGGGCATGTGGATTCTAATCCAAATGTTGTTAGTTAGGGACCAATAGAAATGCTACTCAAAGGGCATTGTCTAAGAGTCCCACTTGTTATTAAGACTAGAGTTAGCAACATGGAATGGACCCTAACTCTTTAGCAAACAATTGGCACTTTGGAAACAGTGTATGGTTAATAATCGCAGCCCCCACATGATTGGTGCAATTCAGTTCACAAGCTCCTACGTTAGCCATGTGCATTTTGTTAGTGTCTCGTCTTGAGGGGGTGGTAGGCCATATATTGGTCCCTTAGGAGGTGACAAAGGGAGGTTTTTTTTTTTTTTTTTTTTTTGTGCCAAACACTACTTTCATGTTCCTGACAAGGTGTGTACATGTGTTGTTTTGGATTGTCAATTCTAATTGCATGTAAATGAAGGTTGAGCAGCATTTTGAGGTTGGAGATTTACGTGGATAATATTTTTGTTTTTAGTTACCTAAATTATTACAAGGAAAGGACGAGAATCAATTAAAAGAAAAAAGATTAAAATCTTAGTAGGATTGTGAGTGGTTTACATTTATCACATTACCTCTTTTGAGGAGAGTTATCTTATTATCACAATAAAGGAGGGTCTCTATTAAATTGAGAATAGGACACAATTGTTGGTAAGATTTCTGTGGCTCGAGTAGAGACTACAAGGCTTGTGGATTGGTCAGAGACTTGTAGCTCAATCATCTACCGAATTGGTTGAGTTCTCGACTCGGATGGTTAGTATAGGTCTAGAGGACGACCAGTGCATAACCGTCAATGGCTTTGCAATTCTTTGTGGGACCTATTGGCTCGAAAGAATCTAGTTAGTGCCTTCTACACATAAAATTCGACATATACAATCCCAAAGTTTATAAGAAACCTTATGTCAAATGCTATACTTCTTGAAACTCAACCCAACAGCATTGCCTGATTTAGGTACCTTGTTGCCGTTGTTCCCGGAAAACCAGCATATGTAACAGCTACGAGCAAAGGACAGCTCATCAAACCAAATATCACAACCAAAATTAGAATTCTGGACCATTACTCAATACCAGAGGCAATTAAAGAACAGTCGAGTCACAGATGAACAATAAACCAACTTACATCTCGAGCCATACTTTCCGTTATAAGCTACAGAGACACAGATACCTGACACACCATCTCATCATCAATCTTGATGGACAAATGAAAAGTCCGACTCATAAAGGACATTCCCAACAGTTTATACAACAATCTAGAATCCCGTCTACTCAAATGTAAAAGTATAAAAGTATGATCAAAATCCAGGAATACTGATTCAAAAAGGCCATTCTGGGAGGTAAACAATATTGAACTTTATTTTATTTATGAAGTTCTATTGTTACAAGTACGCATTTCATGAGCGCAAATCAAGTGAACGACAAATAATGAAATTACAACATAAAAGTTATGGTTAATCGTCTCATTACAAACTGGCATTATAGATTAGCATACTATTCGTGATCAATAAATGGGTTCATACAATGCAAACATACCATTAAAGAGAAGCCCCGCACAAGAAATTAACATGTCAACACGGTTAACACGACCACAAAAATAAAAAATAAAAAGACCACAAACACGTAACAATGAATACCGAGTAATAAAAAATAATGACATCCTAAGACCCCAGTTAAAATGAACAAAGGAGGAGAAATATCGGATATTCTGGTATGACTATGAAGAACTAAAAAATCGGGTTGGCGAAATGCACAAATCAGAAGAACCTAAATCAGAATGTACTACTACTTTCACTGGCTGAAATAGAAGGGCCTTCAGACTTCACAAGATGAGATCCCCCTCTACTGATATCAAGACCCTGAAAACGACCAAGAGGATCCTGTTGCAACGAGTCCAAGAGACCCTGTCCCTGAGCAGATGCAAATATAGGGTGCCGTTGAGTTGACATGCCAGTCTGATGGTGATGAAACTGTGGCATTTGTACATTCTGGGAATCATTAGGTGCTGATTGAGGCTGCTGAGAAAAAAAGGCAGGCTGATTATATGGAATATGCTGCATTGCCAAATTGAATGTCTCTGAAGGGGCAGATATTTCTCCAGTGGCAATTCTTAGTCTTTCAACTTCCTGTTTCAATGCTTCATTTAGAGCTGCATATTGTGAACAATGCCATATAGAAAAAAAAAAATATGGGTTAATATTTCACCACTGCAAATATACAACTGTAAGCAGAAGAAAAGATGCAGAGTAGAGATGGCTCCGTTAAAATTTAAGTGGTGCATGATTCCTTCAGGCTCCTGTTTATTGCTTCCCTGATTGGGGGAAAGTTTTTTGCAGGCTAATATTATAATGACTTGTAAGACAAGTACATGTAGAAATCTTTTCCTTATACGTGGAAATTATTTGAGATATGCCTCCAAGATTTTATGGGTGGGTGAATCAGGATAATTTATTCTAGATATATGGAATAACAATAAAAAAGAAAAAGAAGAAAAAAGGGTTTTGCTTACCATCACGTAACTGAGCTTGCTGTTCCATGGCTTGTAACCGAAGCTTAAGTTCTGTGTTCTCATTACTAAGCCCCGTTGTATCTCGCTGGAGAAGAAAAAACAGTTAATTAAATTGCAAAAGCAACAAATTATGTATTGGATTAAATAAATCTAATAGGATAATAAGTTTCAATATATGCACGGTCTGTGAGGAGATGCCTCCTATATAAATACAAGAATTATTTGGAAAGAATTATGGGCTGGGAATTCATCTATCAGCTCCTTCCCTTATTTCAACTGAAGTTCTCTAGTTAACCATATGTGACTAGTGCAATGTTCCAAAAAGTCATATGTTGTTAAAGATCACGAAATTAGAAGGGGGAAAAAGGCAGATTTCTTGTCAAAACAAGTTATGAACAGACCATACACCTATAAGCCGAGAATATGTGAAGAGGATGTTAAGAAATGGGACACAAGAAGCAATGTAACTTTGGTACTGATCTCAATACTATAGCATTGAGGATAGTAAACGTCTTGGCAGGCAAAATATGGTGAACATTTTGAAGGAGAATTTAGGAAAACATTGGTAGGAACTGTTAATTCTTTTGCCAACGAGAAGATGAAGAGACAATCACCTCCTTTCTTGCTTTTAAAGTTATAATATGAACTCAAAAAAGTTTCCCTATGCGTCCTTGACATGTCTTATCGTGACCTTAATCTGTCTCAACATAAAAAATGAGTGACTCTTCATCGGAACTGTTGTAGTCCAAATACCGTATCAGAGTGCTCTGAATTTAAAAATAATAATAATAACAGAAAAAATATTTGCTAATTGTTAGACTTGCAGCTGGTCTTCTTATGCTGGAGATCTAAGAAAAATGTAGTAGCAACAGAAAAGACATCAGAATTTGGAAGACATCTGATTTTGTGACATTGGGAAATAAGGTAATTTTCAATCTTTTGTGGGATAAGGATCAACCACAAGGACATCGAAACAAGTTTTGAGCTCAGACTCCTATTATTCAGTGTTTCTATTAGTTAGCCACTGTAAGTTCTTTGGATGAGACCATCATCGGTAGATGGTTCACATCATATTATTTTGTTGCACAAATACACTGTGAGAATCTAGGATTTGGGGTCCCCTAGTATTCTAATTGGATGCTACTACAAATCAACATTGAAAACTGTCCCACATAAATTGAACACAAATGTAAACACAATGTTTGGATTAGCATTAATGTTAATTATTTTTTTTTCAGGTTCCATACTATGCAAGTTAACTTGAGCACATGTTCAAAGATAAAGCCAAAAACAAAACTAGTGCAAGATGAGTTCTCGCAAAAGTACCTGGTACAATGTTAGTTGTGCAGAAAGAGTTGTTGCTTCAGTTTGAAGGGTCTGAACTTTTCTCTCAAGTTCGGAGATATAATGGGCCTTTCTCTCTTTTGATCGAGCAGCAGATTGTCGATTTGCCAATATCCTGTATATTAACTTCTAGAACATTAGTTGATTGAAGGAATACATATTCCAATTCTGATCCAGTGTCCACCAGTACAAAAAAATGAAAATATGAATTTCTTCTCCATCAAATTCCAATTAAGGAAAATCCACATACAATAAATGTCGAAAGTCTAATAGATTCTATGGCTACATGCTACTCAAACATTATGAGAAAAGAGAAGTGCTCGGCTAGAGAAGGTGTTTGAAGTCGGATGTATTTGAGTTCAGAAAGGAAAGAAGATATATAACATGTAGAGACTGATTAACTCCAGCGAACCTTCTAGAAAAATATTTTTTTGTTTGGTAATCGTCAGTTGGTAAAAACAAATTCCTCAAAAACATAAACACACCACAAGTCATTGATGTATTCTTCATCGTTGATTATATACCAACAAGTCAGTTTGGGCCGGTTTTGATAACGAGATTGAACAAGCAAAACTTGAAGATGATTATTCAATTTCAAATTTGTAGTAACTAATGACAGTCAGCTTGGTAATTGACCTTAAATGGGATCGTCTATTCTAATCTACACATGATTTGAATTTTCAAAGTTCGGCAATCAGCTCGAAGTTCTAACTTAAAATGCTCCAGTAATTGGTTAGCACAACCTCTACACCGAAACATATTGTAAATTCACAGCTCTAACCTAGGTAGGATTTGCCACTTGATCATGCCAACAATTTTAGATATCAACTATGCTCAAATTAAGATCTCATATGTGTCACAATTAGACCTACAACTAATGTCAAAAATTACCAAATCAATCAAAGTAGAACGAGCACATCAAGATACAAAGATCCATACTTTACTTATATATATACATAAATTTAAGAATGCAACAAAATGACCTTTTGGCACGTTTAGGATCAATGCTCCACAACTCAGCAAGCTTATCAGGAGCCATGGCTTTCTTGGCTTCAATGCTACTTTCAGAAAACACAAAACTCGAACTATCCACCGAGTTACTATGCCTATGCCTTGGCCTAGCATTACCACCGCCACTCTTCTCTTCGCGCCCACCACCAGAACCACCACTTCCACTACCCACATTATCGAAAACAGAGTCATTAATCTCAGATCCACCTCCTGCACTGAGCTTCTCCATATCCATATAAGTAGAAAACAGATCGTCCTCCGATCCCATCTCCTCCACACTTCCTACCGGCGCGTCGAACGGGTCCGACCCCAGATCTAGTTCCTCCGGTAGCCGGAAATTCACCTCAGAATGCGCTCTTCGGTGATTGGCCGGCTTCGTCGCCCCCGAAAAAGACGGCATCTGATTCAACGAATACTTAGAGTTTGGATCTTGCATTTTCCAAATAAAACCAACCAGTCCCAGTAGTTTTCTGGCAGTATGAACAGTGAAGACGAGTGGGATTTAACTGTTTTTCGAGTTCTCTTACGTTGTTAGAACAATTTGACGAGAAATCTCCGGGTCTAATGATTTCATTTCACTGTGTGTGGCAATTTGTATGAATGATAACTATGTCATGTCACAGAGGACTTGTGCAGTACTTCGTGTTACTTATGCCTACACACTATCAAGGATTCCATGGCTAGGCCATGTGGCAATGCTTAAATTTTTGAGTCTGGCTACTTGTACATAATTTTGTGTACATCAAGGTGTCCAACTCCTCACATGGGGGTGGGGCCCACTTGGAGATAATATTTTTTATTCGAGTGGGTCCCACCCTCATGTGAGAGGGTGGATACTTTGATATACACAAAATTATGTACAAGTAGATAAGTTCTAAATTTTTTTGCCAAGATTGTAGTGTTGCTATCTAACTTGTTTGCTATGCAATAACGTGGTATCTTTCCATCTTTTATTGTTCTTTTATTCATAGTAGTTTAAATAGATGATTATGATGGAGAAGTTCGTACGCACAAGTCAAGTGAGATTAATTAATAATCAACTAAACACGTATGATTATGATCAAAGAGGAAATTGAAAGTGGTATCGATAAATTATGAAATTCCCTCCGACGCTGAAACTCTTTTGCGGCTTTTGCATAATTTCAAATAAGAAAAAATATCATTTACTAAAAGGATGTCCCTTTTGATTTTGTGCGTTTTCCTCCTATTTTTAGGTTAATTATGGTCTTTTTCGTGGACAATATAATCATCTATTAAATAATTACAATAAACAATAAATAAAATCTATTGATTTTATTTATTTTTTAGTTTGTCATGATATGATCAATTTTCAATTTAATTTTTCCACAAGGCCCTTACAATGATGAGTCGACTAAATTAAACAAGTATAAAGCAGGTTGGTAGTCTTCTTGAACATTCTAATCCGCCGGCGCAGCGGCACTAACACCTACCACGGTGGTTTACACCTCTACATACCAAAGTCTCAAATATCATGAGTCAAGACTAGGCCTTCATTGCCCTCAACTGTGCCCATTCCTTTTCACCTGATAAACACCCCTAAATTTATTAATGTTGGCAAAGTAGGTGAAGATATGACATGATCTTGATCACAAAATCTTGTCCACCGATTACACGTGTCACATCTATATGAAATCAAGGTCCTCCACAAAGTTATTTGTTGGCTGAGTCATAGGTTAAATTACCAACAACCTGGCCCCATGCACCTCTATAGTAATAGTCTACAGGGCTTAAGGCAAATTTTGATCCTCTACATTTTTATTTATTTTTTTAATCTATTTTCGAGTGTGACGAGTTGTTTATCAATATATTATAGTTTGAATTTGACAGAAAATTGTTTTTCCTAGTGAAAATGGTTAAATATAAATTTGAATTAGTTTTGTTTTACGAGTTTAAATTGTAGGGGAAAATGATTTTCATTTTCTAAATTTGATTTCGAATCAAGTGGAGAGAGAAGGGAAAAAGAAGATAAGATGTCATTTTTAAAACATGTTTAATTATACTTATACGTGAAGTTTGTATGCTTAACAGATCTAGTGGCGTACGATCTAACTCGTCGACCCCGTAATTAAACGCCCTAATCAAACATTATAGCCTAAAGGAATTACTTCACCTATCAATTCAAAGGTGGAGTGCAAGAGTGGGACAAGGATTTGGTGCTGAGAATGGGCATTTTTTTCAAGCTAATTGTGATTATGTGGATCAGATACCATAAATCAAAATTCTCAAGCATCCTCTTCCCCTCTACTTTTTTTATAAGTTATGTCCTTCAAGTCTTTCGAAAAATCAAAAACAGAAGCACATCAAACTTGCTTTCATTAGGTATCTTTCCTTTATGTACACCACTCTGTCCTTTGCTACTTAAAAGCTTCTTCATAATACAAAAACAAAGCCCTCTTCTCTTTTTGCATCAAGAATTCAGTTCTCTGTAGCAAGAAAATAGTTCAGAAACTGCCCTTTGGATTTTAGGTCAAAAGGGAGGTTTAAAACGACAAGATAGCGAAGGACACTGAGCCAAAAGGACGAAAAGGATTCATTTGATTCCTTGGAGGGATCGAGATTGCGTTCTTGAGATTTTAGGCTGGTTAGAGTTCCTAACTTCTGGTAATTATCAGCCCTTGATGAACCAAGAAATTCCCTTTTCCCTGCCTTATCGTCGAGTGCGTGTTTGGTAAACAGGATTAGAGGGTACTGAGAGAACTCTTAACTCCTTTTTCTTCATTGTCTAATCCACGTTACCAAATGTGCGAAGAGTATTTAAATTCTTGAAAAGTGGAGCATAAGAGGAAGATTTGTGATTATATGAGGGAGATGAATTCTCTTCTTTCCATTTCATTTGTTGTCCGATTTGAAGCTGAATTTTGTTGGAGCAGAGCAAACTTCAGCCTATATGCATAATACAAATAGTTGGAACAGTTTCAAAAGCTGCAGATTTTATAAAAAGAAGACCCTCTTTGTTTGGTACTTTTTGATCGCTGAACCAATTCAAATCTGATGAGTTTGTATCATCGCCCACTTCGTTTCCTTCTCGACGAACATTCTGGTTCAGATACCGGCGCCAGAATGCGCAATGGTAACAACGGTGAGGCTAATTTCGACACCAACATGGTCATCATCTTGGCAGCCTTGTTGTGTGCTCTAATATGTGCACTTGGGATAAATTCATTAGTAAGATGTATACTGCGATGTGTTAATGGGCATACGGTGGACGCAATAGACGATCAAGCACCATCCCGAGGAGTGGCCTTAAAGGGCCTAAAGAAGAGGACTTTGCGTCGGATTCCCGTGGCCGAGTATCGATCGGGGCTTGATAGTGCTGCAGCATTTACGGATTGTCCAATATGTCTTGGTGAATTTATGGATGGTGAAAAGGTTAGAGTGCTTCCAAATTGTCACCATTGTTTCCATGTGAAATGTATAGATATTTGGTTGGCTTCGCATTCTTCGTGTCCAACGTGCCGGCGGTCATTGGCGGATCAGCCACCGGATATTGAGGCTGATGGGAGGCAGGGAGGAAATGCAGCAGGAGGACATGGTGATTTGCCTAGTTCTGTTGACGAAGTGTGCTAATTGCAAAGCAAAATTGTCATAGTTAATGGATGTTTTATTTGTTGTTCAAATCCATTTTATGTAATGCTTGAATTAGAGGTGTAAGCTGGTTGAAAATCGCGTCGTCTTTGCATAGGATTGACAAAGCTCTTCCAAAAAGGGTACCTAACACGACATGTAGGCATGGTACGTGTCTGGCTGGATGGGCCACCCAGGGTACCCGATGGCCCAATCCATGCTTACCTTTCTTATCTTGAATATAAAGTAACATTTCGATTGCAAAAACTATATTGGAGACGTAATAATTGTGTGAGACTTACGAGTTGCCTTTAAGTCGCATTTCTTGAAAATAAGTAGATTTAGCCTTTAGGAATGACTTAAAAATATTATACGAATATATATTAGCTGTTAAAAGTATTTTTGTAAACGGTTGTGCTACATGTGCATAATGGTTGACGTACAAATGATGTGATGAGATGTAATTGGATTAGAATTTCTCTGACCAAAGAATAATAATAATAATAATAATAATAATAAAACTTATCTCACTCTCATTTTTGACATTTATGTACAAATAACATTATTCTTTGGATTAATCTATTTTGACAGAAGGAAAATGACAACGAGGTTGACAAATGTGTATATAGCATAGATGAGTGGATGAAAAAGCTAACCGTGTTTTAAATTATCTAATAATAGGATATCATATGACATTATGTTAAGGATTATGTCAACCATTATGTCATTGTAACATGATTTATTCTTTTTGTAAATCATTTCACATTATTCTTTGATATAAATGATTATCTTATCCATGAAAATAATTTCAACGTTGAATACATGCTTCTTTTCTTTTTTGGAAAAAGGTTATCTTTTATTATAAGTCGTTAGATGGATCATTGGGTACATGCCGAACATTTTATGTACGAATGTATTTTGTATGACGTATGCACATACAAACATTCGAGTAGATGCTAGTTGTATTCAAAAGATTCTCTTGAGAAAATCTTGTATTTGATTGTGTGGAAAATAAAGGGTGAATTGATAGGACAACAAGTAGAGCTGACGCTATGTTTGATCCACATTCTTACAAAAATTCATTTTTTTTTAAAACTCATTTTCGATCACGTACTTTTCAAATAATATTACACGCAAATTTAAAAAAAATTCTTATTTTTTAACCACATATTTTTCATCAAATCACTATTTAAAATGCATTCGAATAATGTGCATCAAACACGGTCTGAATCCAAAATGTGAACAGACTCTAACTTGAGTAGTTTGAAGTTAGTGTTCAGCTAAATTTGGTTGGGTTGTTTCACATGCCAAGTTATTGTCATTCATTACTGCAATTGCCTAACATTTCATTGTCATAAATGAGATATTTGCCAGCTAAACATCAAGATTAAAAAGTTGGGATAATCCAATATTTTTCAGAAGCCTTGTACATTTTTGTTATGGGACTAATCAAGATATATGACCCCGTTTGACAAGATTTTTAAAAAGTCAAAAGTTACTCTTGAACATGTACGAATAATTTTATGTAAGTATTTTATCTGACTAGATGAGTTTTTTCTTAAAGCTTATCCAATGGATTTACGCGTGAAAAGTCCACATTTTAATAGAAAATGAACTACAAATCCTTTTAGCTTTACCTAATCCTAATTTACAATAACACAATGCTCAAACCAAATCACCCAACTTACTCAAGTTCAACAATACCAAACTCTTGAGACTAAAGTAAAAGTTTAATCTACTTTTATGATTAATCTTAGCTAATTTTCAACTTATATATGGCCCATGTGGTCTTGATTTGAAAGGTACATATATGGATAAGAAAGCATATCATGTGTTCATAGAATGGAATCTCAAATCTTTTTGTTTCTTCTTTCATGTGCCCCTTTTAATTTTGATGGTTCACAAATATATTCTAATGCAATATTTAATAATATAATTGATTATAAAATTGGAATTCGATTGAGACACGTTACGAAAAGCATAATTCATAAATGGACCAAGTACTAAGTTGATATGCACTCTAACTTGGTACGACGATATTTATCATGGTTTTTTTTAGGATTTTATTAAAAATCTTATCGAAAATTTATAGCAGCTTATCAAACAAAGGCTAAGGGGAAAAAAAACTTAAGGATGGCAACAGACACAACTGCTACGATTAAATATTGAAATGCAAATTTATGAATTAGCAAGATAGAATTTTGTGAGACATCCATAAATCCCTTGAATGGTTTAAGATCATAAAAAATACCCAGGCATCCAATTTGAATAATCAAATAGAAAATGTATCAGTTTAGTTGGAGAATTAATCTTGCTCGTGTTGCCCCAGGGCACATCTCCAAGTGGTAAAAGGGGAAGATGGAAAAATTCCAGCTTTGTTTGAGGCTATCGCGTCAAGGGTTCGAATTCTGAAATATGGATTTGGCCCTTGAGTAAGTGCAAGTGCACAAGCAAGTCTTCCACCCTGTACCCTTGGAGGCATAATTTGCGATTTACCTCCTTCACCAAGGCTCGGGGTAGGGCGGGTGAGGGCCGTCAATGATGCGATTAACCCTTTTAAGGTATAACCTGCGATTTACCTTTTTTTATCAAGGTCCAAGACAGAGAATGTGGGAGTCAGGATGCGGTTCACCCCTTTAATCTTGCTTGTGTTATTCATATTTAATTTCAGGATTACCGAAGTAAATGTACAATTGAGTGTAGTATAATTTATTTGAGGTTATTGAGACCTAGAACTCAACTTTTAATTCTCAAATAATCAGAAATTATTTTAGTACATGTTTGATAAAAAAAAATTAATTATATAATAATTTGTACCAACTGGCTGTAGATTTCGATAAAAAGGCAACTTTTCAAATTCTGCATTTAACTTACCTAATTATCTATAGTTAAAACATGAATTTTAACTTATTTTTATTCCATGTTTATTGATATTCCAAAAATAAATTGAGAGCGTGTTTTGAATAGTGATTTTTAGGAGAATGTGTGGTTAAAAAGTGTGATTTTTTTTTAAAAATTTTTTTTTTGATATACATGTCTAATATTATATTGTATGAATGCGATTAAAAATAGTCCGGTAAAAAACTATAAAATAAAGTAATTGACGCCAAACAGGTCCTGAGTCTGATGCATTAAAAGAAATTCAAATTTAATTGAATGTTTTATATTATATCGACCAAGTTTTTAGTATTATTATTATTTATTTTTTTTCCTTTTTTCTTTGTCATTTTAAAAGTAGCCACTGCATTGTGACATTGTCTTAGACGTCACCAGACTCACCACCTTTTTCCAAATGTCAATGTATCTCTAGCATAGTAGGCACGAGGAATGATTTAAAGATTCTATTTGAGCCACACTATTCTTCTGACGATGCATTTTAAATAATATTTTGATGGAAAATATGTGATTAAAAATTAATAAAAAATTTTGAATTTACGTGTAATATTATTTTATTGAAAAGTGTGTGGTTAAAAATGAAAGAGAGAAAAATGTATTTTAAAAGAATTAATATCAAACATGGTGTATGTAGCGCTCCGAGTTTCGTTAACCCATATTGCCACGTCATCTTCTTTTACCCTAATTTTAATAATCAAAATTTGCGGAAATAACATAATTTTTAAAATCACATCACATTCATAACGGTAATTATCGTCGGCAACAAAACTCATTTAAATAACTTAGAATAATCGTTTAAAAATTTAAATCTCAAGTTTTTGAAATAAACGAAATAACAAAGTACGTTAATAGTGTTTAAAATAAGGAAATTTCGTAAGTAAATAACTACGACTTTCAATTCATGCCACCACTACCCATCACATTCGACCATTTCCGAAATCTGTAAATATTGTTAAAATAACGGAATGAGTATTTCGAAAAAATACTCAGTAGACTCATCACCGATAATTAATTTACAGAATAATTGAACACATACTTATGCAATATATAACGTGACATCATCATTATCATCATAGGCTCATTTTCTTGAAAATCATAGGCTCTTTAAAATCATATGGTGTAGGTAGCCTCGTCTCGTGCATTTAAACACATAAGTTATGCATAACATTCTCATCTTATCTCATAAGAGATACTCGTCTCTTCTCATGTATTAAAGTATACAAGTTATGACAAGCATTACAATATCATATATCTCATATGACATATTCTCATCTCATGCATTAAAACATATAAATCACGTAAATTCACATAAGACATGCAATTATAATTTAAACTAATTAATGGAGGCGAGTCTACCTCAATAATCTCGAGTTACGTGCAAAAATGGAGCGAAAAGTAATCTCAAGCTCTTAATTGTCCGTACGTTTCGTCTAACCAAAATAGAAAATAAGTTTTGAATTAGTATTTTGAAAGTTTAAAGTTTTAACGTGATAAAATAAAGTTTAAGAACTTAATTGAAAATGTATGAAACTGAAATAAATAACTTAAAATAATAAAATAAAGTTCATAGGCTTAATTGAAAATTTATTAAAATTGAAAATAAAAGTTTAAGGGCTGAAATAGTAACTTTTAGAAGTTAGGGACTAAACTGTAAATCTATTAAAACTGAAAATAAAACTTAAAAGTTGAAATAATAACTTTTAGAAGTTTGGGGACTAAACTATAAATCTATTAAAACTGAAAATAAAAACTAAAAGCTGAAATAATAACTTTTAGAAGTTTAGGGACTAAGCTGTAAATCTATTAAAGCTGAAAATAAAACTTAAAAGCTGAAATAATAACTTTTAGAAGTTTAGGGACTAAACTGTAAATCTATTAAAGTTGAAAATAAAAACTAAAAACTGAAATAATAACTTTTAGAAGTTTAGAGACTAAACTGAAATTCCTTAAACTGAAAAATGAGAATTAAGGATTGAAATTAGAATACTTAAAATTTGGAACTAAAATAAATCAATTTTAAAAACTTGGGGGCTTAAAAGACAAATTTCAAAAAGTTAAATAATTAAAATTTCAATCCATCTTCTCTCTCTCTCATTTACAGAGAGAGAGAAAGGGAACGAGAACGAGAGGGAGGCGACGGGAGGGGGAGGGTTTCGCCCATTCCCCGTTTCCACCGTCGCCGACAACAGCGCCACCACGGTGTAGATAGGTAAGTGGGGGTGGGTTTTTTTTTCTCTTTCCATTTTTTTTTGTTCTGCCCGAAAATGGAAATGAGGCTTGGGCTCTATTCAGTTGAGTTTCTTGGTGGAATTCGAGCGAGAAGTGGATTGGGGTCAAGGTAGGTTAATGGGTTTCGTGATTTCTTGATTTTTGGGGTTGGTGTGGCGGCGGTGGTTTGGTGTTGAGCTTTGGTGGTGTTGGTGGTTTTGAGCTTCCGTTTCGTGGGTTGGTGTTTTCTGGGTATTGGTTTGGCAGTGTAGCGAGGTATGTTGGTTGATGCTTGTTGGTTGGTGGTGTTGGTGGTTTTGAGCTTCGGTTTCGTAAGTTGGTGTTTTCTGGGTATTGGTTTGGTGGTGTAGTGAGGTATGTTGGTTGATGCTTGTTGGTTTGCAGTAGTTGGAGCTTGGTTGGTGAATGTTGTTGTTGGTTTGAGAAGCTTCATGGGTGTTGGTTTGGTGGTGGTATTGAGTTGATCTCGTGAGTTGGATTATTTTGGTCATGGTATGGGCAGTTGGTGGAGTTGGCTTGGTGGTGGAGCATGTTGCTGGGTGTTGAGGTGCAGTTTGGTTGTTCTCGGTTTTGAGGTGAAGGGATGGTAGTTGCTTGGTGGATGGGCTGCATTGTTTGCAGCTTGGGAGTTCACTGTTGATGCTAGAAATGGACGTTCTAGCATCAATGGTGGCTCACAGTGAATGGTGAGGAGAAGGTGGTGTTGATGCTAGAAAATTGATGTTCTAGCATCAACATTGATCTCCAAAATTTTAGGAAGAAGAGAGAAAGCTTCCCAAAAATGATTGCTAGATTGGTGAGGAGAGGAGGGAGGTGGAGTGTCCTATGAATAGGATTTTCTAGGGCACAAACTTCTAGGTGGGTAATTGAGACAAACAGTTGGGCTTTTGAAAAAAAAAATCCTAATTGAAACTTAATTGTATTGGACTCAAATGAATTGGACCTAAAAGAATATAAATTTCGATTTGGACCTAATGAATTTGGGCTTAAACAATATAATTTAAATTTTGGGCTTATGTAATTGGGCATAGTTGGACTTTATATATATATATTGCTTAATTTACCTAAAATTGGATTTAAAACAAAATAATAAGAAATCGTTACTTTAAAATTATTCGGAAATGAATTTGATTCGAAATAATTTAAATTCGTTTATAACGGCTAGATGAATACGTTTTCACTTTAACATTAGGGTTTAAAATTTAGCGACGCGTTTTTCGAGAAAAATAATTTTATATTATTTAAAATTTCTCGATTGCTACAATGTAAATCTCCATTTGACAATTTTATAAACTGCTTATAAATTGAACAGTGAGAGAAATAGGAATATGAATGAATTTTGTTGTGTTTTTTTATATAACAAGTGTACAATATCGGAACCAGCAATATATTAGACTTTTGAGTCCGAATTATCGTTCCCACGAGAATTATAGTTTAATATTTAATTTAATGTTTGTAACTACTATTTGACAAAAGCAAACAAATAATTGCGATTGTTGTGATTATTTTTCTAATTATTTCTATCTAATTGAAATTATCAAAACAAAGGTCAGTTGAAGACTCAACTATGGGATAAATATTAGGGAATAACAATTTCATCTATCGATCACCTTTAATTCTTGATTCAAGATTCATAACCTAATGTAGTATTCGATCGATTTTTTCTATTGTATTCAATTTACCGTGTCGAGTTCTCATTGAGTCTATTTAACTAATTTAATCCCACATCTCTATGCGAATCAACTCAAGTTAAATGAAATATTAGTTCCAAGAATTTATATAAGACCGCAATAATTAATATAAATATCTCTACACGTTATATTATTATATTGGAGTTGGCCACTGAATTTTGTATCGCGTCACGACTTACCACTGAACTTCATCAATTGTTCGAGACTTCGAGTGACCACTGAACTTTGCTTCGCACAACTCCATTGGCCATTGGATGGAACCCGTTAGTAGACTTGCCTACGTGGATCACATAAATTTGATGTGGCTCATTAAATGTTAAGTCACGTGCCACGTCAACACCAAGTCAACAATAGCCAACCACGCCTTTCACTTTAGAGGCAAGTTGAAACTTAGAATCTAATACTTCTTTCTCAAACACGTCTTCTTTCTCTATCAAAAATTCAGTGCAGTGCAGTGCAGTGCTGTGCAAAGCAAATGAAATTTCTCCAAATTGAAACCCCAAACCCCGAGGCGAATCCATCAATTTTTCCCCAAATATTTGAATCTAAGCTACATGTGTGAGAGCTTTTCTCTAATGCTCATATTTAGTTTTAGATTTTCCATATGTTTCAATCATCATCAAGTGCAAGTGATAATGCAGGCTGCAATTCAAAGTGATTTTCAATTAATAGTAGCAATAAGCTATTGCAGTTGTCATACTGGTTCTTTCTTGTCGTGTATGTCTCTCCGAGTCATGTAAAATTATTTCTTACGTCACTATTTTTTTTAATCTTTTCTTCATTCTAGTTCCTTATCAGTTAAAGTGCGGAACTTTATAAACTTGGGTTTATGCAATTTTCATGGATCATGAATTATAGTTCTGCTGATGCAACACAAGTGACTAGTTATCCTCAAGGTGGATATCATGGACATTCAGAACACAACTACTGATATAGGATATAATGTACATCAATATTTTCCGCAAGGGAAAATGATCAAGAGAAGGGGAAAGGAATGAATGTATTCCAACTATATAATGGGAGAGAATGCTTGATTGTATTTTTCATATCATGTAATTCGATGTAAATTACGTTTGGTGTACGTTGATTATGTTGAAAGTCAGAGTACATTTATCTTTTTGATGTCAATTGAAGTATTTATTTCGGAACATTAGTCGTAATGCATTCATTTATCTTGTATTAAAAGCACCCATTTTTCCTACCAAAGTTCCTAAAAAAAGGACGTGAAGTGGCCACTTGTGTCAAAAAAAAAAAAAGCACCCTTGCATCAAAAGAATGGAGCATACGTATACAGGAGAATGAGAATGTGCATAGCTACAGTGCTGCCCATAACTATAAAGGCATCCCCAACATCCAAGCTAAGGACTATAGCCGCCAACCACACGCCATAAATAACAGCAAACGACCACAAATGCAAACACCATGTGAAGTGCCTCTTCTGAAAAATGTTTTTAATTCTCAACAATTATAGAACAAAGAAAGAAAAGAAAAGGGAAAGTGTACAAGCAGCTTCATTAATATAGCTATGAAGAGAAGCTAGAAAATTCTAATTACATACACAAAATTCAGACCCAAACATACAATCAATTTTTGATCTTTGGTACACTATCCAAGTGTCTTCTCACTGTCTCGATATATGAAAATAGTGTAAGAAATTGTTTTAGAATTACCTTCAAGATCAAGAGGTCCCTCCATGTGCACGCCTTCCTCGGTTCAACATGGGGCTTTCAATAGTTGGATAGTATCGATTGGGGGGGTTAGGGTTTGGAACGAGCTTGGGGCATGCGAGATTTGGGGTTTGTATCAATTTGTCTGAGTTAATGGATTTCTAACGGAGGAAGAAGACGTGTTTTGAAAGAAGTAATAGATTTTTAGTTTGTCTCTAAAGTGAAAGGCATGTTTTGCTCTTGCTGACTTGGCGTTGACGTAGCATGTTACTTTATCTTTAACGTGTCACGCTATATTTCCGCTATCCACGTAGACAAGTCTACTAACAGATTTCATTTAGTGGCCAATGAAGTAAGATGGAGCAAAGTTCAGTGGTCAATCAAACAATTGATGAAGTTCAGTGGGTAAGTCGCGGCATGGTGCAAAGTTAATGGCCAATGAAATATTTAACTTAATTTATCGAATTTTACTGTATAGTCTAAATCACAAACGCACCTCTCGATTTGTAAAAGATTCATAAAATTATCAAATTAGTGATCAAGTAATTCAATGCATTAAATTCAAAGTAAAATCAATACATGTATGATAAAATAACAAGAATTTTGAATAAAAGAAATAAAAGAGTTCCAAGTAAATTGCATTATTCTCCCTAATATGAAATTTAGTTATTCATAATAATAAAGAAAAATTAAAGATTTGCATTGAGTATATCACTATGGTTTTGAATTAATATGTAGAAAAGATGATGGGTATTGCACAAAGCTCTTTTTTTGTCTCCAATCTTGATTTCAAACCCCTAGCTCTTGATTTCTTGTTTTTCTCTAGAATTCTCAAATTGTATTTTGTGTATCTCAATGTGTGGAACCCCCCAAAAGTGCCTATTTTCTTCTATTTATATTCCCATTCTCGTTTTTGAAGTCTTTCTGGGCTTTTCATGGGCCAAAACGGCGTAACACTAAAACAAGCGGCACAACATCTAAGTGCCGTGATATAATTCTGGGTGGCGCCTAGGCACTATGATTGCAGTACCTGGGCGTCGCCTCTCTGTTTCCAAACTATTGTTTCTTGTTGGGGCGTTGGGTTTCCGACGCTTATATACTAACTTGTTGTTCCAAACTCGTCCCTAATGCTTGGGCGCCTCAAGTATGGCGTCTCGCGCCAATTTGCAGCTCATTTTTCTCGATTTTTGCTTGTTTGTCCAATTTAGCACCATTTTACACCACTTCATCTAACATTTAAAACAATACTAGCAAACACATCAAAAACATTCTATACTAATCAAGTTAAAATTGTGTAAAAACACACTCGTCAAGTTTCATGAAATGCGTACATAATAGTATCTAATAATTATGAATGTATCGTTAAAATTAATATTTGATTTTAGCTAAATTTATAAATTGTATCCAAACGAGGCTAATTCTTGAATACGTATCCTTGCATTCATTCTCTTTAATTAGTTCTCTATGCATGTTTTCAATAATATAAAGCTATTGTTTGAACCCCATTTTTCTATCAGAATGCATTCTTGAACAATGATTTTATTTTATTACAATCACATTTTTCATAAAATAATATTATACGGAAAATCAATTTTTTTATCTTTTTTTAATTACACATTCACCAACATAACACTGTTGCAAAATGCATTTTATTATTATTATTTTCTTCTTCAATTATTATCACAGCCTCAGCATTCCTCGTCACGCTAGAATCGAAACGTATTGATTTTGAACCTTCAATCATGGGAGCTTGACGGAGTTTGTACGCCGTAAAAATAAAACAAATCGAAGAAATAAGCAAAATGAAAACCCCAGATGAGAACCCAATTATGAAATCTATTTTAGTTCGTTTGTGGTTGTTTTTATTTTGTTGGGTCAATGTGCCTTGAATCTGGGTGGTTTGGGAAAGCGCTGCAGTGATTGGCGGCGGCGAAGGTGTGTTTGAATATATGATTTCTTGCAGGGAGGTGGTTGTTTTGTTTTTGGAGGTATTGGGGTTGGGGAAGAAGGAGATGGGGGGTGGGGTGGGTTTTTTTTTTTTTTTTTTTAAACTTTTGAAATAATAGGAAAATGTATTATGTCCAAAATGTACTTATCTTATTTGAAGAAAATTATTATATTTTTAATTTCTGGGTCAACTGACGATTTTTGAGATCAAACTAACGATAACCGTTATTTTGGATTTTGGCTGCGATTTTTTTAAATGTTTGGTGTTGTGGATAGTACAAATGAAAGGTTTGGACAAAGTCTGCAACTAACTGAAAAGTTTGATACCTCGACTACAATTTTCCCTAAAAAACATCATAGGTTGACGTGTCCATTCATGTTTTACATTTATGATGGGGAAACAATCATCGCAACATGCTAACAAACATCCATGGAAAGAAAACTCATCGATGTCCACACATGACAATCATTTCAAATTTTCCATACTCTTAACATTTTCTTGTACAAAACTAAGAGCCTATTTGAACCTCATTTTTAACAAAAATACATTTTGAAATGGTGATTTGCTAGAGAATGAGTGATTAAAAAGTAAGGAAATTTTTAAGTTTGTGTGCAATAATTTTTGATTAAAAAATACGTGGTTAAACTAATAGAGAAAAAAATGTATTTTGAAAATAATGAAAATCAAACAAGGGGTAAGTCCCTATTTGACAAAACATCAAAATGAGTTTTGGAATTGTGACTTTTTGGAGGATTTAATTTATAGTTAAAAAGTTAAAATAAAAAATAAAAAAAGAGCTTACGAGCAAAATATTTGGGTGAGAATGTATAATTGAAAATGAGTTTGAGAAAAAAAGAATTTTGTTACGGTGCTCATCAAATTGGGCACCAAACGAATTTTTAAAAAATAAAGGAAAAGTTTTTGGATTGTATATAATATTATTTTATTAAAAAAACGTGTGAATTAGAAGAAGAGAAAAAAAAATATATTTGAAAAAAAGTCCAGAGGTGCCCACATAGATAGAAACCAAACTGAAAGCGGTAACTTGCTGTTCAGTCCATTTGAATTTGAAAAACTTAGGACAGCCTAATAATCTCTCCGTATGCCTCAAATCAATTACTCACTGCTATATAAAAAAGAACGCTTCTCGTCGGGCGCGTATCTTTATACGTTTTCAAATTTGACTAGCCGCGCCATTAATAATCTTGGATCTAATTTTCTTGAACAACATGTTGTATTTCTATTAATCTTTTCTTTTATTCAAGGAATAAAGTTATCATTTTGGATTTGAATTCTGCATAAAAGGTCAGCGCTTAGAATCCTGGCAATTGAATTTGCCATTTCTTCACTCTTTGAGCGTAGATGGATAGTGTGTCCAGATTTGATTCAGAGGTGGGTCTTTAGAAATATTACTAAAGATTTATTATTTTCTGGTTTTGAAACTTCTTCTATGTTTATCAGTTAAATTGAATGAATTATTGGATTTGTTTTGTTAGGTTGCATTAGCGCAGAAAAGAGGTTTAATAGAAGATGAAGAACGATCGAAACTTTCTTCCAAAAGAGTGAAAATGCCGGATCTTGAATCCATTTCTCGGATGGAAGGTATATCTTTTTCTTTTTATTTCCATTTTGCGATAATTCTGTCTCATTTGGGTACATAGGTTATATTTGTTGATTGATATAATTGCATTATAGGCAAAAGTTTACCTTTTTTGTCCTGGTCTATACACCGGCTCGCTTCTTGATATAATTGAATTGCTATACAGTGAACACAAGAAGCCAATACTTAATTTTATATTTGCCTTTGTATTAAGTTAATTTGTAGAATCATGCATTATTTTTCTTTGCGAGTTGATGCTGGAGTGTGTGGATTTGATGTTTAAAAGAATTTTATCTCTTTTATTTATGTCGAGTCAAAGTATTATTGTAAAGGAATTAAAGTGCTATTCTCGTTAAATTCAAGTTAGATATCCCTTAAGCAAAACTGAGAAAATGAGTTATGATGTAAGCTCAATCAGGAAGAGGAGGAAGCAGCATGGCGCAGAAATTGGTTAACTCCGCCTCAAGAGCAATTGATCTCAATGCCAATTTAGATACTGCTTGCAATGTGGTTGGGGACAGTACTCCAGTGTATATCAATGAACCCAACAAATTGCCCAAATCTGGGAATGAACAAAAGTCGAGAGGGTTTGGTGTAGATCTAAATGCTGAAGATATTTCTAGTTCAATCAACCAAGACCCATTCTATCCTTATAAAAACTACGAAAATTTGAAAAAAAGGGATGATTCTGATTGTGCAAGTTCCGTTGGTCCAGTGGAGGAAAAAGATCCAATGAGAGTTTGGAACAAGATGAAACAAAACAATTATCTTTCCACTTCTTATGCAGCAGTGACGATGCCAAAGCCACGGGGGAGGAAGAGTAAAAATGAAGTGATTAAGAAAAATATGGAGCTTGCAAAGAAAGAACAGGTTGATAGGTTTGCAAGAATTGCTGCTCCAAGTGGGTTGCTTAATGGGCTAAACCCTGGAATCATAAACCATGTGAGAAACAGTAAACAGGTTCACTCTATTATAGAAGCCGTGGTAAAATCTGCAAAAACTGAAAATCAACAAGCTGGAAGCAAGCAGGCTAACCAAAGAAAAAGTGGCACAAAAGAATTTTGTGAAAGGAAGAACCTGGAACACATGAATTGTGCAGGAGTGAATGAATATGGAGTTAATCATGAAGATAATTTGTCGGGAAGATGGCAGATGAGCGGCTATCCATCATTGAGCAAATCAATTTCTTTGAACTCCCATCTTACAATGGGAGATGGCGAGCCATATAAGGCAGAAACAAGGATCTCTGGTAGGGTGCCTTCACAGTACACCCCAGAAAATGAGGATGGACTTGCACTAAAGCTTTCATCATCACTAACTGGTGCAGCAGAGAATACTTGCTCTTTGTCAAATGAGGAGTCAGCAAACCTTTCTGGTGTTACTTCACTTTCTGTTAAAGGTTAGTTGTTTTCTCTCACATGTACATCTTTGCTTGTTTCACTAGTTTGATTTTGATATATGGTCTGTATGGATCAAGGTTTGAATTACGTACAAATTGAAGGAGAGGCTCTTCATTTTCGTTCCCTTTTTTTGTACTTTCATGATTAATATGTTCTATCAGGAGGATTTGACATGTGATTTATAGACAATGGCGTATCATTGAAGTTCATTCAATACTAACTCATGCTTCTGAAATAATAAATATTGGTTTTTTCAATGACATCTTGGTGATAAATACTTTACATATAAAGAAGAAAACAGTGAGCTGATTTGGACTTCTGTTTGATTACAGCTGCTAATGCAGCTTCCCAATGGTTGGAACTTCTTAATCAGGATATCAAAGGACGTCTTGCAGGTAGGTTGATACCTCAAATAAGAGAAAAAGTTATCATTTTGGATTTGAATTCTGCATAAAAGGTCAGCGCTTAGAATCCTGGCAATTGAATTTGCCATTTCTTCACTCTTTGAGCGTAGATGGATAGTGTGTCCAGATTTGATTCAGAGGTGGGTCTTTAGAAATATTACTAAAGATTTATTATTTTCTGGTTTTGAAACTTCTTCTATGTTTATCAGTTAAATTGAATGAATTATTGGATTTGTTTTGTTAGGTTGCATTAGCGCAGAAAAGAGGTTTAATAGAAGATGAAGAACGATCGAAACTTTCTTCCAAAAGAGTGAAAATGCCGGATCTTGAATCCATTTCTCGGATGGAAGGTATATCTTTTTCTTTTTATTTCCATTTTGCGATAATTCTGTCTCATTTGGGTACATAGGTTATATTTGTTGATTGATATAATTGCATTATAGGCAAAAGTTTACCTTTTTTGTCCTGGTCTATACACCGGCTCGCTTCTTGATATAATTGAATTGCTATACAGTGAACACAAGAAGCCAATACTTAATTTTATATTTGCCTTTGTATTAAGTTAATTTGTAGAATCATGCATTATTTTTCTTTGCGAGTTGATGCTGGAGTGTGTGGATTTGATGTTTAAAAGAATTTTATCTCTTTTATTTATGTCGAGTCAAAGTATTATTGTAAAGGAATTAAAGTGCTATTCTCGTTAAATTCAAGTTAGATATCCCTTAAGCAAAACTGAGAAAATGAGTTATGATGTAAGCTCAATCAGGAAGAGGAGGAAGCAGCATGGCGCAGAAATTGGTTAACTCCGCCTCAAGAGCAATTGATCTCAATGCCAATTTAGATACTGCTTGCAATGTGGTTGGGGACAGTACTCCAGTGTATATCAATGAACCCAACAAATTGCCCAAATCTGGGAATGAACAAAAGTCGAGAGGGTTTGGTGTAGATCTAAATGCTGAAGATATTTCTAGTTCAATCAACCAAGACCCATTCTATCCTTATAAAAACTACGAAAATTTGAAAAAAAGGGATGATTCTGATTGTGCAAGTTCCGTTGGTCCAGTGGAGGAAAAAGATCCAATGAGAGTTTGGAACAAGATGAAACAAAACAATTATCTTTCCACTTCTTATGCAGCAGTGACGATGCCAAAGCCACGGGGGAGGAAGAGTAAAAATGAAGTGATTAAGAAAAATATGGAGCTTGCAAAGAAAGAACAGGTTGATAGGTTTGCAAGAATTGCTGCTCCAAGTGGGTTGCTTAATGGGCTAAACCCTGGAATCATAAACCATGTGAGAAACAGTAAACAGGTTCACTCTATTATAGAAGCCGTGGTAAAATCTGCAAAAACTGAAAATCAACAAGCTGGAAGCAAGCAGGCTAACCAAAGAAAAAGTGGCACAAAAGAATTTTGTGAAAGGAAGAACCTGGAACACATGAATTGTGCAGGAGTGAATGAATATGGAGTTAATCATGAAGATAATTTGTCGGGAAGATGGCAGATGAGCGGCTATCCATCATTGAGCAAATCAATTTCTTTGAACTCCCATCTTACAATGGGAGATGGCGAGCCATATAAGGCAGAAACAAGGATCTCTGGTAGGGTGCCTTCACAGTACACCCCAGAAAATGAGGATGGACTTGCACTAAAGCTTTCATCATCACTAACTGGTGCAGCAGAGAATACTTGCTCTTTGTCAAATGAGGAGTCAGCAAACCTTTCTGGTGTTACTTCACTTTCTGTTAAAGGTTAGTTGTTTTCTCTCACATGTACATCTTTGCTTGTTTCACTAGTTTGATTTTGATATATGGTCTGTATGGATCAAGGTTTGAATTACGTACAAATTGAAGGAGAGGCTCTTCATTTTCGTTCCCTTTTTTTGTACTTTCATGATTAATATGTTCTATCAGGAGGATTTGACATGTGATTTATAGACAATGGCGTATCATTGAAGTTCATTCAATACTAACTCATGCTTCTGAAATAATAAATATTGGTTTTTTCAATGACATCTTGGTGATAAATACTTTACATATAAAGAAGAAAACAGTGAGCTGATTTGGACTTCTGTTTGATTACAGCTGCTAATGCAGCTTCCCAATGGTTGGAACTTCTTAATCAGGATATCAAAGGACGTCTTGCAGGTAGGTTGATACCTCAAATAAGAGAAAATTTTTATGGGTTTAAAATATACATAATGCTCTGTTCTTTAATGGCAGCTCTGCGACGTAGTAAGAAGAGAGTCCGTGCTGTAATTCACACAGAATTACCTCTCCTAGTGTCAAGAGAATTCTCATCTAACCAAGAGACTGATATGCAGATAAAAGATTCTATTGTTTGCCACCCTGACAAAGCAAATGTCGATGCACACTTTGTTAGATGGAGCACACTGTTTGCTCAGATGGATAAAACACTTTGTGAAGAAGAGAATCTTTTGGTGAGTTGTTAGTTTTTTTTAACTAGAAATATTTAAGCACAATCCAGTAGCTGTCTTTACTCCTGTTCTATATGCTTTGTTATTTGGTTCAGGTTGTGTCGCAGAACAGTTTTACTAAGAATCCTATTTGTCGAAGTTCAGCCAGAATCATTTTTTTGGGCTATCATTTTTGTCGTCTTCTATTTTTTTTTTCTTTTTAATTCTTTTGCAAATCAATATACGAACATTGAGAGAGCTTGAAAATTATCTCTGCTAACTTTTACGATTTCTTTTGTTCATAGGTGTCAAGAATTTATTTTCTGTTGTATAAATTGAACAACATGACTATTACATTTTGACCTTTTATCAACACTTCCGGTACTGTTCTGGGGTTTATGCAAAAGAAAAATTATTATCATTTGATTATCTTTGAATCGTGATATCTTGGAATATTGGTAAAAACAGAGGTTATTACAAATACTGTGCATGTACATTTTACACAATGCTATTATCTTCTTGCTAGATCGCAGGTATATTGCAAATATTTTTTGCATTTGCCTTGAATACATGTTTATATTTGTCACAGTTTTTCTTTTCTTTCCTGTTCCTGTTCCCCCCACCATTTTACCACATCCAGAGAAAGCACAATTGAACGGTCTATTTTTTATTATCAGGAAACTTGGCTGAAACAAGTAAAGGAAATGCAGCTGCATTGCGAATGGGGTCTTTACAAACACAGTGGCCATCGTACTTTGCAGCAGACTGGTCCTATAGGAAATGACTGCAGGTAAATTTAACTAGTCTTTGCAACAATTTATATGCTTCACTAGGTAGACTCATTAACTCTTGTACCTTTGTTATGCTGGGCAATATAGTATATGTAGAAGTCCCTAGATACTTTAAATCTTAATTACTAGATACATGTGCAACCCTCGAACTTTAGAAAGCACGAAAAATTAAAACTTACATGAACTCTCGTGTTCTCTTTTTTGGTTGGTAGAAACTAGAAATTATGTAATCTTTTTACTTACGTAGAAACTGCAGAGCTGTATGAGCCAAAAATGAGAGTCAATCTTTCACTATATTGGGTATTATTGGAAATTTACAAACGTGTTAATGGGGCTGGTGATATTTCACAGTATAACTGGGATTTCCATAGAGAATAGTGTCGGAATTTCAATGAAAGAAGGTGTGATTTGTAAAGTTCTCTGCATTTATAAGCCCTTTTGTGGAGAGATTTTTCGAAAAGTAATTTTTTTTTTTTTGGAGAATGTATGGTTGAAAATGAGTGGAGGTAGGGGTGGACCTACTTGAGGACCAGTGGGGGGCCGCCACCCCACTCAATTTTCAGATTTTCCGATTTTTCTTCAGATTTTTTTAGTTTTTTTGTCTAGATTTTTTTCAAAGGTTTTTCGGTTTCGCCCCCATTAAACTTCCTTTCTGGGTCCGCCCCTGAGTGGAGGGAATGTAATTTTCAAAAAATCACTCCCACAAGCACTTGATATTGTAGATTCTAGAAATACTTCAGCTCCATATATTCTGATATACCTAAACTATTGATAATCTCTCTTTTCTACTTCACATTGGAGTTCAATTCGTACTTTGATGTTTACATTATATTCAAGCACCATAAGTTCGGTTATTCTTTCAAAACTTCGATAATGGTAGTTTAGCGAACATTTACATGGTGGTTTTGTTTACATTTATGCTCAAGCATGCAGTCTACAACCTACATGTTCTGATTGCAATTTTTTGTGGAAATCGATTATATTACCCACATAGCTTTTACTATTGAGTTTTTAAAACTAGTCTGTTTTATATTTTGCTGCAGATTAGGGGAAACTGATAACTCAGAGAGGGATTTAACCATTAGGGCTGCTGCTGCTTCCATTTATTCAACTTGCAACTTCTTGTTGTCAACGGAAAATTTACCACATCCCTAATCATTAACAATTTTAACAACAATATACTGAGATATTCAGTGTAACTACAGCATTAGACTAATTCGTGTTTTTTGCTTCCACATATTGTTACCATGTAACTTCAAATGTTTAGATCATCAAAGTCTTTGATAATTATTTTTCTCTTCTATTGTTTCGGCAAATGGGCTGACATGAACAAGTTGTACTTGTTTCTTAAAATTTTAGTGAGAATGAGTAACTGATTTTTTCAAGGATGTTTTCTTTATTTTTGTACATTGATTTAGATATTTGTCCGAGTGTATTACTTTGCATTTGTATCTGAGAATAAAATAAAAGCTAATTTGTCGAAACAAGGTATTTTATGTGATAAGATATTAGCTCACAACACGGTAAAATCTTGTCTATAATATTATTCAATCACGTTCAATATTGTAAAGTATGCACCAAAGCGAGACTATAAAGATGGCAGTCATTCAGTAATTAACAATTGAACACAATGTAGGTAGAAGGCAAAAGTCTGTGCTATTTTATAAGAAATGATTATATAACTCATGCATCCCTTGCTTCACTATGAGAGGATGATTGACGAGGTTTCTACAATATACAACTCAAACAGGAAAAACTGAAAACCTGTTTATGCTGGAGTTGGGTTAATTAAGTATACGCAATAAGTCTATTTGCAACACTATCTTATAACTAAGCAACTGTGGTTGCTAACTAAATACAATTTTATAACCAGTTGGGCGTCATCTTAATGGGCAACGGATTGGAGGATGCATCATCTGCCACCTTGGCTAGTGAGCGATACTGCAACTTCACGCTCTCTGCATTGTCCAACGTCTTCACCACGTACCTGTCAGTTTGAATTGGCGAAGCAGAACGAGTTAAAAATATGTTCCCAAAACTCATGGAGAAAACAAGGAATACAACAAGTATTGGAAAAAGAAGATTCAAATAGAACCCAAGGGTATCCTGGTTATCTGTTTTCTGCTCACTGTTTATCTTCTTGTCCTCCTTTAGCACTTCATCAGATGTGACATTCACATATCCATGCAATAAGGTCGAGAGTAAAGGTGGGATTGGAAGATTTCATATAGTAATCTAAAATTAGCAGGCTGACAGGATTTCACATTCAACAGCTTAAAACTGGAGGAATATGATGCTAGCAAGATCTAAAACAATATACTACCAATTTTTTCATATAGGGATTGGAAGGATTCCATTACAAAATAATTTGATAAATACTCCAGCAATAATATGTGCACATAACAATTGTCCAGACTGAATCCACAATGTTGATATAGCTTGAGAGAAGTGAATGCAAATATAGTTCAGAACCCAGCAGGGCCATAAGATCCCTGAATGCATATGAAATTTCATAACTCTGATGTAAACAGAGTTATGGTTCTAAAGTCCCATACAGCAAGACTTCCAGTAAAAAGTAAGGATAATAACTTGGCCAAGTGATATTACTATAGACTATCAGTAAAAAGTTTCTAGACGGTGAAAACTGAGAAAAAAAAGGGAGACAGTATTTAGAGAGCAGGTTACCATCCATTCAAGCACTGTGTGGTAACTATAGCCTCACGTCCAACGAAACGCTGAGGAGTTCTCTTGTTACCCTGATTCAGTAATTCCTAATTAGAAACTGAAATTTGTTCAATAGCAGATGTACGTGAAATGTGGATATCTTTGCAGAACCTTTATAATAACTCTATCTGTAACGACAAATGGAAACTGGACTCCTCTTCCCCTTGGGTGTTCTGTGAGCACTGAATCACCACAAGTTCCCTTGTCCTACATGAGGATGAGAGAAACGTAAGTTAGATCCAACCATATTATAAGAGAAGCTAAAGTACTAACAAATACTTTAGGACCAGCTAAGGAAACATGATTCTCGATTAGAAAAATTTCACATGTGCAACTAAATTATGGAGTTTTACTGCATACCTGATCATATCTTTCCCTCCTTTTTTTTGATGTTCGGTTAACTTGCAACTCTTGTTCCCGCCGGAATGCCTGGACAGCAAGGCGTAGAGCTTCAAAAACAAAACAAAAAAGAATCGATTAACGAATAGACAATTGTAACTTTCTGTTTATACATGCAAATTCATTGACTTGCAATAAAACCACAAACTTTCAAAAGGTTTGAGAAACGTAGAACTGTATAAAAAAACTATAACACTGAATTATAATGTACTACATGTTCATTAGATTTATAAAACTGGAAAAGAAAAACTTCAGTTTATTGTACAATCTTTTGCCAGAAACATTGTGCAAAAAATTTATGCACCAGATAGAATTAATATCATATCAATTATGAGAAATGGTAAAAAAAAGGGTTTACGAGTTAAATGCTGGCTGAAATGAAGACAGGCATCTGAAAAAATGAAAACAGAAAATTGCATTTCCTACCCATGCACAAAACTACAAAAGTTGGCAATCAAAGACCCAAGGAGGGCTTTCAAATCAATGGCAAATATAGTAAAATATTTTAATTTTAGTAAGACAGGACAGTTTAACTTACACAGATTTGGAGCAATCGAGTCCTCTGATACAGACTGTGAACACGTATAGCAGGCTTTCTGGACATACATTGTGCAATGTAAATCAGGCCATATATCAGTTAACTTCAATCGGAGAGAAAGTGCTTCTTATCGAATATCAATTAAGGACAACACAGAACCAAACAACTCAATCTTGAAAAGTTAAAACCAATGGATTACTTTATTACAGGAAGTAAAATTACAATACAAAAAAATGATCACGAATTTCAGTAAAACACAAAGGCAGGCAGAAACTGAATGAGGAAATAGAATCTACGTAATAGCTACGTGATTCAAGTATACTTATCCTGAAGTAGCAGAAATATAACAATTCTGCTTTTAAGCAGATATCACCAATTAACATATTGCATTAATCTCAATAAGAATAACACAAAGTGTTTCATGTCCTACAGCAGTTCATGACGATCTCATAAGGTCACAAGGCTTTGTTCCACCAAAACCAAAATCTTAAAATCCAGAAAAGGTGACAATCTTTAATCTCTCTACTCAACTTATGTAGCAATACATACATGAACAAATGATTAAGACAGATGTATGAACCCATCCAAGCATGCTTGGAGTGGTGGGAGAGTTGAAACACGAAGCTGAAGCATATTGCTAGTACTGATTAGCATTGGATATATAACCATACGAATTGAATCTCTTCACAGACAGAAATAAAATTAGCTTCCTCAAGAATTACCATTCTAATTATTTGTTGCATTCCGCCACTACCAAAGGAATGTCCACAAGGCAATATCATTGCATCATCCATAAGTGCTCCTCTGTAAAAGGGCAATTTAACATGAAATACATAAAGTTTAAAAAAAATTCAAGAGACCACATTAAATTTTGTAGTAGAAATCACCAACAAATACTGTGAACAAGCTCATCATATACTATGCTCCAATCTCACTTATTATTATCACAAGTATCATACAAAATCACACTTCCTTTTCAATTTGTATTGAATATAACAAGCTAGTAAAAGTGAGATATAGCAGAAAAAAATTTAGATATCAATATTTTGCCTTCAACATTGTAGAGAAAGGAAGGATCAGATATTGGCAATATCCTTTTTTAGTATTGATTAAATTTTTAGATAGTTAACTTATAGAGAAATTTCATTTAGATCACCAAACTTAAACGAAATAGTCACTTAACTTTATTTTGTTGCAACCTAAGTCGCTATTTTACTCCCTTTAGTAAAACCAACGGAAAAGACTTAAGTGACATTTAACGGTAATATAACGGCGTTGTGGCATAATTTTCTTTAAAAAATTGTTCATTTCCGACATGGAAAACAGTGTGATGCAAAAGGATCAATTGAATGTTAGAAGAAAACAAAAAAGAGAATTTACTTCATCTTCCCCCTGATATCCACTCATATAAATAAACCCCCCAAGCAACATCTCAAACCCCCCTCCTCCCAAATGGAAGCCTTAAGCACTCCAGCAACAACAGCTGAAACCACCAAGAAGCCGAACCTTGCCACCAATAACCAGTGGAAGGAAAGGTGCCAGCACCACAAGGAAATTGAGGGAATCAACACCACACACCCAACCCAAGCTTAGAACAAAGGGAATAAGGAAGGGGACACAAGGCTTAAGGCAGCACCAAAACCACTAAGCCAACAGCCCTAAAACCTAAGGGGTGAGGAGCAAAGGCCTAAAACACCAAAAGCACTGGAAAGGAGTAGGAGGGAGTGGTCAGTGGTGGAAGCCAACAGAGACTCACCGGAGATGGGGGAAGAAGTCTGATGATGGTGGCCAGGAGCAGTGGAAGGCAGCAGCAACCAGGGGAAGAAAAGTTCCAAACATGAGGAAGGGATTGGTTTATAGGCCCACGATTATGGCATGTTGGATGTACAAATTTCACTTTCCAAAAGAAAATGTACCATGCCATCGTTCCATTACAGTTAAATGCCACACAAAACTTTTCTTTAGTTTTATTAACATTAACAGAAGTGTAAAAAATACTGACTAATGTTGTAACAAATTAAGTTATCATTCTAAAATAATTTAAACTACAGTGAACCGGATGAGAATTTGCTATAAGTTTAGTGACTAGAAATGTAAATGAACCAACATTAGATAATGAACTACATCTTCTAGTTAGAACAGAACATGTAAACGTACATTAGATGAATAAATTAAGTTACTTAACTTAGAAAGAAAGTTAAACAAATCACACAAACAAAACTACGCATTAGAATAACCATGAACCAAAAAGAAGAAATAAAAAAGGAAAATACAACTATAGTCGAGGCTGATTTTTATGGACACAATTAGACATATTTCCAGCACTCAGGTTGAACTATTAATTCATTTAAATATGCGAAATTAAAATTTTCATCTATGAAGATTTATCAATTTCACTCTTGTGATATCAATTTGAACATAACAAGTTTACATTTTGTGGTCAATTTGAGCACTCTGATTATGGTAGCATTAATGAGAATCGGATCGAATATATAGCATGAGTGAAAAGCATTTAGACCTTATGATAGTAGATAGAAATGAATAATGTTTTCAGCAAAATTGCCTTTATAACACTTCCAGGCTCCACAAACCATTGGAAGGCCACGTTTAGCAAATTTTGCTGGCCAAAAATCTGTCACCCCTCCTGCGTCTGTTATATAATATAACATATATGAGATTATCTGTGCGTAATTTTAAGAGTTCCATTCGAAAATTAGAATAATTCGTAAAAATTCTCAAATGTGAAGGCTGAGGATATATCTAAATAATACAAGACTATTAGAGTAAGTTGTTACTAAATTTTGGTGGACCAGAAGTGGAACAAGTGCATGAACAAAAAAATACAAATGCACAGAACAAAATTAAAAATCCACAGCACCTTCCCTGAACACAGTGAACTATAGCTTGAATCCAGGAGAAGCAGCAATTTAGATAACCCTTATATTTATTTCAAAACCAACATAAAAGAATAAATTACCAAAAGAAGCAAACAAACCCATATTCATATAAACCTATGCACCATTCAACTAGATTTTTTAAATTAAAGAGTCAATGAATTCTGTTATGCCTTAAAAAACTAGAACCCACAAGGAGGCCCAACTAGCCCACGTGGCAAACAGTTTGGGGGCCTATGCCTCGTGCTGACATAGGACAGACCAACCGCGAACCGATTCAGATGTGAGCGACCCACCTCTCCCATGCGAAACACCTGGATGGACCCCCCGGTAGGCAGACCCCATTGACAAACAACCGAACGAGGCAGTGGCGAGATCTTAAAACGGATTTCATACCATATAAGTTAACAAGACAACTCATTGCCGCCGCCGCCATCCTACTTGGTCAAATCTAGAAGTACAAGTTAGACTTTATGGACACAAAAAGTGGTAATAGCATTTAAGGTTGGGATTGATTGATGTATATGACAAGAAAGAGAAATCATTTGGAAGAGGCCACGTGCACTATCATCCAACGAACCCCATTCACTTCACCCAAGTATAAAAGCTCACTTAGTTCCATTCAAGGATGATGCAAGTCTGGACTATTAAAGCTATATTCTTGCTATATACATTTTTAGTTATCTACATCCCACACACTAAATCATTTCTCTAGTTAACTAGACCGTCGGAGAAGGCCACGTGCAACCAACGGTCAGTCCAAATGTGCCGAAACTCAGCTTGCGTGGACGTGAGAGGTCTTGGATCTGTTTGCCACGTCATTGGTACATTTTTTGAAGTCAACAAATTCAATAAGATTAGCCAAAATGGAGTTAACATCCATGATAAAAACATAAAAACAAAATTCATAAATCAGAAGAAACTCACGTGAGAGGATCAGAGAGGATGGTCCTCAATGACTCCTGGGATTCACTTGAATAACAACTCTCCTTTCTCTTACCACTCCCACACCCATTCTCCACCGCCATGATATCCTTTTGTCCAGACGACGAGCTCAGCCCCTCGGCCCCGTGCAAGTACTGTGCGTAATAGACTTCTTCTCCTATATTCCTTGCTTCACTACTATTGTTATTATCATTACTGCCCCCATTTCCAGTTTGGACCGAATTACCTTCTTTGATCCATGTAATTGAAAGGGGAAAAAAAAACAGCAACACCAGAAAAAGTCGCATGAGCAAAACGATATCTAAGAAAAATATCCAACATCTGAAAATATTAATCCTTTCATTTACCTAATGCAGAAAACTGTTTCAATTTCTGATTATTATTACTATTGCTAAATTTTTCATGAGCATCAGTATGGTTGATTTTGGCTACAGTAACCATATTCTGGCTGTTGTCCTCATCATCATTATCATCATCCTCGTCATCCTCGTCATCTTCCACATCATCATCTTCTGATGCTTCACCGCCGCTGGGGGTGGCGGAGCTGCGGCTATTGGTCCACTGGTGACGAAACTCAGTGGTCTGCGTCTGAGGCTGCGCTGGATGCGGCGGATGGTGGTGCTGGTAGAAGTGGCGGTGGTCAAGGAAGCTGGCAGTGAGCTCTCGGGTGGCAGATTTTGGGCCAGGGTCACCGGCAGCGGTGGAACGCCGGTGGGGTGCTTGTGGGCTACAGGCGAATTCTGGGTAAACGAGCTGCGGGTGAGGGTGCGGGCTGAGCCCGTTGTGTATTTGTTGGGATGGTACCATGCCCAATTTTTCAGAAGCCATTAGGGTAAAAAAAAATCCAAAATCAACGAAACCCCTAATTGAAGATTGGATTTCTTTGGGGGAATCCTTGAATGGAATTAGTATACGGAGGAGATGCAGGCAGATGAAGTGGAAACGACGTCGGGCGAGTGGGTAACGGCGGGTGATGTCATGGTGGGTGGGGGTGAAAAGTGACAGGCAAGTGATGGTACAAAAAGACAAAACAAAAGTGCCGAGGTCAACTGCACTAATGGAACAACACTTGAAAAATAGAAAGAATGCTCGTTAAAATTATTTGTTAATTTTAATTATATTTTTTAACTATACCAAACATAAGCTTAATATTAAAAACACAAGAATTATTTAAATTTTTAATTCTTTGCCCTGAAGAATTAAGATTCTATATTTACTTACAAATTATAAATTAAAAAGATATTAAAAACCCGTGTTTATCTTCATCAAAGTACAAAAATGAGTTGAAATAGTAATATTTTGAAAAACATGACTGAAAAATAAACAAACCTTTAAATTCACTTGCAAAATATTTTATTATGAGAATGTATGGTTGAAAATAATTTTATTTTTTTTTTAAAAAGAATTTTGCTTTAATGGTAGACAAACCAGGGCTAAAGTCGAATAGATCCTGTCAAGAAGAATGAAAAAATTGCCAGTCCAAAATGAAAAGAATAATTCCTTGGATGCAGAAAAGTCAAATTAGATGATTTAATTCCGGTAATGATTCCTTAAGTATCAGTAATCGCTCTCATGTTGTACCTTTTGGAATGAACTTCAATATTTCAAATTAGAAATGGGTTGCTATAATGTATAATTTGATTCATCAAGAATGTCTTGACGGTCGATTTACCATTGTTTTACAAGTTGACTTGTTAAAAAAAGGAATAATGCTATTTGTCTCTATTGAAGGTGACTCGTCCAGTCCAATACGACGCATCAAACGTGCATTTAAAAGTCTAGATGTTGTCTAATGAAATTGAAATGCATTTATAATTTAGGATATTGTATTTCTGTGGCCACCTGGATGATAATCGAAATCTAAAATATCGACTAAAATAATGTTATTTATCTCTATCAAAGATGCTCACCTGTCTGTATGACATGAACTATGAAATTATAAGATTAATTAAATGTGCGATATTAGACCTAACATTATGAATAATATTATTCAATCATATGGCACGAGCTTGGTGCCTTCATTCAAATTGCAACACCTTACTCATGACTTAGGATGCACCTTCAAAATCTTGAAATCAAGGAAACGAATGTGTTAGTTTTGCATGATTTTTTTCTATTGCTTTGGCTTGACGATCTAGCTCAGAATATGGAATTCCAAGCACAAAACCTATAGCAATTTATGCATAATTTTGTGACTGCGAGTAATGGTTTTATTGTCAGATCATGCAAATTGAAGAATTCTTCTATAGATGTCCCAATTAGAACAGCCAAGTTGAATTTGAGAGTACTATGCCGAATGCAAAGACATGCAAAATGCAGTTAGTGTTACCTTTGTTGTTGAAATGGTAAATTCACGTGTAACATTTTATTTTATTTTTTGATTTCACCTTTGAATTATTTGATGGCAAAAAATGCTATTTGGGATGGCTCTCCATAATGGAGAGACTTGGGCCTGCAGCAAGATGGTGAATGGGCCAACAACTCGAAATGGTGCAGTTGAAGTCCATTTCTTCATTGAATATAGGGTTGGACCAGAGTAGTGATGAAGTTAAAGCTTTCGGTCGAGGACCTGATTCCCCAAAAATGTGTAGTTACTAACTGTTGATGAAAAAAATGTGAGAGGATTGAGCTATCTTTGTCAATTTGACTCTCATTGGGGCCTTGGGCATATTTGATATATTTTTAAAATGGGAAAATGTAGAAATTAAACGAGTGCAGCGACTTGAAGGAAAAAAAAAAAAAAAAAAAGAGGTTTACTAGAGTTAATATGGCACTCAACCAATTGTGAGATCATAAAATCTTCAAAACTGTGTTCCTTCATCCAAGGTGATACGTGCTAGTTGGGGGTTTATGCCGATAAATGTAGATAAAATTTATCAGTCGAGTAAAACAAATTGAATTTATAGTATGTCAATTATTAGGAATGTCATTTTTAGTTGCTTATATGATTCAATTCTTGCACATTATCAAATGAGTATATGTTGGAAGTGGTGCCTCCCCCCCCCCCCCCCCCCCCCCCCCAAACACCATCACGCCAATCCAACATTATGGGCTCCCAAGAATCAAGATCCCCACTACTATGTGTTGGAGTGAAATTTTGTAAAGATGACCTCTCTCAATAAAGTAAACATACTGATAAAAAGTTTTATAGTGGATTGTGATTTCCAAATCATCTTTGTTACTTTCTCTTACTTTCAAGATTGCTTGGTTTTTTTGGTTTTTCTCTTTATCTTTCCAAAGGATTCATTAATGCATTTTTTTTTAAATTTTTTGTCTCTCTAATGCAGCCTTTTGTTTTAATTTCCATCGAGTTGCTAAATTTTTTTATATGGGAGTCAAATTATAATTATGATGAGAAAGGTTTGTGGGTCGACAATCATCATAAGATTTTTATAACATTTTATGATGGTGAATCTTTATGATTTCTAAATGTTATTCTTTTGAATTCTTTAACAATGATACGTAGAAAGTGGCGACTATCGATCTTAAATTTATCACAATTCCCTAGAGAAATTTTTCGATAGTCTCAAAAACATTTCTCGTGCCCAATTTTACATCAAATTAGTTGGTTTTGTTCAGATTTAATTATGATAGCCCCATGTGTTGATAGACATTGAAAAGGCCAAATTGTTTGGTTATCTTGGTCCCAACATCATCTTATTTATTAATTTTTTGCATTAATTAAAGTAGGGTTAGGTTAGGTTAGTGACAACTCATTTTGCTTAGCCATGCACATGGATTAATGATGATGATAATGAAGCAAAAAAAAAATCAAAAAATGATAAAAACTACACTAATCATACCAAGAAAGCATTAACAAAGAATTTGTGCTTCAATGGTGCATAACACCATTGGTATGCAACATTGAATAACATTAAACAAAAACGAGATAACAAACAAACATTTGTCAAGGAAGACGATGTTAAATTTTAAAAATTTCAAAAGATATGAATACAACAATCAAGAAAAGGACATGAAGAAGAAGAAGAAACCATGTGAACTTGACCTCATTAGAGGCAAATCTCAGTGAAACAAGTTAAATGATTCAATAAAAAAATGCATTTAAAGAATAATATTATTTCAAGCAAAAGACATGGGAAGCCAAATTAATAATTGAAAAAGACTACTTGTACACTTTTGTCGTAGAGACAGCATCTCATTCTGCATTATTCTATATTCCATTCCTTTTGACTGTTTTTCTCTCTTTATTGTGGCTATCTCTATTCCCTTTAGTCTCTGCTTTCACTTTCTGCTTTTAACTATTATTATATATGCATCACCACTTGGATTATTTGCTTGGGAGTGGCAGTCAGGAATCTCGAAAACCCTCAGACAATCAATTTACTTTCGATTTGCCTAGATATGTTGTTAAGATCTCTGACTGTGATGCATGCTCAAGTGGGAATGCCCTCATGTGATCGGACTATTCTTAAATTCAAGATTTGCCCTTTGCCACGCGGGCTTTCATCTTTCGGTAAACACCGAATTGAATGGTGAAGAATGTTTTGCACTAGATCTAGCAACGAACCGAACAGAAAAGATGATTCAAAAAAAATAAAAAATAAGAAGAGAATCAAAAGTTAAATGGCTTGTTAGACCAACAGGTAGTGAAATTTAAAGGGATTACAGTAAGTGACAATATCCAATAGGGTCCCAAATTGGAACCCGGAGAAAAGGAATCCGGTAGCCGATTGAGACTTGGAGAAGTGACTAAAACATGGAACTAGAGGGCAAAAATTTACGAAAACAACACGAGCAAAAGAAATATGGAAATAATCTGAATTCTCCATTTTAAATAAACCAAACCGGATTCTTCTTCGCCAGATAAGCCATTGTGAATGCATCAACTCCGGACCTCTAAGAGTTAGTTGAGTGACTTGAGTCATCCTGACTCGTCCTGACCTTCCGAAGGGCATCTAATCAGCTCCAATATGTTAACCACTTCGGCCATGTCCGGCCTGTTTGAAGGCACTTGCGATGTGCAGATTAAACCCAACTTCATAACTGGAATTGCCTCCTCAGCAGGAAACTTCCCTTGCAGCCTATCATCAACACAGTCCTCTACCTTGCCATCTTCCAATGATCCTCTGACCATGTCACAAAGCACTACTACATCATCCTCCATGTACTCAACAGGTCTCTTTCCAGTAACTATCTCAAGAACCAAAACCCCAAAACCGTACACATCACATTTCTCTGTTATCTTAACAGTTCTGCATGCAAATTCAGGTGCCATATAACCAAGGGCACTCTGAATCTTGCTGCTCAAAACATAACGATCCAAGGTCGGTAACAACCTGGCTAAACCATAATCTGCAATCTTAGGTTCACCAGAGCTGTCAATCAAGATATTGCTTGATTTTAAGTTGTAGTGGATTATGTTCATTTGGTGCAAATGAGCCAAGCCTTTAGCTGCACCCAGAATAATATTGAACCTCTCGTTCCAATGGAGAGTTTTCCCACCAGATCCTTCATGAAGGTGCTTGTACAAATCTCCACCAGAGACAAATTCATATATAAGAAGCTGAAGCGAGGGAGTCCAGTAATAACCTTCAAGTGCCACAAGATAACCATGACGGACTTTCCCCAAGTTTTTGACTTCCCTTTCAAAGTCTTCTTGGGACTTGACGAGACTTGAAACGGTGAGTTTCTTGATGGCAACGGAACGTCCATCTTTAAGCATAGTCCGGTAGACAGCTCCGAATCCTCCACGCCCAAGTTCACAATCCTTGTTAAGCAGAGCATGTGCCCCAGTGCTAAACTCAGGTTCGCCTGAAAACATGACAAGCTTCCCAGAATTACCATCCGTGGTAGGTGACTGGCTAAAGTCGTCACCACCAGAAAAGGTAAGGGCTGCTGCCGAGCGAGATGTGGAGGCACGTACTCGAAGGTTAAGCACGGTGATTGCAATAACACCAATAAAAATCGAAGCAGCTGCACCAATTGCAATGAGGGATGAAATGCTTAGAATTTTCTTTCCACGATGAAAGCTTTGGGAGATTGTACCCGGAGTGGCATCTGTTGAGTTGGGATTTAATACAATTGGCTTGGGAAGGACTGTAGGGCAACTTCTATTGACTGGTGCCCCACAAAGGGACGGATTGTCAGAGACGGAAGAGGGAGCTATGGTGTTGAAAAAACCACCAGCAGGTAATTCACCATTTAGCTGGTTGTGTGAAATGTTAAATGATTGCAGGCGGACGAGATTTACCAGCTGCTTCGGTAGGGTTCCTGTAAGCTGGTTAAAAGAGAAGTCGACGATCTGAAGGTTGGCAAGTTTTGAAAGAGATGTCGGAATGGAACCACTTATTTCATTGTGTGCCAGAGACCTGACGAATTCAGCAAAAACCAAAAAGGAGCTCAGTTGGAATGGCAGTGCAAAACAACGGGTTGCACAAAATTATAGACTTATTAACTGTTCAGAAAGAGCATTTTGATGCAGTTGTTTTATTTTGTGGACAATATGCACTTACAAAACGTCATAAAATTACACAACAGACTACAAATACAAATTGTCCCCAAAAAAATCGAAGGCACTTAAATTTTACAGGACTCTACTTGAATCAAAACCAACCAATCAGATATCTTCTAAATTAAGAAATTCATTAACTCTTGCAATTACAAATCTCACAAGAGGATGACTAAGAACCTTAACCAATTTGAGGCAAATGATGCAACTAACTTGGAAACCAACCTCAACTACAAGGTCAAATTGCTTTGAGCATAAAACTCAAAAACATTATACTTGCTTTCACAGAATCCTCCGGAACCATTCCACAGGTTGCATGGTTATGTCACATAAAATTGCTAAAAGAAAGAGAGTTAAAAAATAACAAAGGAAGCAAGAACAAGGTCAGAGACTTCCGTGGATAACTTACAATGAAATCAGTGAAGAGCAGTTCCCAATTGAAGAAGGAATATTGCCTCTCAATGAGTTTTTCTCTAGTGTCAATTCCTTAAGTGATGTAGCACTTCCAATATCCAAAGGGATACTATCATGTAACTGATTTTCGCTCAAATCCAGAATTTCCAAGGTCTTCAATTGCACGATACTTGCAGGAATGCTGCCTACAAGTGAGTTTCTTGACATATTCAATAACTGCAACCCACTTAAGTCCCCAACAGCTGACGGAATTTCACCAGATAACTTATTCTGGGACACATCCAAAATCACAACCTTTCTACGAGAATTTTCAGTCGATGAGGCAAGAAAACTGCCCATGCTTCCACTTAATCTATTATCTGAAAACAAAACTTGCTGTAAACCTAGTTTCAATATCCAAGAAGGAAGATTCCCAGTCAAGGAATTATGGCTAACATCCAAAACCAGAAGGTTTAAGCAATTACTCATGGGCTCAGGCATGCTTCCAGTAAGGCCATTCTTGGACAAATTTAGAACCTTCAATGACTGAAGCTTCCCCATAGCATCCGGAATTTGGCCACTGAAGTTATTTTCAGAAAGCTCCAAGGTCTCAAGGCTTCTCATTTCTCCAATCCATTCAGGCAGCTCCCCGGTAAATCCATTTTTATACAAAACCAGGTTATTACACAAGGCAAGCTTCTGCATTGTGCTTGGGAGCCCTTCAGAAAAAGAGTTTTCGCTCAAATCAACTGACCTTAAATATAAACAATCCCCAATTCCATCAGGAACACCACCAGTAAATTGATTATTCCTCAAACTTATGCCTCTCAAATTGCTCAAGCCATCAATGCCCTTCGGAATCTCACCCTCCAATAAATTATCAGACAAATCAAGCAACCTAAGTCCCTGCAAAGACCAAAGCGCTGAAGGCAACAGTCCTGAAAACTGATTGCCTGAAAAGTTCAGCGAAGCAAGGGTCGAGCAAGAGCCTAAACTCTCAGGAATTTGCCCCGAAAACTTGTTTTTAGCCAAAGAAATTGATCTTAAAGATCCACACTGCCTAAAGAAATCACTCTCGATTGGGCCCGAAAAGCTATTCTCACTCAAGTCCAGGACCCTTAAATTAGAAAGCTGAGAAAAGCTGAGGGTTATGGATCCCGTAAGATTGTTTCTTACAAGCGAAAGCTTTTGAAGAAATTGCAGTTGAAGGAGGCCTCTGCCTAATTTCCCTGAAAGCCCAAAGCCATCAAGGACAAGGTCAGAGACTCTATTGGATCTAGGGTTGCATTTTACCCCAACCCAATTATTACAAGGGCTATCATCATCTTCATTCCAAGAACTTAATTTCCCTTCTGGATCTTGAATGTCAGCCTTGAACACAACCAACCCCAGAATATCATCATTTAAAGAAGGGCTCAAAGATTTTACCCAACTTGGTGAGGATAAACAAATGAAAAACAGAATGCTGACTAGAATTCTTCTCATTTTCAAGATAGAATAGAAGAATGCAGGCGAAATTTAAGGCATTGTCTGTTTCAATGAAGCTTAAGACACAAAGTTTTCCTCGTTTTGGGAAACGAAATGACGGATTCTCGAAGACTTTCAAAACCTCGACAACGAAACGCTACTGCATAGTGCATAACAAAAAAAATGTAGACCCGTATACATACAAATAAGTAACGTATATCAGTTTTTACTCAACGGCGAGAAATTACAATCAACAGAAAAGAATGGAGAACCCCCAAAAAATAAAAGACAAAACCCGAAAAGAATCCAATCAAACAGCCGCATTTAGCAAGAAAAAAAAAACCAAAAAGAAGAGCTAATCTTTCTCAACCGGAACAGTCAAGAAAAACACCGAAAAGAAATGAAAGTGGGGGACATGGTAAGAGATTTAAAAGAGAATCGTTGCTTTAACATTGAAGTGAATAAGAAGAAAGAGTAAAAAGGAGTTTTCCATCTGAGACCGAATATGTGAGCTCCAGAGTGAAAAGCTTCACTGGAACAATCTCCCGTGGAAGAGCCTTACACTAGTTTAAAGCCTACAGGGTCACCGGAAAGTCAGACCGCCGGCGTCGAAGGCTCTCTCTTCTTTCTTTTTGTGTCCGAGAGAGAGAAAGAGGATGACTTCTTATTAACGGCAAAAAGAAAAAGGAGAGAAGGAAGTGGAGGGTACGCTTTTATTAGATTTGACACGTGGCGGTATCCAATGGGTCTTCACACGGGCCCAGGGTAGCCCATTGCTACCGGCTCAATTCCTCCTATTTGGCCGAAAACTACCTTAAGTAACTAATAAAATGTACTTATAACTTATAAGTTATAATTTTAAGCTGAGCCATAAGAGCAATTTACTTGTCTTGTGAGTTTGAGACATCTCTCATTTATAAAAGTACTGAATAAAATTTACTTTTTTAAGAAATGAATTTTAACCCCTTGCTTGGTTTCACTATCCCATAAATTTATTATTCTCTCTTATTTTCAACCACACAATTTTTCATAATATAATATTACATGTAAATTAAAAAAAAAAAAATTCCTTATTCTCAACTACACATTCTCCAAAAAAAATATTATTCTAAAAATTAAATTTGAAATAATGGTTCAAACATGAGCTAAATCTGCTTTAAACGAAAGTAAAATTTTAGCACAATCTATGTCCTCTAAAAGAATGAGAAAAATATTATTAATCCAAATAAGTGAACATAATGATTTAATTATTGTAATACTTTTTTCTTTGTCACTGTGATATTTCGATTTGATTACTTGACATAAAATCCGTTTGTTGATGTTAAAATCACCTACGACGTTTACGTTAGTAACATAAATTTGTTTGTCTCATATTGAAGAACAAAATTTAGATAGCCACTTAAACTACAAAAAATAAAAAAAGAGGGATTGATGATCAATTTCATTCCAACTATCAAACTGGAAATTTGATGAAAATATAGTGTATTTGAGGGAGTTTTTCATGTCTCATCCTTTCTCATGAACCTTGAAATGAGATATTCATGATGGCAAATTAAGTCCTTGTTCGGTCTTCATTATTTTCAAAGTATATTTTTTTTCTTTTATTTTTAACAACACATTTTTAATAAAATAATATTACACGTGACCCAAAACTTTTACTTATTTTTTTAACTACACATTTTCCATCAAAAATACTATTTTCGGACAAAAAGAAGCTCAAACAGACGCAAGAGGCATTGTGGTGCCGTTAAAATTTTAGAATTTGGACACGCCATACTAAATTTAAAAATCGCAAGCCCCACCCCCACGTGACAGAGATGTGAGATTAAGCCCATGTTTGGTACCCATTAAAATTTTCATTCGCATTTTTCTACTCATTTTCAACCACATATTATTCAATAAAATAATATTTTCCATCACATCAATAACTTTTCCTTCCTTTTCAACCACACATTCTCCATCAATCTACTATTCGAGAATACATTCTTTCAAAATAATGTGGTTCAAACACACCCTAAATGTACCCCAATGTGGATACATTTTGCATTTTTGTAATGGAACTAGTGGCTGCACGTGCAACGCACGTGCAGTGTATTTATTTGAGTCTAGATTAGTATAGAGTTTATTTGGTCATAAATTACATATTGATAAGTTAATAAACAGAAATTCCAATGAGAATGAATTATAATTACATGGATGTATAACCTGGTTGATTAAATACTATAAGAAGAGTAATACATGTAAGCAACAATTGATTAAAACCAAAAAACAGTGACCATATGCTATGGATATAGAAAAGAACACAACATAAGTAATAGTTGCATTAAGTGAAACCACAAATATTTAAACTGGTGATGAATGAACATGTGCTTTTAAAATTATTACAGCTGTTGGTCCATGTGCAGGAGCCAAAAAAAGGCTACAAAGTCATATCTATTACAGCCTTCAAAACACTTATACTATCACCTGTTGTGGTTCTTTGGTACAAAATTATCCCATGTAATTAACCACTTCATTGGACAAAAGATAATTTCAAACAAAAGAACAACAAAATGCCCTATTGCATTTTTTTGATGGATGCTTGTTTGTCTTCATTGGTGGTGTGTTTGTCGACTTTCTTGCTGGCAGGACTTGGGTCATCAAATTTATGGAAAAGGGGCCTCTTTACACAAGGAGATGAGGTTGCAAGAAGTGATGCCGAATCTGCATTCTCGACTTCAGTTACTGGACTTGTATTTTTTCTGTTGTCTGAGTCTTCAATGGTTGGTTCTTTTGTAGTTGAGTCAAGCATGAAGATGATTTCATACTTATGGTCTGATGAGCTTAATTGTTTCTGAACGGCAACGCTGAATTCAGTGGGATTTGGTCGCAATAGTATTGCCTTCACATAGAATGCATGGTCTTTATCAATTTTTGCACGGACAATCTCACTAAGATTTGGTGTAGTTTCCTGGAGAGGTTAGAAACATGAGTAGTAACTAAAGTAAATTTGTTAGTGAAAAAAAAAGGTCAGTGACCCTTACAGATGTTGTTTGGTCTATTAAAACCTCAGCACGACATTGCAGAATATTTTCAGCTGGTTTGCCCATAGCTGATGCAGTAAGAGATCCAGTTGAATCATGTAATTTAACATCTACTCGTGCTCTAGAATATTATGAGATAGCACCATTAGTGTAATGAATGAGTTTTAAATAGTTTTGGTTGGAGAATTAAAGATTGTATCACTATGAAACTAATGTGCTAGGTGTGCAGATTTTACAATGATTTTTTTTTTACCTTGGCATTGCTATCGAGCTTTGAGACTTACAGAACCTGCAGTAGTATGTCTCACCGGCCTTAGTAGCATTTGAAACTCTGTTGTAGTTATTACAGGATAGATACCAAAAGGAGGTTTTTTTCATTTCAACATCGGCTGTTGCTTTTACCCAAAAATATTTTTGCTGTGAATGAAGCAGTCTAGATTAAATAATGCACAAGTGTTTTAGATATGTAATATAAACCAAATAAATGGATTGTAAATTTATAGAAAAACTAATTCAAACGAAGTTTGAAATGATTTACCAGATTTAACAGAGATTGGATATCTCTAATATTAGTGTATTTATCCTCAGACGGAAGAGATAAATTTGATGGTGTAAGTGCAAGATATGATTTCATCAATGTGATTTCATTCAGTTCGTCCATGTTTTCAGCAATCCTTGCAGATTATATCATGGGTTTAAATACAAAGTTAGTTATCTGGGAAAAAAAAAATTATGTAAGAAGCTAAATTCCATTAGAATGGAAGGGTAGCATCTGAAAACATCAAATGAAAACAATTTAATTCCGAAAAGAAATGAGTAAAAAAATTCAATATGTTCATGAATTATGGAGTGAAAAGTGGGCTACTTATGGAGTGCTTAATCTGAAAACATGAAAGACTTATAATCAGCAGTCTACATGTATTGAAAAATACAGTCATAATCAAGTGAGCATTTCTTGTGTAGTGAATGATAGCAAAAAAGTTAAAAGTTTAGTAGAAGGCAGGTTATTTTTCTAATGGATCAAAGTAAATTGGAATGCTAATGCTAAAAGAGGTCTGAGTAAAACATTAATAATTATTGAAATCTATGCAAAAGTGTAATGCTGGATCAAAAAAGGGACTATACAGGAGAGTTTAATTCATGTACTGAAGTGATTTGAATTGGAAAAATGTAATAGAAGATAGATATTACCACGACCTGAACTCTGTAATTTCATCAAATGGATAGTCAATGAAGAAGCAACTATTGGTCTTTGTGGATAGAGACAGCCCTACAGAGATGAAGTAAAGTGTAAATGAGTTTTTTAGGTTATTTTATATATATATATACATAAATACATGCAACTATCTGCATACACTAAATTTCTTACTGTAAAAACCAAGTAAGATACTATATTCAAATATATATTTAGGAAAAGATTCAGCAAACAAACCATTGAAAGATGAAACTTTCAAATGATTTCCAACAAGGACTGGTTTTTTTGCTATATTGTTTGCAATAAGAATGCATTCTCGCTCCACGAAAGCTTCTCACATTGTCAGGACAACTGTTTCAAATCTGGCATGAAATTAAAAAAATGAATTATATCTCAGTCTAAATAAGTTGGATTTAAAGTATAACAAAACAAAGTAAATATCAACTTTTTGTTCATAAGAACAATGTCTTGAACATATACTTGCCCACCAGCTCGTGTATATATGAGCCTCTTGGGTCGTATGTCAATAGCAATTGCAAGTACAGCTATAATAGAATAATATGTTAGTATGAAACAATGATGAAAAAAATAAGAAAATGGAAGAAAAAAATATGTCAAACTGATGATACATATGTCGGTAAATGATCATTGGAATTGACAGTTCCATTCAATGGTTCAAAAAGACAATAAATAAAAAAATAAGGTTCAGACATCACAACACAACAGAATGTTAAAAATTGATAGGAGCCAATGTTAAAAATTTATAGGAGCTGCATTCACAACACAATTTAAGAATTTAACCTATAGATACACTTTGAAACACAAGGTTCAGATCAACATATTCAGACATTTGTACATGAAAAATATTGCCATTAATCATCTGAACTAAATTATGTCAGATTAAAGTCATATTAACAAGATAGGGGAAAAAATCACCTACAAGTGTTATGGATTTAATAGTAATTCATGCTGCCTCTTGGACTACATTCACAAGTAGAGGTATTAAAGACTTGAGAGATTCATAATGATCTACCAGTTCATATTATTCAAAATTCAGACCTGAGTAATAATTACACATCTAATTCCCGCATTTGGTCATCAGACATCATTTGTATGAAACAAGAATCATTACAGTTTCCTATCAATGTGTCATTCTCTTTGTAATTCATAAACAAGAGTGTAAAGTCCGAGTAGACTACGAATCCAACTTTAATCAAATAAATGCAATAATGAGCATCATTCTAATCATAATAGTCAATCGATGAAATCTCAGTATTCTATTACAGAATTCATCCACATTACATGTTGATAGAATCCTCACAAATTTGTCCCAAAGAAATACTCCCACTTTCTTCAGATCTTGATGTTTTTAATTCTAATATTCATCCAACTCTCAGAGATTTTAAAAGACGGGGGTTTTTTTTTTATTGATTTTTCCTCCTTAATCAGAGGAAATCGAGTCCAAAAATCCATAGACAAGAGGATGCACCTATGGTGGAAATGCAAAAGGTTTGTGTCCTTATCCCTATCTATGTAAATATGATGTTTATAATTAGACGCATTCAAATACATACGTATAAAGGTAGATGAATAGGACAGTGATGAGCAATAAATATGGCGTTATCTTTATATGGAATTTATTTTATACCAGCAGCATATTAATAAGCATAAGAATAAGAATAGGAGCATTTGAGACAGGTTTATAGCATGTATGAGCCTAACCTGTTCTTCAACGACTGTTTGAAGATTTTGATAATTTTACTCATACCTTGCATCTCTAAGCAATGTTAATAGCATCTCAAGGTCGCAGATCAAAGCTGACACATTCTGCCTCATACTTATAAAATCAGTAGAAGATTATTCAAGATTAATACACTAATCAATGATTGATTATAAGCAAGTTTTATAAGATTGTTCAATGATGCTTCACATCAGGTTATTAACAAGTGTCATGCACCAAATAAAACAGGAAAAATAAGATAATAAAAAATTATAATTTCAGTCAAACATGAGAAATTGAGAGTAAAGTGATATATCGAGGAAAATATCTTAAATTAGGAAAAAATGAAGCAGAGCGGAGGAACAAAGATAAATGTTCTCACTCTATTCTCCATCCACAACACTTTAAAAATAAAAAATAAAATAAAAAACCTATCCATTAAAATTTCAATTTCAATTTCAACACTTGTCAAACAATTTCCTAGGCAATCAGCTGAATTTAAAAGCATTAATTTCACTTTAGCAGCCATATGGTAATGTATTCTAACCTAAAAGACCTAGGAAGCTCAATTTGATACAAAAACAATGAAATCTAGGTGATGAAAAGCAAAGAAAATTTACTCAAATTTAGTCTAACGTATCCCTTCACATGTCTTTATCTTTATTTAGAATAATATGTAACATTTTACTCTTCTTATATTCATCAATTTTTCTCTATTGTATATCAGCCTCTAAAAAGCCACCAGTAGGGAATGAAAATTAGATGCATTCAACAACAAAAAAGTTGAGGAAAGTGGATTAAAAGTTTGTGAATTTTTAAGTTTAAGGGAGATTAACAATCTGCAAGGAAGCTAATGAATAGAAATTGATAAGCCTATCTTACTGTCCTTATAGCAATAATATTTATTTATGAAAAGTAAAGTAATTAAAGTAATCTTATTTACATCTAGAAATATAAAGAAAAGACAATTAATAAAAACAGCATTACTAATTGGATAACCTATTAAAAGAAAACAGCTTTGAAACAAGAAATCATACCATTTGGTTAGAGACACCATAAAAATACCTCTGTCGATAGTCTACTAAAGAATAGGTGCTAGGACACTTGTGATACCTACCAACCAGGTAGTGAGACTTTGAAAATGTAAAGAAGAGCATCAAATTTCAGAATGAGGCGTAGAGCATGTAAATTGTAATTTTTCTTCCTATTAAAACTAAGAGAAAGGTGGAATCATAAACCAAACTGCAAACATCATTTTTCTAGTCCTCGATGCTTAAGCTTTTAATTTCTAGTATCATGCACCTAACATCTAATATCTATAACTGATTATAGTGACTTGGTATTGATTTAACTATACACCACTACATGCTTTACACTTATAGAATTCTTTTTAACAATAATAAACTTATGACAGATCAATGATTGCATAACCCTTAAAAAGAAGACAGCTTCGAAACGATAAATCATACCACTTGGTTAGAGACACCATAACAATACCTCTGAAGATAGTCTGCATGGGTATACTCATCACAGGTATACCCTTCTCAAAGAAAAGCATGGGAGATTTTTTAGGGTCAAACTTTGAAGGAGCCCACCACCTAAAACCAAAATAAAGAAGCTAAATTACCAGCAAAAACAACCGTTATATGTCTATATTACGTTGAAATCAACAAAAGTTCATCAAAAGGCACTATAAGAAAGAAATACAATGCGAATGGCGATCATTTTGAAATCGCAACCAAAGTTGTAAAACACTTAGTAAATAATATTTAGTGCATATTTGAGCCCCATTTTATCCACAAAATACATTTTGGAATAATATTTTGATGGAGAATTTGTGATTAAAAAATAAAAAAAAAGAGTTTCAGGTTTGCGAATAATATTATTTTATTCAAGAATATGTGGTTGAAAAGAAGAGAGAAAAATATATTCGAAAATAATGGAGACCACACAAAGGGTAGTGCTAGACCAAACTTTGGCCATATAGAACCTTCTGATATTTTATGAAATTAAATTTGAGATGTCTTTGTCATTTTCAAAATGTATATGGAAATTATGATTCTCTCAAACTTTTCAGTGTAAAAGTCTGATGCTCAATAATAGTGTCACAAAGAATGATTGTTCATAGTCTAAAATAACAATTCCAAGATTCAATTGACAGCCTGATAATGGATAATAAAATAGTTGCATGCCAGGTAAAATAGTAATCTTGTTCTGCAAATTACAGAAATCACGAGGGTTGTTTTCCTAGTCATTCTAGGAAATTAAGGGATTTAGATTACTGTTCATACCTTGAGAAGATTACTCGCCGAAACAGTTTCATCAAATCAATAGTTGTTTGATCAGCATTGCTTTTCAAATTCAAACTCTCATCTTTTCTAAAACCCTGATTGAATAACAAAAGAAATGAATTAAAAGATAATAATGATGCAACTGGATCCAAACCCAATAATTACCCAAAAGGAAATGGTAAATAAAAAAAAATGATGATAGAAAGAGTAATGTTTGTTTCTGAATATAATGATAACATTATCTAAGACAAAAAGTCAAATCATGATAAAAAGGGTTATGTTTAATTAATGAATAGAAAATAGAAATCCAATTATGAAATCCCCCTATAGGAGTCACACAGAGCTTCTCAGTTCAATACATATATCCTGAGACTTAAGTTTCCCCTTCATTGTCTATTCAATATGTGCCTATTTAATTCATGTATTACTTCTTGCCGAGCAGCATCCTTGTATAACATTACTGGTCTTATCGTTCTCCAATAACATTTTCCCTTGTAATCTTGTAGCCACGATTACAAAGAATCCAAAATCAACCCCCCCCACCCTCGCCAACCCCTAATACACACATAACCCTACCTCATTTTTCTGTCTAAACAATACTGAAAAGAATCAAGTTTGTGTAGTTAATGTATGGACCAGATTTATGACCCAAAACCACACAAAGCAGCACCGCTACAAGGAAGAAAGAATCACACTCAAAACCTTAAGAGAAGCAGCCAACAAATTGCGAGGAGTAAGCTGCGGACAAAGGCAGCAACGAAACTGTAGCAGCAAGGCAGAGAGAAGAAGCGAGGTAGGTTCGAACCAATACAAAACAAATACAACCAAAAACTTAAAAAGAACCTTAGAATCATGAGAAAAAAAATCTAGATCTTAATTTACATGGCAAGAATGTAAATAAATTACACAAAACGAACAATCTTCTCCTAAGAAATGAACGAAAAGCAAGGAAATAAGAAAAATAACCTTACCTTTTTCGACCCACCCAAGATCCGAGCCCTTTCACGGCGAGAATCAACTCAGACAGGGAAAAAAACTTCGAAAATGAGAACCCTAATAACCCCAAAAACAAAAAAAAAAAAAAAACAGATCAATGGACGAAGAAAGGGGCGACAGTGAAGAGATGAAGAGAGAGAGAGACAGGAAATACCAAAGAGGATGAGTAGACAAACGACCAAAATTATATCACCTCGGAACTGAAGTAGGATTTGCGGGAGATACAAGATGGAAGACAACGAAGAGGCGGCGCAAAACGAAGAAGAAATGGAAACACCGAAAACAAACAAGACGGAGGACAAACCCTAAGACAACAAGGTCACGCGACTTGAGGTAAAAAAAAACCAAACACTAAAACGGCATTGTTCTGACGTTTTCAAAACGGTGTCGTTTTTGACATATATTAGTTTCTACAGTGACCAGCCTCCTCACTCTTTTTATATGTGTAGGATATCTAAAACCTGCTGACGAAAAGAACCAATATAAAATGAATTTACTTTTCTACACCGTACATAGGTATGAGAATTTAGCGTGAGTAATAAAGTGGGAGATTTCAGACAGAAATGTACCAGAAAAAGAGAATAGAAATAAAGAAAGTTAGGTGAAAGAATGAGATTGGTGGGTGGGCAATAAATAAAGTTTTGCAGAGGTAGAACTTCACTTTTGCCTTTTACCTTTCCTCTTCTTTTAATTTCATCGACAGAGGTCCCCCAACTTCTTCTTCAAAATTCGAACTCTCGTGATTACCAAAGATTTTTATTTTTTCCGATTGCAACTAGTCGGAATTTCTAAATTAGGTAGAGATAGGCTGCATCGTGTCGGCTCGACCCACAGTCACTCACAGGGGCAGATCGGGGGGGTCTTGGGGTCACGTGCCCCAACTTTTGAGATTTTTTTTTTCTTCATAAAGTCATGTTTGGTATTGATTGAAATCTAAATTTTATTCAAAATCAAAGTTAACAATTAATTTTAATAACATATTTCATGAAATCCATAACTATTTAACTTTTTATCAAATTTTACTAAAAAAATTGATTTTAATATCCACCAAATTTGGGCAAAATCACAATAAATTTGAATATCGATAATATGTTAATTTAAAAAATTCTCCGACGATCGCTAATTGAATATACAAATTGCTTATATCATTTCAAAACTTATTTCGAGAACTACATTATGAAAATATCGAATGGTTCAAACAGATATCGAAAATAGTTAAAATACGTTAAATATGAGTATTTAAGAAAGACGTCTAGCTCGTATTAAAAAAATAAAATCAATTATTTAATTAACATTTATTATTTTTACGATACAAATTTCTCAATGTAATTTTCATCATTTTATTAGAAAATTTTATATGGAATATGACATCAATTTTTTTTTTAAATTTTACATCCGAAAAAGTCATATCCCATATAAATTTTCGGATGCAAAATTATATCGGGTATGATTTTTTTGGACGTTAATCTTCGATTGTAAAAGTTCTCTCTACTTCTTTGCAAATTCGATTGTACCCCATAACTTTAAAGTTCTGCATCCTCTCTAGTCACTTGTGCTTGGCTTGACAATAGCCATTAGTTTAAGTAGAAATTTGAGTCAAAATCAAAAATCAACAAAAACTTTATTTAGCCCACCCATTTGGAGAGGTAGATTGAACATTGGACTAATAACGTCAATTTTAAAAAAAAAAAATTTGTTATAATATAACGGAAAATTAAAAAATAATAAGGTTTAGAGAAAACTAGGCCATCGACAGCTTCAGGTGATAAGGTGTAGCCCAACGCCACTATAAAATCGCTGGCTTTATTAAACTTGAGAAAAAAAAAAAAAAAATTACTCTGTTTTGGAGGATTAAAAGAAAAAACACATAATTTGTGGCTGCTGGGATTCGAGCCCAGGTCTCCACGGCCACAACGTGGAATTCTTACCACTAAACTACAGCCACTTGATAGTCTAAACCTTGTACTTTTTTTATTTAACTTACAAAACGTTGTGGGCTTTTTCGGTCAATAGCTTAAACGGAAAACCCCATTTTTAGGGTTTTAGGAAAGGGTTAGAGAAAACGAAGAAATCTTGAAGAAACCGCAACACAGTACACGATCAAAGAAGGATGAAACCAATTAGAGCCATCACAACCCTTGTACCCAGGTATTCTTCCTTAAGCCCTTTCAATTATGATATTTCTTTTCTTTTTTTGGCGTATATTTTTCATCAAATAACAAGCCATTGCATAGGCTTCAGGTGGCACTTGAATCTGTTTCTCTCAGAAACTACGCCAGTCATGCTAACCATTTGAACAAGTTGAACGCAGCCGGTCAGTATATATATATCATTTGCGTTTCAGGGTTGCTCTTAAAATTTTGAATGTTGATTGGATTTTAGTAATTGTAAATTTTGATTCTCGTTGCAAGGTGTCCCGGTTTTGTTTAGATTGTTGGGAAATGGACGAACTGTAAATTGTTGGTCGGAATTGAAAGTTTCTGAGATCCATGGAGCGAAGTTTGTGATTCCTAGCTATGCTAGGTCCCTGGCATCTAGGGCTTCGGAATCTACACAGAAGCGATCGGAGGTTTTATTTTTAATGCGTTTACTCTTCCAGTATTATTTAGAATTGCATTGGAGCATTGAATTGATATTTTTACTGTACTTTTGGTTGCCATCAATTTTGGGTTACATTTGCTTAAGTTCTTCTGAGTGAGTGTTGATAGCTTATAATCCTAGTAACATAGAGACAATAATTATTACTGACTGCTTTGTGTCCACTTAACTTTGACACTTTCTTCATTTTAATTTTCCTTTTTCCTTTTTGGTTTAAAAGTGCAAAACTACATTTTTTTGATCCTATATTTTGTTCATAGCTTTCCACGATAGAATCATAAAATCACATTGGCCTTAGTAAAATTAATGACTGCATTGTTTTGATATTTTCCAAGGTGTATGCCTTGAGGTATGTCTCACTCGAGGCTTTCATTGATCACCTCAAACCCTTCCCTGAGCAACACCATCCTCACCATTGAAACCTCGAAATTGACAATTGACTACAAGAGGCGGCAAAGGTCGTCAATTTATGCATCACAGTTTAGATTCCTAAACCCCCTTGCAATTTTTTAGTAGTCAACTCCATTGATTATTTTGATGATGCAGAGAAATAAAATGGCGAGGAGCAAAATTTTATCTGGCTATCAGATTAGGAGCAACGTCTCACGTTAACTGGAATTATCTTGTGCTATTTTCCTAAAACTAGGTGGCAATTTGAGTAACCTAGGCCTCTTTGTATTGGCTTAAGAGCTCCAGTTTAGTCAACTTGTAAAATGATATGCAAAGCCCCATCATAGGTGATCTGGGAAATTCTTAGTCCCTTCTTAGGTAATCTTTAATGTAATCTGATGTAATTGTTTAAGGGACGTGCATGGCAGATGCCAAGCTATTTGAGGCACATGATCTGCCAGAGGGCCACTTTATAGATCCTTAAGATAATTGCTACTGTATAATGACACCTAGTGCTAATTGTCGGGCTTCATTTCTACAAAATAAATGGTCAATGCATTCATCTCACACAACACAACCATTTGCGATCAGCACTTGCTTTGCTCTAGGCAATCCATGAAAGCAACCCAACTCCAGTAGCAATTGTCACTGAGCATGATCACGCTGCAGTAATGACCTTAACAGGATTTATTTGCTGCCTTGTACGACTATGACTGATCACATGCCTAACAACACTTAGTCTACCAAATGGTATGACTTCAACCTGGGACTGAGTCAGAGATGAATATTTCATCAACGCTACCTTTTTGTATTTAAAGCGAAGTTTCCCGTGCTGCCAAAAACATTATATGTGTTATGATTATAATCTAAACTTGACTTATGTTGGTGAGCAAAGATTTTTATGCTCTATTCTATCTTCACAGGCTCGAAGAGACGTATCCAAAGTTGAGGATCCATTTGATGCACCAACATACAATATTCCCGAGAAGCCAGTGACTTTTACAGAGGGAGCTTCTTACAGTATTATCATCCTTGCCGGGCTTGGAATTGCTGCTGCTGCAGGATATGGTGTTTTCAAGGAACTTATATTTGAACCAAAAGAGTAAAGATTTACTTCTAAGAGCTAATCATGTCGTACACGATTAAACTCTTATTGTTGAGGCCTCTAAAATATTCCAATTAATCATACTGCTCTTCCGCAGGTACAAAATATTTGGGAAAGCTCTGGAGAGAATTCAAAATGACAGTCAGGTTTCATCAAATATTATTTAATCTTCTCTTTATGATTTCTTTGGGATCTTTAATCTGTGATCACTGGCCTTATATTGAACATCCATCTTTCATGCTGTATTGGGGTGTGAAAACAGAAGGTGATAGCTTGATAACAACCATGATTTCCAATGACACTAACTTCATAGACATCTGAGGCTCAATAGACAAAAGAAAGTTAATGGTCGTTGGTCCCTACTCCCGTCATAAACCTTTTAAGTGAGAAAATGGATGTTTTAGAGCGAAAATTAACAGCTTTTTACTCTGGGAAACTAAGAAAGATGGTTGAATTCTGTTGTAGCTAGCTAGGTTTTCTTTCAGCGGGGTCATTTTATAACTTTTCGACATGATAGTGAATGCTGTTAAAATTAACATTATTGTGTATTTAATCAAATGATAATAAGGGGCATTCTGCCACTGAAAGGGGAATTTGTAAATCGAGCTCTAGGGTTTTGCTTGAAAATGTGGTGGTTGTTGATTTAAGTAAAAAAAAGGTGTACCTAGTGCACGAGGTCCTCACGTGTCTGTATGGTATCGGAATTTAGTTGGAGAGATGCTAATTTGATTTGTATGTTTTGTTATAATAAAGTCAAATATCTAATCAGTCCATCATGTAAAATCCATGTGTCTTGCTGTTAAACGCTTCATGCTAAATGCTAGTCATTAAGTTATCCAGTAAATCATGCTGATCAATGTTAGCTAACTGTTTATCCTTCCGCATCCTGCCCAAGTTTAGCATGAAGACTGTAGAACTTCAGGTTTTAATGTCACGGGACCTGTGTGCTACCAGTGACATTTTTTGTAAATTTCATTTCTGCTGGCATAAAATGCAGTTTCTTTTGCCATTAGATGAAGAATACCTAAAAATTGAAGATAGTTTTGATGTTTGTGGATATTGTGATTGCATTTCATGTTGTGATAGTTTAAAACTTTCTTTGCACCAGGTTAGGGTGAGGATTGGGTCCCCTATTACTGGCTATGGCCAAGAAAGCAGGAATCGTGCTGCTCGTCAGCGAATTCCTAATCGAACATGGACTGATGAGGATGGCACTGAGCATGTTGAGGTAGCTTAGTAATCATATTCATTTTATAGTTAAATCTCATAACCATCTGGTTTCACACGATTTCCAATGCTTGCTGCAGTAACAAATATTTCTACAAAGCCCCACCCCACCCCAGTAGTAACTGATGTATGTAAAGGTTTAGTTTCCAAATATTGTGTACAAAGACACTCAAATGAATTGGATTTTTAGGTAAATTTCTATATTCGTGGGCCACATGGAGCTGGCAAAGTTGGTGCTGAAATGTTCAAGGATAAGGTTGATAAACAGTGGAAGTTTATCTATCTGATTGTTGAGATCAAATCCCCATCCCCAGCACAACTGTTGCTCGAGTCTTATGTCCCTGCTTGAAATTTATACGTGTACACAATGGAGTTGCTCCTGTCTGCTCTATGCTTAATGAGGAAATCAATGCTTCAGGCCCTCGTTTATTTTCTGCTTCATCCGAATGCAGGTTAGTATGAATTGCTTAATCAATGTTTTGATGAACTGTAATCATAAGGGCATGTTGTACAGTTTGCTGCGGGCATAATGAGATTGTCAATTCTTAACATTGTGTTTGGAGATGGTTTATGATGCAGTACTTTGCCGTCTCTTTTCTTCGCTTAATGGAAGATTATGAAATTTCAAATATAGTTCTGTTCTTAAAAATGATGATGCATATTGATTGATCTTTAGAAGAATAGGATATAATTATATGAAGTAACTATGATCGTGGACTTGCGGGGCTTCAATGCCAAGCGGTGGCTGAGCTAGAACCCGGCGAGGGGCACAGCCGCGCGTGCTAGCTCCGTCGGAGCCAGGAAGAATGGGAGTGATTTGGAAGATGAACAAAAGTGATTTGGGCCATTTTTATTTTTTATTTTTAAGTTGTGGGCTTTTTCCGTCAGGGCCTCGTTTAAGAAAAAAATATATATTAGGCCCAATTACTCAATCCAATGGATTGAAGATGCAAAGCCTGTTTGGCTAGCTGGTTTTATTCACTTCACAAATCACACGCATAGAGCCACATGTACGCTCGGCACTTCAAACCCAAAATCAAACAATTTCATCCAATTCCAATTTCCAAACACTATTCTTCGCTGCCAGCACTCACACCGAACCACCATCGAGTCGTCGACGCTGAGCCACTGGCCACTACAGCACTACACCACCACTGCATCGTCGGTAACTGATTTCACTTGTGATAGCGTGACATGAGCGGTGGGCATCCTGCCTCCATTTTTTTTTTTTTTTGGTTCTTTCTAGTTCGTTTATGGATTTATTATTTATGAAATTATGAGTAATCGATTAAATTAATCAGTTATAATTTATGATTTTATGTTTTTTGAGTATTTATTGTGAGTCAATCTGTGACTAGTGAGTTGTGAGTATGTTAGTATTTATGAAAATTGGGGGCCACAAGCGTAATCAAACTATTTTATTCATTGTTCTAAAACACGGAAGATAGGGCTAGGCGTGAGGTATGAAAAAGTCGCTCGATGGTTGTCAACTCTATTTTGATAGCCCATAATGTATGCATAGGAGGCAAAAGGTGCGACTAATGTGAGTAAGCATTAAGAGATGAACACCTTTTATTTTTAAAAAATAAATTTTTTTTTCATTTTCTTATTTTTTACGCCTTTTAGAGACTTGATTCTATTTAAAAGTTATAACCAAGTCCTTTGTAAGTGTAGACGAGAACTTTCATAGCATTATACAGCACAATTTCAATGGTAAATCGTGAATCCGAGACCTCTTGTCTTGTCTATTATATATTACAACTACTTGTTTGAGAGGTCAAACAATAGTACAAAGTGAAAATCAAAATAAAACTTGCAAAGCATAGAAAAATATGTATTCGCAAATTATGTGTATCTCATTCGTTTGATTGAACGTCATTAAAACGATGACAAATACATAATAATGATGCTAGCATATCATGAAGGAGATGCCGGAAAATAAAAGTATAATTTGTCAAAGTAAATAAAACAAATAATTAAAAGGATTCCTTTCACTAAAACTTCAAACTAAACTTGGCTGAGAAATTCAATTGAATAAAAATCAGTAAAAATGCTTGTGGTGGTGATGGTGATGTCTATGATCATCCCATCTAAAGCATTGCAACACAGGATAGCAAGCAACAAACAAGCATCTCCCGATCATTCGGAAGGCAGACGAGACTAACATACAAGGGCAGCAACAGCATGCCAACAGTGGATCATCGTACGGGCCACCGCCTCCATGGTGGTGGTTGTGCTTCTCCATATCTCTAAAACCTGATCACAACTTGATAGTTAGTAAAAAATAAGACACCCCACAATCAAAAAGAAAAAAACGGATTCAGTTGGTTTAACATGTTATCAAAATCAGAAAATATTTAGGTTTACGAATATTAATTATTGGCTATGTTGAGACGTTGAAAAAATGAATCTGACTTGTGCGTGGAGACGGACGTACCGAAAATCTTACCTTGTTGAATTCCTGAAGATCTGATGAGGGACAGAGTATTTGTTCAGAAAGAGTTGTATTTGTATACAAGTTGGCAAAATCGTATGGAGGAAGGCGTGTGAATTGCGTGTTGGTGCTTATTATTTTATTTATTTCCTGTATTTTTATGTAGCGGATAATACTGTAAGCTACCCTGGCAATTGGAACCAAAATAAAGAATGGGTCATTTAATTCATTATTAATGTGGTTGAACAGATTGTGGAAATTAACGTTTCAGGTGTGTGTGTGTGTGTGTGGGGGGGGGGGGGGGGGGGGTATTGTACTATCTCTGGATCAATTATCATAAATTATGATGTTGTCATCATTTTGTTCAAAAATTATAACTCATGATACTAATACAATTCACCCTATATCATCCAGAATCAAGCTCGAGAATCCACCGCATGTCTAGTTCATTGGACTCGCCTCGTTTCAAATATGCCGACAAGAGACCTTATTTCAGAAGATACATTTATAAGAGATGGAAGGGGGTTTACAAAATCTTAAATATGGAGATCCTATGTTTATTATGAATTCAACTCTCTTAGACAAAACATCGAAACAACTTCTGGAGATAAATCGGGACGTGTCTATCAAAGCGTTCCAATATGTTTATTCACTCTTATTGCTACTTTTGATTCTTTCTAAAAGCCACAGTGACTTCAACCAACCGAATGGATTCACAGTTGTGCACCCTATGTGGTAAGACATTTACTTACTGCTAGTTTCGATTGGGTGTGGCTCTTGAAACTTTGTACTCATTTCTAAAAGTTTCCGAAACCGAATCGAGCGGCTCTTCAAAAATTAAATACCCGAACAGGTATTTGAATCAAGAACCTATGAGTTTGGTTCGGTTCTCGATTCTAGGCCAAGAACCGTATATAAATAATTTTTTTAATTTTTTATATTGAATTCATTAAATTATTTTAATTTTTTTCTAAATAAATTAGCAAATTAATTAGGTAAATATAATTTTTGGTATTTGTATATATTGAATTACTCTTATTGGACAACTTGTTATTTATATGGTTTTAAATTGTGGTACGTTAATTTGTAATAGTTACGAATGGACATATTATTAGTTATATTTATGTAGTATTGTTGTAAATGTTAAAAATTTTAATAATGGTACGGAATCGAACCCGAACGGTTCCATTTATTAAATACTTGAAAATTTTGGATCGATTCGATTCTGAAGAGAAAATCGAATCGAATTGGACCATGTCCAGCCCTACTCATTTCATAATGGGAATGAAGTAGCTCACATGTCGGCATTTTTTTGTTTCTATGTAGCGAGGTTAAGGTTTGGGAGGACGTTTGCCCTCTTGTTGTTTCTAATACATAACTGTTGGTCGTTTGAGTTGAAAGCGGTTTCTTTCCGACAAATACAATCTACATTTTATACCAAGCATAGAGGATTAGTTTTATCCATTCCAAGTAACCCTTTCAACTGACCTCGGCACCTCAAATGACTGAAGCATCTTGATAGATCCAGAGTTAATTCCTTCCCTAGCCAAGAAATCCACCCACCATAATATTTCCCTCCCTAAATATGTGTGATATTCAAGCATCTCCAAGCCACTGACCCCCATTTTTCATCAGAAGGAACCCAATCATGGTCGAATCTACAAAAATAATTCTTGACTTTATAAAATTTATCTACTTTTCCGAGTGGAGTGCTTTTTTGGCCAAGTAAGCAAACATTTAAAATCAAATTAAAATTCTTTAACAATGAAATGCGTTTCAATTCATTGATTTCTCGTCAATTTTCAACTCTGATCCAAACCCATTTCTCTTCATCTCTCGACACCAAAATCAAAGCATTAGTCCAACGGGGACACTATCAAGAAGCCCTCAAAGCATCCTCCAAAGCGTCCAATTATTCAAAATTCACCTTCCCTTCTCTCCTCAAAGTCTGTGCTTCTCTGGAGAATCTCCGGTATGGCAAAGCACTTCACTCCGAAATCATCAAGACGGACCTTCTTTTTGACCCTTATATTACTGCTTCGCTCATCAATATGTACGTTAAATGTGGGTCACTTTGCATTGCAGTCAAGCTGTTTGAAAATGTGACTCAGCGTGAAGTTTTGGTTCAAGATGTTACGCTTTGGAATTCCATGATTGATGGGTTTTTGAAAAATGGATATTTTGAGGAGGGTGTGGTTCAGTTCCGTCGAATGCAGGCGTTGAATATCAAGCCTGATGGGTACACTTTGTGTATTCTTCTTGGAGTGTGTAATGACATTTCAGATTTTTCATATGGGAGGAAACTTCATGGTTATGTCGTTAGAAACATGTTTGATGATGACCCTTTTGTAATTACTGCGCTGATTGATATGTATTCAAACTTTAATAGGCCAGTGGATGCTTGGAATGTTTTCGAAAAGGTGGAAAATAAGTGTAACATTGCAGTGTGGAATGCAATGATCAATGGCTTTTGCAAAAAGGGATTCTGGAGAGATGCCTTAGAGTTGTACTCTCTAGTAAAAGTTGAGGGTCTTGAATTGGGATCCACATCATTTTCGAGTGTTCTAACGGCCTGTTCACAAGGTGAGGATATAGATTGTGGTAGACAGCTCCATTGTGATGTGATTAAGGCAGGTTTTGAGAGTGATCCTTATGTCAATACTTCTCTTTTAACAGTGTATTCGAAGTGTGGATTTGTGGAAGATGCGGAGAAATTTTTTCATTCAATAGCAGGTAAAGAGGTTGGAATGTGGAATAGTATGATCTCGGCTTATGTTAATTGTGAATGCCCACACAGTGCATTGGAAGTCTATTATCAGATGCGATATAGAGCGATCACACCTGATTCTTTCACCATATCCAATGTATTGATAGCTTGCAGTATGATTGGATCATTTGAGTTTGGTAGGATGATTCACGGCGAATTGTGGAAGAGACCAATAAAGGATAATGTTTCCGTGCAGAGTGCCCTGTTGACGATGTACTCAAGGTTTGGGAGATTGGAGGATTCGTTTGAAATCTTTGATAAAATGAAGGAAAGGGATGTAGTAACATGGGGCTCTATGATATCAGGTAACTGTGAGAATAGAAAATTCAAGGAAGCACTAGATTTATTTAAAGCAATGAAGTCTGATGGTGTGGAACTAGATTCTAATGTTACAGCAAGTGCAATCAATGCTTGTGTAGAACTTAATGATACCAAACTAGGTTGCTGTATTCATGGATTCACAATTAAGAAAGGATTGGAATCAAATGTTTTTACGGGTAGTTCTCTGATAGAATTATATTCTAAATGTGGACAGCCAGAAATGGCTGGAAATGTTTTTTCTGATGTCTCGAATAAGAATTTGGTGGTCTGGAATTCTTTAATTTCATGCTATTGCCAGAATGGTCTCCCAGATGTCTCCATTAGTCTTTTTCCTAAGATTCTGCAGAATGGCTTGTACCCGGACTCTATTTCAATCACCAGTGTCCTTTCTGCAGTTTCATCGGTGGCAGCATTGCTTAAGGGAAAGGCGGTACACAGTTACTATATAAAACTCCAAATTCCTGAAGATATTCAAGTAGAAAATGCATTACTAAACATGTACCTCAAGTGTGGAAGCTTAAAACATGCACAACATATGTTCCAAATTATGTCGAAAAGAAACCTCGTAACTTGGAATTCAATGATTGCTGGTTATGGATCTCATGGTGAAATCCAAGAAGCCATCAAATTGTTCAACGAGATGAGAAATTCTAGAATGTTACCGGATGAAGTAACGTTCCTTTCCTTGATTTCCTCTTGCAATCACGCTGGTTTCTCTGAGGAAGGTTTGCATCTATTTCATTTAATGAGAGAACACAGAATTGAACCCAAAATGGAGCACTACATAAATATAGTGGACTTGCTGGGCCGTGCTGGACGCTTAGAAGATGCTCACAGTTTCATACAAAATATGTTTGTTGCACCAGACCGTGGCATTTGGCTATCTTTATTGTCTGCCTGTCGAATTCATCGCAATGTTGAGCTTGGAGAGTTGGCAGCTGATAACTTGCTAAAGTTGGAACCAACGAGAGGCAGCAATTACGTTCAACTGTTAAACCTGTATTTAGAAGTTGGATTACAGGAGAAAGCTGCAAACTTAAGGGCATTGATGAAGCAAAAGGGACTGGCAAAGGTCCCTGGATGCAGTTGGATAGAGCTGAAAAATAAGGTTGATGTTTTCTACTCGGGGGATTCATCCTGTCCAAGTGCGGTTGAGATATATGATACTCTTAATAGGCTTAAGAATAACATGAAGAAGGTAAAATTTTATCCTGAAGCTGGCGAAGCATTACAAAAACCCAGATGATGGATGCACTTTTTAGTCTAAGCAGCACTTTGAGATGTTTTGACGCATGCTTGGGAGTTACGGCGAACGGTTTTTTAAAATATCGATTTTGAGCATTTATGAGCGGACCGGTATGAGTGGTTTTAGTAGTGATTTTTAAAACAAGTTTAACCTAGCTTGAGAGTTTATCATTATCCACCAATTATGAAAGTTTTTTAAAAAAGTGAAGTTATGTATACGTAACTTAGTGTAATTTTGAGTTTATGATTTATTTATATGAAATCTTTTACTTATAAGTGATATTTTACTTATATGTAATTTTTTTTTTTACGTATAAGTTAATAGTTAACTTAAAAAGTTAAATATTTACTTAAAATTTTATGTTAGTATTTCTTAGTTAGCACGTAACGTTCTTACCTTTTACTATTATTATGAAAAATGTCTTTACCTTTCAATTTTTTGGCATTTTCATCCGTATTTCTACATTTCATTGTACAAAAAGTCATTTTCATCCATTTTCTCAAATAAAAGTTAGGGATGATAATTCGAACCGTTAAAATCGAAAACCGCGGTTAACCGAACCAAATGGGGTGGAAAAAATCGAAACGATGATGCAATGGGGTGGTTATTATTTTGATTTTAATGACCCGGTTCGGGGTGGGATTTAGTGACGGTGCCCCGCTTCTAACCAATTACCCGTTAAAAAAAATTAATTGGGCAATTGAGCTTTCCATTATTCTTTCCTAAAATTAATTGGGCAGTTTTGACAATTGGGCTTTCTCGAAATTTTGGCACAATTAACATTACTAGTAACTAGGGACGGATGGAGAGAGGGCTCGACCGGGATGTAGCCCGTGCCAAGTCCAGTTTTAGTATTTTTTTAGGGAAATTATAAAAAGGGAAGAATTCAAAATTTAGGTGCTAACTTTGACACAATTCAATTTTCAGATATCAAGTTTCAAAATACAAAATTCAGGTATTTATTTATTAATAAATTTTTTATTAATTAATTATTAAATATTTAATTCTAATATAATATAATTAACTCACATCACCTCCACCACCCCTATCGTTCCGATGACTATTCCGGCGATCGTTCTGGCCAACACTCTTCTCCGGCGATAATTTCAGCGACTGCTCCAGTTTCGACAATTTATACAACAGATTCACAATTTAGATAGTCACATATTATTTTACGGTCACAATTCAAAAATTTTGTAGGTCACAATTAATTCGTTAGTCATAGATTTCAACATTAGTTGGTCTCAGATCAAAATTTATAGGCCACACAGTCACAAATTTTCAAATTAGTTGGTCACAAATTTTTTCATGGTCACAGATTATATTTTTGGTCATAGATTATATTTTTAGTCACAGATTACCGAATTTTAAAGTCACATATTCTATTTTTAGTCCCAAAACCAAAGTCACAAACAATCTTCATCTCGTCATCACCACCACTACCACCACTATCACCACTACCACAACATCACCACAATCAAACGAGTCTGAACTTACCAACCTACCACACACCGCTACAGCCACCACCGCTACCACCGTCACCACAGCCATCGCACCAAACAAGAAAACCCAACTGACTGCACACAACGTTGTCGTTCGTCACAACACTGCTCCTTCACCAAACAACCACCACCAACAACACCATACCTCCATCCATAATCACCAGATCTGTCGTTCACTGCCCCCCACACACACACCAACTGACTGCACACACCAATTCACCACAGCCATCGCACCCAACAAAAAAACCCAACTGATTGCACACAACGTTGCCGTTCGTCGCGACGCTGCTCCTTCACCAAACAACCACCACCACCAACACCACACCTCCAACCATAATCACCAGATCTGATGTTCACTGCCCACACACACACCAACTGACTGTACACACCAATTCAACACAGCATCGCGCGACGCTGCTTTGAAGTGTGGCAGCTTCCCGTCGGACACTGCTGTTGACACAGGGAGATGACGGAGGGAGTTGGAGTGAAAAGAGGAGGGGAAGGACGCGGCGGGACAATGGGGTGAGAGAGAGGAAGGGTGAGAGAGAGAAATTGTGAGAGAAATGAATAATTTTAGGGTTTGGATAGATTTAGGGTTTGATATATAAAATAAAATACCTGATTTTTGAACAATTAAACTTTCACCCTGATTTTTGAATTGGTGTAAACTATACACCTGATTTTTTGTAATTTTCCTTATAAAAAATTAGGTGTTTAAATATTGGTTTTTAAAAATCAGGCCTAAATTTTATTTATTCAACAATCAGGTATTATAATAAAACCTTAATTCATAGCCTAGTTTATCTCTCCAAGAATGGAGGCAGCGGCGGTGTCTGGTCTTGCTTCAACAAGGAATAGAGGCAGCGACGGCGTCTGGAAGAGAATCTTCGGTGCAAAGGCGTCACCACCGGAAGATCTGACCGCCCTGTGAGCATCGGTGTCTACGCTCACAATGGCGACTCACGGATTTGTGTGATTTTGTGTGTGTGGAAGACGACGGCAACACTGATTTGTGTGATTCTGTGAGAGTGTGGAAGTTGATTATGTTGGTGCGATGTGGCGGTGACAATGGTCATTGGGGGGTTGCGACGGTGACGATGGTCGTTGGTATAGGTGGTGGAGGTGGTTGATCTGTGGTGTATGTGTGCTGATTTGTGTGAGGTGGTGGTTTGGTGCGGTTGCGGTGTTGGTGGTGTTTCTATTTGTGGTGGTATGGGCTGTGGTGTGGAGGCGGCGTTGGTGTCGGTGACGGGTGGTGGTGACGAGTGGCGGCTTTGTTGGCGGTAGTGCTGTGACGGTGGCAGTGTGATGGGATATTGTTTGTGTCTAACTATTTGGTTGATATGTGACCAAGTATTGGTGGTGGATCGGGATCGTGGGTGAAGTGTTTTGGTATATATGACCAATTATTTGGTTATTGTGACTAACTATTAAAATGTGATCTTAAAATTCGATGATTTGTGACTTAAAAAATAATTTGTGACCAACAAATTTGAAAATGTGTGACCGATGAATAAAATGTGACCTATAATTTTTTTGATCTGTGACCAATTAAATAAATTGTGACGTATAAAATTTTTTATTTGTGACTTCGAAATAATTTGTGACTAATTAATTCGATAATATGTGACCAATAAATATGTATTTGTGACAAATTGTATAATTATGTTTTTAATATATTTAATTAATTAACAAATACCTGATTTTTGCATTTAAAAACTTTAAGGCCTGAAAATTGATTTAGTAATAGTTAACACTTGACTTGTGATTTTTTTCTTTTTTTTACAAGTCCAGTTAAAAAATTGAGCCCATTACCCAAAATTCCAATCCAATTCATTTATAACCTAACCTAAATATCATTATATCACACTCATTCACCACATTAAAATTTGAAATCGTCATTTCTGGAGTAGTCGATTCCATTCAAATTTCACCCCTAAAATTGAATTCAAATTGCAATTCCCACGTGTTGGTTTTTTACTTGCTGATTTAGTAAATCATATTTGGAATTTTCTCAGTCGAATCCGTCCCTATTTTTTTCTTGCTGGTTTTGCCGTTTTGTTTCTCGATTCCCAATCCCAGACGAAGATTTTCTCTTGCTGGTTTTGTTTTGTGATTTGTCTTTTACTCTTTTTTGTGTTGAATTTATAGTGGCTAACTCCCTGTCCCGCCGTCCCTGATTTTTTCTTGCTGGTTTTGCCGTTTTGCCTCTTTTGTGTTGAATTTATAGTGAATGTGGTCTTTTCTTTTTGGGATATTGTTTGCTAAATTGACTTAGTATTGTGTTTTTGTTTTTATTGACTTTTTTTCATAATTTTTTTTTCCAATTTGATTGTTGGAGTTTGAACTTATAAAAAATAATTTTGTTTTCGTGGTTACTAATCGAACCGAACTAACTTACGTGGTTACGATATGACAAAAAATTTGGTGGTGCCATTATGGTTTTGACCGAACCGACCACAAACCGAATCGTTGTCATCCCTATTAAAAGTTATGAAATGACGAATATAAATTTCTATTTAAATAGAACAAAAAGAAAAAAGAAAGAACTAATTGTAACATAATCTCAAATTTTTTTTAAAAAAAAAGTTCAATGAGTCTCAAATAAATTATTTAAAGGGTAATTAGTACATAAAGTCCATACCTTTCACTATTATTGTGAAAAAAGTCCATGCATTTCATTTTTAGCCCATGTTTGGTACACATTAAAAATTTTATTTTCATTCTTTTTACTCATTTTTAACCAAACATTATTCAATAAAATAATATTTTTCATCACAACAATAACTTTTCCTTCTTTTTTCAACCACACATTATCTATCAATCTACTATTCTAGAATACATTTTTCAAAAATAATGCGGCTCAAACACACCTTTAGTATTTCTCCGTTAATTACACATTTGATTATGCAAATTATTATTTCTATTTATTTTCATCCAATTATTCAATAAAAAGCTATGAAATGATGAATATATACTCTCATTTAAATAAAAAAAAAGAATCAAATAAAGAAATTTCATTTTTTTAAATTTTAATTTTTTAATAATATATTTGGGACTCGTTTGCACTTTTTGAAAAAAAATTAGGACTATGGTTGCAATTACTTCTTTATTTTTATGTTTAAACATATGATATATTTGTCATTTCATAGCTTTATATTAAGAAGATGAATAGAAATGACGGTTTGCACAATCAAATATATAATTAAGGATGAAAATGTCAAAAAAAAAAAAAAAATAGGGACACTTTTCACAATAATTAGGTGCAAGCAACGTGCAATGCACGTTTGCTTAGTTTATATTTAATAGTTTTGTTTAAGAATTAATTTGTTATTAATAAAGATGTAATTTTTTTGGTTAATTAAATAATTAATGATGTAATGTTTATATAATTGATAAATAATTAAATAAAGTGTTTCTCTCTGTCATCTCCAACTCAAAATCACAAACAGAAAATTCAAGGTATGTTAAGGGGTAAGAAGATAAGTTTACTTAGACTTCCTTCGATTCTCATTAATGTAGAATGAGAATGAAAAATATAGCCGTTATTGGACTCTACACAAGAGATAGAAATTCAAAATTGATAGATTGATGTGATGGATAACGGTCATATTTTTCATTTTTATGGGTTTTTAATGAGAAACAAATGGAGGCTTAAACTTTTTGCATGGCTAAAGTCTTTACTCTTTTTTAAGTAATAATGCAATTCATTTTATCGTTAAAGTATGATATGTATTACGATAATATATGTATATCATGTGTTAGACTTAGTATTGGTAAGTGACGGGTAAATTTTCGAGGATGAAAATATTTTAAGGGGGTGAGAATGTAATACCCCAAAAATTTTCATAAAATATAATTCAATTTTTATATACTATATTTTAATATTTTGAAAGTTAGGGACTAAATGATACATTTATCAAATTATATTTTATTTGTGTCAAATATTTAGATATTGATGGAGTTATCGTAAATATATGAATATTGGTCTCGTTGGATAAATCGTAATTAGATACATAAATCAGATTCGAGAAAAAGTCGATTCGGATAAGTTTGCTCCAAGATATTTTAGTTTGAAGGAATTATCAAAATCTAATTTATTTTTATTATTATTTAATTATAATTTTGAAAGTAAGGGGTGACGGAAAAAGATTTTCTGTTAAAACAAGAAATTCCGTTAGTTTTTCAGTTAAACCAACAAATTCTGTTTAATAGCCACTTTTTATATATAGAAAGATAGTGAAAGATATGGATATTATGTGTTAATTACCCTTTTAATAATTAATTCAGGACTCATTTACACTTTAAAAAAAAAAAACTGGGGTTATGGTTGCAATAAATGTTTTCCCTCTTCTTTTTGTTTTATTTGTCATTTCACAGCTTTTAATTGAGAAAATGAGTAAAAATGACATTATGCTCAATGAAATGTGAAAATAAAAGTGAAAACTTTTCTATACACTGGCGGACCTGGTACAAAAGTTCAGCTCGGACGGACGTTGATCATTGACCGTCGACAATCAACGATCGTAAAAGCGAGGTCATTTATTAATATTTAATTAAAAGCAGAGTATAGATTGTTAAATTGATGTCGTAATTCCCAAATTACAAACCACAACTCATTAATGATAAATTAAAATTCATAATTCAAACAATAGTGCAACACAAATTATTTACCTCAAATCACAAATTCACAAATCAGTGAAATCACAATTATCATTTCAAATTTTCAACGTCAAATTAATTCATTATTCATACAACATAAATCATGATTTGAACCCGTAAAGATAGGCATAACTCATAAATAAAAAATAACACCAAAACCAAAAAAATAAAATCAGAAAACAGAAAACTCATAGGGTGACGGGTGATCGATCGACACTCGGCAGGCTATAACTAGTCATTGGATGTTTCGGCTTCTGGCATTGGCATGACGGCTAGACTGGTGGTGGTGGAGGAGTCATCGGGGGGCAAGAAGAAGGACAGAGTCGCCGAACAGCTATAGGAAGTCATGAACCGTGTTGATTCGCATCTCCCGCATCGGTCTCCTTCTTCCCTAATAGCATGACATTGTTCCGGCAGAGCCCGGCAATCGTAGTCACGCCCTCTCACCGGGTGCTGAGTCTGTCGCTATTTCCATACACTGAGGATTCTGCACCATTTTTCTTCTGATTTTAAGATTCCACATTACCACGACATGATGGCATACAATGGACGATGTTGAAACTATGATAACTCCTAGACAAGAAAACCAATTAAAACTAGACATTCTCGTCAAACTTGTTAAAGTTAACGATTATTCTAACCCATTTAACTATTCTCGTCTTTCTTTTTGCATAAATTTCGGAGTACCTATTCGTTCTCGTTAAACTAGGCAAAGTTGATAGGGTTTCTAGTTTATTTAAACACCAGTCTTCTTCGACGCCTTTGTCTAGATTGTTTAGAAGAAATTTAATTAGAAGGCACGAAATTAAATGTGATATTTAACAAAAAAAAATTTGGTAGAAGACAAAGTCCATTTAGCCGAATTAAATTGATCAATTAGTTAGAAGAATTCCTCGTTCACAAAATCCATTTACTTTGGCAGAGCCATTGAGGCTTGTAAGAGCATCCATTCAATGAATTGCCATCTAGATGACATAAAGGTTGAAACACTTCAGATATTACACCGTAGATAATTTTTTCTAAACATGGTATTCTACTTATTCGACAATTTTTTTTAGCAATCCACTTAAGGATTGGAGATGCTCTTACTTTGTGATTAAAACCGGAAATTTTTCTTCACAAGTTCAAAGGAAACGTGAGGAACAATTTATTGAGCCACAAACAATTTGAAATCAGAAAAAATAAAAAAATAAAAGAAAGAAGTGAGCTTGGGACACATTTGCCTTTTGGGTTGATATTATAGCATCTAAATCTTCACTTGAACTTGAATTTCTATTGATCCATAAAGTACCAGTTTGAAGATGAGTTAATATGCTCCATCTTGAATTCTTGATGATACTGGAGAAGGGAATACATTTTTATTCTGGTGTAATATTACCAAAAAGGCCAACGAAAATCGAAATTTCTCAGCAAATCCATCATAAAAATCATCAATCTTGTACATATAAAACACTAGTTTAATGAATTTCCTAAAAAGCAAACAAATAATTGATATAACAAAAGAATTCAGGCAATAAAGCACGAACTAAAATATCAAATCTTCCCCTAATAACATCAGCAATGAGCTTCATCGATGTCATATTTGTCAGGAATATCATGTCATGACTAAGTGCGTCTTGAAACATCTTCTTCCAGAGCTACCACACATGGTGTGCAAATGCGTCGTATAAATTTTCCTTAAGGACACGAGTTTCTTTAAGCCTCCGTTTGATTGACAAAGATGGAAAGGTTTTTCAATTCCATGTAAGTTAGAAAATAAAAAACTCAAATACCCCCATAAGAATGCATTTTTCATGAAACTGACAAAAAAAAAAAAAAAAGGCTTAAAGTGATTGTACATAGGAATTCAAACTCCATTTTCACTTTTATTTCAAACAGTCAAAGCAGAAATTGAATTCCTTGGATGTGACATTATCCATTAAATTTAAACCAATCAAACGGACTCTAATCAAAAGTATTCCCGAAATCATAGTTGCCATCATTTCATATAGCTCTTATCCTTGAGAGGATGAGTTGTTATTGGAGTTCACTCGAAAATCCAACCTATGGCATGACGTGAACTCTCGTCATCTAAACTCAACTTTGACATTCTAGCCACCGAACTTCAATTACCTACAAAATAGATATTATCTGGTAATATATAGCGTAGATGTCACAGCTAAGGTTATTAATTTGTGCTTTCCATTAAGGGGCTTGGCATTATCATCATTCGGTGTCGTTTTAGGGGGTTCAAGAATCTTGGAAGCATAGAGTCCCTCACTGCCACCATGGAAGAACCTAGGAATGAATGCCTCGTTCTTGTACTTGCAGATCGATGCGTCGACTCCATTTTTGCTCACTACATACAACAGTAATAACAAGAACCCAACTAGTATATTCATCACATTTGTTTTTATACATGGCAAATCACAATGCATCCCTTTGCCAAATAGCATCTGCTTTATTTTCTGTCTATTTTCCTTTCTGTATAAATGTGAATTAAGTTAGAAAAAAAATTATAAGTTCGTGAATAGTAGTAGTAATTCTATGAAAGGAGGAAGATAACGAATCTTGTTAATTACTTGGCTACCAGTGTGTATTACAGAGAGTGCATTTAGCCATTTTAACATCAATTTTCGCAATAGTTTTTCCATGTATTTTGCAAATATCTTATTCCTAAATACTATCCTTCTATCTGAAAAATATGCAATCTGCAATCAAAAGATCAGTTGGTTTGTGAAAAGGTTGGTGCTATGTCGTTTAGGACGAAAATTCATTCTATTATAGGAAACTGCGCAAAAACTTCCGACACTAAAGAGCAAAGTTGTTTGAATAATATCGTGAAGTTTATATGCTCGGATTAATAACAAAAAATGTTCACTTAACTGAACTATTTTGATTAATACCCAAAAAAAAAAAAAAATGTTGATCCAGCGTAAAAGGAAAATATAGTGTTTACAAAGCAGAAAGAATAACTATTTGATTAAAACAATATTATCACAGCCCACATGTGGCATTTCAAAGAAAATACAATACACCTAGAGACATTGGTTCATTATAATTCAAAAAGTCACTAGATGGAAAAATTTACAGAATAAATTTCCAAAATTCCATTCCATGTTTTGCCTCTAAATTACATCCCAGATGTTCTGTTCACCCTTTGTGCACCAAGTTTTGGAGCAGCAGGTTTAGAACCTCTGCCTCGCCCAGACAAGGGCTTCGATCCTGTAGTAGGTGGAGGTGCTGCAATTGAAGCCCATAGGTCGTCATCAGCTGATCCACTAGATTTCAGATTCATAGGCTTTGATGATGATTTCGGAACTGGGGCAGAGATAGCACCCCAAGGGTCATCATCATCAGCTATGCTCGTTTTTGAGTTTGAAGGTTTTGACGCGGATTTTGGAGCAGGGTTTGCTGTTGAACCCCACAAGTCATTGTCATCATCTTTACTCGTCTTTAATGTGCTTTTTGGTCTCGAACTCGTAACTGAATCATGATGGCATGTCCAGTCAGATGTTCAGAAGAAAATATCATTAGCAAGAAAATGACCCAAGCACAGGGAAGGGAAGACTCGACATGCCACTCTTAATCTTTTGCACCATCTAGTTTCTTGAATAGTATAATTAGAATACAGTTCTCTATTTGCCAAGTCAATAGAAGTGTCATTATTGCGTGCAAATAATGTATCATATCTTTCCCCAGGGCGGCAGGGCCTGAGGGTTGGGGATGATATCACAATGCAGCATTCATATGAGCTGATGATATGAGCTATGCAAAAGCTTTCTAAAATATGTAAAATTTTAACATGGTAAAGATTGAAAGGGAAGATGGCAGTACCTTGTGGTTTTGGCTGTGAGACGGGCCGCTTTTGGGCTGCTTCGATATTTGCAAGAGCTGAAGGCAGTTTTGACGCTTCTAGTGGCTCAATGTCATCCCAACCATCTTTTTCACCTTCATCATCTACATGAATGCCATTTTCAAGCTCTCCCCATCCATCAGTTGATGAGGTAGGGGACACAGGTGCAGGTTGATCAGTTAAATCTGTCTGGGAATTTACATGGACTGCCGGTACATGTGCACCATCCAACTCTATGATGTCAAGAAACATGATCAGATACTAATAAATAGGCAGGCGCATTTGCACAAGTGAACACTAGTGATTATCTAGAAAAGTAGCACTCTAGCAAATTCAAGTATCCAACTGAAAGAAAAGGTAAATAAAAGTGGCGAAAAGTTCACCGGAGCTGGCATTGGAGATGGAAGAAGCAATTATAGGTGCACTTGCACTCGATGAAGCAAGAACACTTGGCTCAGAAGGTTTGCCACCTTTTATAGTCAAAGAGCTCATGGCCCATCTGCATCAAAATTGTCATACTGTCAGTTCAAAATCTTTAACCACAAACTATAAAAGAATCAGATAAAAAAAATTTAAAGTTGCATTGTACTAAATATCCATACGATAAAGCAAGAAATCAGAAAGAACGTAACCAATTGAAACACTCAATACTACACTCAATCATCAAAATACAAAACTCTGTAGCTCAATGCCATGGGATCAGGAGCAATCCAAATTAGCATATCATTAGGCATCATAAATTTATATAACAAATACGAAAAAGTTAAAAGATGTTCTCACACTGGAAAAAAAGGAACATTTGCAAACCATGGTTGCCTTGATCTTAATATAAATGTATCTAGTGAGGTACAGACATGATTTTGATGAATTTTGCCCGGGCCAAAACAATGGTTCATTTAAGCAAGAAACTTGTCAAAATAGAACTTATCTACGTACTTTTGAAAGCTATATAGCATGAAGTCATCATATTCAAAAAAGGTAGCTCACAGATATTATATAAAGAGAAGGCTATGAAGTACTTAATACATTTAAATGTAATCCAGATCCATAACACAATAAAGATGATATAGCATGTGTTCATGTACAAAAAATTATCAGTTCTCACAATTCTTAACAGGTTTAGTGCATTGACTATTATGCAAAACTGAATCACAGAAAACTGGAAACAGCAACATTGCTTTCAAATGAAAAATTAGAGGATGTATTTAAGGAAGATCCTTGTTCATTATTTGTTTTATAAGAAAAGGAACAATAATGTACAACCCCAGTAATACACGGCTCAATTCCTGGAAAGGACAGAAGCATTTAGTTTGGCAACAGAAAGGCAACTAGGACCTGATTGGTTCAATCAGATAGCTGGATTAGTGAGCATCAACTAAGATTTTGTAGTGAAGAGTATCATTTTCAAGTCAACAAGAGTTAACATAATCTTTGAGTTCAATATCAATTTTCCCCATACGTGATATTGTATTCCTAGTTTCATTACGTCGGTAGTATCTGACGATCTCCTTTAATAAAATGTTTCTGTTAGGTTTCAAAAATAAAATAAAATTTAAAGATCACGACTCCTCTTTCCTTACATATTGAAAAATGCCAAAAAATAAAATAAAATAAAATCACAAGAAACTAACATTACAAAATTCAAACTTAATTACCCAAGTAAACTTGCGTTTCCAGGTATTGATGAAATTCCCGCGCTTGAAGTGCCCGTAGTATCCCCTGTGCTTGTCTACAAAGACAAAAAAGACACTGTTAATCCAACATCTGAAGAGAACTGGAGGGAGGGAGATGGGAAAGGAATTACAACTTTATATCAATGAACCTCATGGCAAGAAAAGAAGTAAATATATATCATCATACATCTGGCAAGCATATTTCCAGGCTAAAAATAAGAATGACCAAAAGTCAAGAACCACCTAGCATATGGATACAAATGTTACACTAGGAGATGCATTTCAAACTACAAGAGAAATTGAGCCTTTTTCCAAGAATCCACTTCATTAAAACCAGAGATGAAATACTTCAATTCAAAATGTGAGGATGATTCAGATAATACATCTGATATGATATCAAACTTGTATGTGAACTTATTCCGGGTTGCATTGTATGGTGTGTTGGAGAGAAAGAAACAGCCGCTGTTTTGAAAATTTAACACAGACGACCGAGCAGAATAGGGAATTGTTTTATTTGACATTATATACTTGGATTAATGTTGCAACTACTAGGCTTAGAGACAGGGCTGCCCAATTTCGTGTTGTTACTTTTTGACTTAAATTGATAATACACTTCTGGTGTATTATGCATTGATTAATAAAATATTTGATTACCTTTAAAAATAAAAATAAAAAGCAGCTTCTCAAGGAGGTCTTCTAAGTGAACCAAGGTAAAAGGATACATCTCTAGTGACAAGAAACAATTTATAAAATAGCATGTATCATATGGACAGAATCTATTTTTGTTCAGAGAAAAATTGGATTATGTTATGAATTAGTCAACTTAAGTCTGGATTTTCACATTAACTCAGTATTCATATTCTGCAGATAATTTTCACCACCATGTAGGAAGAGTCCAGAAAAATCATTTACACACCTTCTCATGGTATTGTTTCACTATTTGTAAAAACTGGTCAACAGCTTGGCATGCCTTTGATCGAACGTCACTGTGCCAATTAAAGGAGAGTGACTCTCAAAAACATAAACTTGCTAAACAACTAATAGAATGAATTGCTCATTAATCACAAAAATAAGGCGCACATGAAACCAAAACAACACAAGTACTGGTGTAAGAAACCAAACTACCAAGGACATGATGCCACAGCATTACAGAGACAAGAAACCATTAAAAACAGGGAAAATAAGAAGAATGCAAAAATATATCCAGCATTCAGCCCACATGGACGCGAGTCCACAGGCCCAAATCTCAGCCATTGCTACAAGACCCTTCAACAAGCATGCTGTAGAGAGTTTCATAGCACAAAGTGATAATAGATTTTCCAGCAATGAGGTGAACAAAAATATAGCCCCCGTTTGACACCCATTTTTTATCTCATTCTCATTCTCATTTTTCTACAATACTCATTTATAACCACACATTCTCTAAATAAAATAATATTACACATAAACCCAAAAATTCTTCTTACTTTTTAACCACACATTCTTTACATCAATCACTATTTGAAAACTCATTCTTCAAAAGAATGGGTGTCAAACAAACTCACAGTTTCCATTAATACAAATTCGAGAGAGGTGCAAGGACACCATACTGGCATGTTGTATCGTCTGTGTACATCAATGGGATGCATCGTATTGAGAAAAAATATATTTATTTCTTGCTTGGCTAAGTTTTTAAGTGCTTATAAATTTCTTGGTTAAAAAGTAGGTAAAAATAGTGGGACCTATAGAATGTGTGGATAAAAATAGAGTTTGACTAGCTTATAAACAATCATAAGCTTTGCCAAACATACACTTAGTTTTACAACAGTCAGAAGTGCATTGTCCGGTTGCATTTTTGCCATTTCTACGAGACATTGTTTATATCTTAATAATTGAGGCCCATCTCATAACTAAATCAATCCACTGTGAAAGTATAGTTATAATGAAAAAGAATAAGATTGTAATGAGGGCAGCCACCATTATTCTCAGTAACCACAGATCAGCTTTACCAGTAATTGTTCTATATTTGAAAGGGAAAACACGAAAAGATGTACAATAATGTCTTATCTTTTAACATAAAAGTGTGAAACTCAGAAATAAAATTCTAACGAAAAGGAGAATCTGATGCTTCAAAAGAGAAAAACTAGGACTATCCTACTTAATAAAAGGAATACCTGTCGGGATCGATGGTGAGTACAACAACATTTGGTAAAATTCGAGTTGCAATCTCAGTAACGTCATAGTAAGAACTAGTGGCACATAAAGCCATAATACCTGGCACAAAGAGGGTTTATTATATTGGGAAAGGAGAAAGAGAAAGAGATATTGATTTACTTAAGGAAGACTGTTGTCTTAACCTAGAGTTGTCTCAGCCTGGCACAATCGACTCAATAGCACATTAAACTTTTCCTAAAATGAGGTCAAGAAGACAGAGCAAGCTTTACCTGCTCCTCGGGCAGGAGAGAATGTATCACGCAAAGCTCTAACTGTAAATGCATTTATCAGAACTCTTTTCCTCATCTGCATTGTAGTGAATTTGTAAGCAGCAATTTTTCTCACAGATTGATTTATCCAAAGTAATGTATGACAATTGACCATTGACTAACTCAACAGTCAATTTCTTCAAGGTTATAGATATGTTATAGTAAAGGGAAAAATGGAGGAACATTGTACTGACCCCATCATTAAGGTGGCTTGCAATATTTCCGAGCAATATAGTAGTATTTGTTCTAATTGCTGGTTCTTCATCAACCTAAATCCATAGAAAAGTCAACCAAATCCTGTGTATCAATGTGCACAACTCACAAATAAATTTAACTTTGTTGGCAAAAGGAATGTCAGGTCTATTTACACATTGATTGCTTAACTCATAAATGTATACCTGTAGTTTTGAAAGGAATTTCAGTAATGACCCTGATATAGTGCGCTGAGACAACTGTAAATAGGAAAAAGAAACAAAAACATATCAGGAATCAAAACCAGATGATGCTTGCCCAACCATCAGATAATCCATGCATCCATTGATTCATCCCACAAATCTGATGCCAGCAATCACTAAACATCATATTTCTAAATATCCAAAATTCAATAAAATAATCAACTACCAAACAGAAAAATGCTTCTAACATCGACTTCTACACTGGTGCATACACCTCTGAGAAATGCATGTACAAAAGATTAGAATCTACGAATGATCAACGGAGAAGATTTCTCGACTACTCCAATGGCTATCAACAGCAATGAGTAAACAGGAGTGGAGATTCCAGAAAGACCTTTTTAAGGGATCAAATTTAACCACTTACAGAAACAACAAAAAATCTCAGGCCTTCGGCAAATTCGTCGAATTAATGCACGTTCATAAAATTAATTGGCACCCCAATCCTATTGGAGAATCTTATACCTTGAAAGTCTAAACTAAATTAAAACAGAAAGGACCTTTTACAAGGTATATACCTTAGGTGCAAGAACGAGCATGGATTTGAGTGTCAATTCCCGTAGAAAAGCGGATGTGTCGGAAAACCCGGTAGCAACATGAGGGTAAACCTAGACAGACAAACATTAGACTTCTCTGCTACTCCATTATCCTACATTATATATTGTGAATGAATCATAGAGGAGATTGAATATTTTGATTGTGTCATTATATGACTGCATACTTGTTCATCAACAATTTGCGAGGATAACGACTCGCCAAATTGATCAATATGCTGCAGAAGACCAACTCGAATAGCACGATCATTTGACGAAAAGAGTTTGACAATTGTTGGTAATACCTATAAACAGAGGTTAGGAATACCAAATCAAGAAATTAAATACCCGAGTTCAATCATAAGTACACAATTTATGGTATGGTAAAGCTCAGGCATGAAAAAGAAAGAAATACAAGGTTGCCAAAAGTCATGGAAGATTTAAACCTTGAGACTAAAATCTTCTGTTGAAAGCCAAGAACCCATTTTCAGCAATGCTGTCAAAGCAGGTGCAGCAGCTGAACCAAATTCTAAGGCAGATGCTAGTAATGGAATCAACTGCAAGAACCCGAAAGTATAATGGTTTAAAAACTTCAAAACGAAGAAAAAATTCACCATTCTGAATACCACAGGATACCTTTTTCAGCACTATTTGGCGAGGAAGCTGCTCGGCAAGATTCGGAAGCTTACGGAAAAAAGTATCCTTTTCAACACTGTCTTTCAAATTAAGAATTTCCATAAAGTGTATAGTCTCCACCAACTTATTTTGAAAATATTCTGAAAATAAATATTGACATCTTTAGGATATGAAAAAGAATGTCCACATTCATGGTAATATAATAAATTGAATCAGCAATGTTAATGTTAAATTCATTTCTATTTCAAATGGAATTTATATTAATAAGAGTAAGAATGTTTGCATTCAAGGACCAGTAGTCATCTAAGTGAAAAAAGGAAAAAAATAAAAAAATAGAAAAGAGAAGGGAATTCCAGTGGTCATCAATCTACCACAGAAAATTTTTGCTTTGATTGTGAATTATGAAATCAAAGAAATTAATGACCAAAAGGTCAAGCAAGTTGACACTGATATATAAGTATTCACGTACAAAAGATGTACAAAACCAGAAATGAATCAAAAACAAAATGTCAATGACCAGAAATGAATCAAAAACAAAATGTCAAAGACATGCATCAAATATTTGGTATATCTTTGAATTATACTTCCCATCAATGGAGGTTAGAGGCATTATGTATGAGAAAACGATAAGCAAAAGTTGATACAGCAAGGTTCAGAGAACATGGAGTTCGACTAAACCAGTTCAATCAATTTGATGCTTCGTTTGTCTGAACCCATCAAAAATAAAAATGATATCAAATAGTTTAATGTTTGATCTTTAGCATTGAATGATAAAAGCTCAATAGCTAATTTATGCACCAAAAAGGTATTTTTGATATTACTTGCATAAAATATTTTGATCAAAGGTAAAATTGGTTTTCAAAATGATATTGGAACTTAGATCATATTTTGAAAACATCATTTACCTTGAAAAATTAGTTAAAAACTCCTAAAAGTATACATTTATCAAAATATTCAAATCAGATCAAAAGGGGTCAAAAATGGATAAACTGGCTGAGCCAGACACAGCCGGCCAGAGGATGCGGACTTCCAGACTGTGACAAAGGAGGCAGACGTCCGGATCGTTGTCCAAAATCCCAAAGAGTTTTGGCAGACGTCCGGTTGGGGCAAAGGTCGGATTTCTTTACTGAAAAATTAGAAGAAAAGAACTTACCGCTATTTTCCAGAAGCTTTGATGAATTCAACCTGCGAGAAGGCATAGAACTCAAGAGACGCTGATAATCTGGAAGTAGAGACTGAATGAACAATTCCAAACAAAATGAATTTATCATCTCAAATGATAGTTGAAGCAACCAATAAATAAAACACTATTGAATAAAGCATACAGGATAAACAAACATCCAGGAACTGAATCATAGCCAATTTCCAGGAGCAGAAAGAAAAGGAATAAGGAACAACACCTTTGGAGTGTCAAAGATAGAACAAAAAAAGACAGGATCACCTTTGGAACGCTAGCAGTATTGCGCAGCTCCTCAGTTTTGCTCAACTTCATACCAGAGAAGAGTTCATAAATAAGACAGCCTACCAATTACACAGTAGAAATAATAAAAAAATTTAAATGAAAGTAATTATTATGAGAAATGCTGTATAACTTCTAAACTAGGATAAATCAAAAATAAAACTTTTTTCTATGTATTTTTTGAACTCAAGAAGCGCGTTTTAAGTCAAGAGAGGTTATTTGGAGCAAGTCCACTAAGACTAAAAAAACACCAACTGACAGAAGTGCTGAAGTACAATTAAAAGGTGACCTTTTGTCAACAGGAAAGAAGTCCTCGCAACCTACACTTGTTTTTCATTGACGTGTGAACAAGATTCTATCCTAGATTCATAAACTCAAAATGGATGGAAAAATGTAGATGGTCATAACTCGCTAGACTTTCGCAAATTAACTCGGATGTACTAATTACCAGTCCATGCCATTCAAGTACTAAAGTTTTATCACATGGAAAAATAAGAGGTATAAAACCAAATGTGGATTTTGGTATACAAACAAAACCCAGCTTTAATAGACAGGCGTTACAGTATCTCAAAGGCAGATACATATTGCACCAAAAACAGATGGAAAAATGTAGGTTGTCTTAACTCGATAAACTTAGACTTCTGCAAATTTACTGGGATGTACTATTTATTTGTCCATGCCAAAGTAATTGTATTTTATCAGATGAAAAAATAAGAGGTATAAAACCATTTATGGACTTTGGTTTACAGATAATTACCCAGCTATAATTGACGCATGATACAGTATCTCAAATGCAGATGCTTATTGCATTCAAATCATATTCAACATCAGTTCGTGGTTAATCAAGATAAAAAAAAATTCTCTTGCATTTTCCACACTGTAAAATAGGAAATTTCTTAAGAAAGACCAAGTTCAAGAGGCGTCCTTTTGGTTGATATTCCAAAAATACCCCCTTCTCGTTCACAAGCATATCATCTTGTTCTTCAACGTCTACCCTCATCCCCACATATTGCCTCCATGTTGTGTTTTAAACTATCCTCCCAGTCACCCCAACTACTCAGGAGCTGTTCGGGAGACTCCTGAGCTGCGAAAATGACTAGTGGAAGGTGAAGACCATTTTTAAAAAGGTTAAATTAGACGTTTGATGTACAAAGAATGCCTTGTAAACGAAAACGTTTATAAGTGGACATTTTTCACTTTGGAAAAAAAAACTCGCATACCAAATAATTATTTAGTTTCTGTGAAGAATATTATAAATTGTATATAATAAACTTGTTTCTATTACAAAGTAAAAGACCTTATTTATAGGGTTATAAATAACTGTAAAAGGAAATAAACATAAAAGGAAATATTATGCAATCTATTACTAAGGAAAGTAATCATACACTAAAAGGAAATATTATAATCGCAATCTTTGACGATCTCTGGAATCTTATTCAATATCCTTGACATCCCCCCTCAAATTGATGCTGGTAAAATCATCAATTTGCAATCATGAATTGACGACGATGACAATACTTGTGCCCACGAAGAAGAAATTTAAATCAAAGCAACCAACGACGAAAAGTACTGACGACGAGAGATCAAGAACAACAAAGAACCATTCCAAAATCACTTCAAGAACACTCCAAAGAAACAACGAGAACCAACGAGAAACCACAAAAAACTACGAGAAACCACCGAAGAAGAGTCACACGTTGACAAAAATTCAGTCAACCGTGGATGACCAGAAGAACCCACAACTAAAAGGCTGAGTTGTGACCCAAGAGAATCGAAGATTCAACCACTCCAAAGACACTCCAGAGAGCTCACTCACCAATAAGAATTTTCAAAGGAAATTGACGAAGTGTGCCGACACACACAGCGAGCTCTATCTGTCGGGAAAACTTAGTTGAACATATAATTCATGTTCCAACAAAAGCTCTAACGCCAAAACACCGGCCAAAACTCCAGATGAACGGGACATATAGTAAACCAAATTCCAAATGAATTGAACCAAATTCCAGATGAACTGGACATACTTAACCAAATTTCAAATAAACTGGACTAAGTTCTAGATTACCAAAAGCTGAAGAAACTCCAAACAAACTGCAGAAACTGAGTTGTGGCCACCGGAATGTGATGCGACTTTGTAGGAATACATCCGAAAAGAAAATAAAAAAAGAAAAAACAACATTGGTAGCCGGACGAGCGGCTCAAGGCCGCTCGCCGGAAACGAAATTCAAAGGTTAATTTGTTTAGGATCGAAACTGCTCTGATACCATGTGAAGAATATTATAAATTGTATATAATAAACTTGTTTCTATTACAAAGTAAAAGACCTTATTTATAGGGTTATAAATAACTGTAAAAGGAAATAAACATAAAAGGAAATATTATGCAATCTATTACTAAGGAAAGTAATCATACACTAAAAGGAAATATTATAATCGCAATCTTTGACGATCTCTGGAATCTTATTCAATATCCTTGACAGTTTCTAAATATATTTGTTAAAATTGTTTGTGTGAGAAGTGAGAACTCATAAAGTAAGGGGGCAAATGAACACTTACCCAGACCCCAAGAATCAATAGCCCAAGGTGGAGATTTTCTGATAGCTGTCCAGTCAGATTTTGACAACTCCATTGGTTTGTATTGTGAACCAATAAGCCATTCATATTGCTGTGTCAAATATGAAGTAAGAATTATAAATCAAAATTAGCCAACTGACCAGCTAATAGAATGAAAATCATCATAATACAATTTTCTGCGAGACTCATAAAATGTGTCAGCAATCTTTCACCATAAAATAGAAGTCATACGAGAAAGGAATATTCTCTTACAACATATTCTTAAATATCGTAGAAGTACCATTTGGTGGAACAACTGTCATCTATGATAAAAAAAACATTGTGCAAGGATAAAACACACAGAAGATTCTTTTAATAGAAACAGTAAATGCTTTTGCTAAGTTGTGTGATTCTGCATATGCTCGTCAGCAGATAATATGTTTTCATGCATGATGCAGTCTTGCATATTGCTTTTCACAAAATCACCAACTTAAGAAAATTTTGGATATGGACACTCTTATTTCGAAAGATGTTTGGTTGTAATAATATTCAGGAAAGTACAGGATTTTAATTCACAATGATAAATATACTCTGCTACATGTTTAGTTTTCCTCTCTCTGCAGGGCTAGCCAAAATTGAGTTTGTGCATCACGTACTATGTTGAAAGAACTGAAGAAAAGATATGCCCAAACTCATTACTTACCAGCATTGGCCCTGCTGAAGCTTCATTGTTCCCATCAAACTCAGACAGAACATCAAATGCATATAATTTCCAGTCCAAAGTTTGAGTGACAACAACACTAGCCATACAAACATTACCATGAACCTGCAGTAGCAAAATAGAAAACCATTAGATATATATTACTAAAAAGCAGGAAACCAGATGAATAAAAGAAATTGCAGCAGAAAAATTCACAAATAACAATTCATATATCCATAAGGTAGATCCTAACAAAGTTTAAACATTTTATGAACTGACACAGAAAACCATATCCAGCTCCATGGAGAGGATCTTCATTGGTTTATAATTAGGTCACAGGTATAGAAAGCTTTATAGCGCTTCATTTTCTGCCAGAAAAATCTTATCAGGCGTGCTTCATGCCTCAGCAACTAAAAATCACTCTTTTTGAAACTCTTCTTTTAATTTATCTAGCTAACAATGCAAAGAAAATCGACAAATAATGCACGTGTTCCAACAAAAGTTAGAACTTGTTTAAAGCTTAATGTGCACATGTAAAAAATATTCAAGCTGCAAAATTAGAATGTCAGCTTGCCTCCAAATATTGGAATGTATAGATAACAGCTAAAACTTGACTAGATTACATACCAATTTACAATCATTATTTAGGAAGCTCACAGCTTTAGCTATCCGGTGCAGTCCCCATGCATAATACTCATCCCTGCCATAGGAGGAAAGTAAAAGACTAGAAATTGATTTTTATAGCCTAGCATACAAAAGGAGCAGACCCAGGGAAATTACAAAAAAATTGTCAGAGAGATTTACAAAATGTAGCAAATACTAAAAAAAATGCAAATAATTATGCATATTGTAACTCCAATATACAAAAGAAAACTACCACTCAAATTTGCAGATACAACTGTAATGAATAAATACTCCAGAAATACAGATTGCAAGATTTTCATTAAAAAAGATATTAAAAAAAGGTTATATTAGCAATGAGATTGAGAGTATAAAAGTGAACAAGATGTCCTCATACCTCCATAGCATAACACAAAGAATAACATAACTACCTGTCAATTGCGATTTGTATGTGTAATATTCATATCATATGAACAATTTTTACTTGTTTCCATCAGGGCCATTAAATGTTAAAATAACAAGAGCGAGGGAATAAAAATATTTACACCTTTGGCTGCTTTCTAATCCCAATTCCTTGATCTTTTCAGACAGAGGCATAACAGGCTCTGTGACAATGTAGATTGTAACCTTTGTATTTGAACCATCAAAAGTTTCTGCCTCGGTACTGTAAAGAAACGACAAAATATTCGGATGCCTAACCTGAAAGAAGATACATCATTCAGCTCTAGGACAAAAAAGAATAATGTGAAAACCAATATCATAAATCTATTCACCATGCTTCGAGAAGTGTACAAAATAATAAGAATTACATTTTTGATACATCAAAATCGAGGACTTGCAATGGGGACAGATTTCTTCCCATTCCACTGCATATATGCAGAAGCCTCATAGACAATCTCACTGACCAACGAAGTACACCTTCAAGACTTTATTTGTTATATAAATTTGTATGTTAAATATATTGTCACTGATTGGATGCATATAACCCTCTTGTAATCACAACTTTATTGCTTATGTGGATATCCCAAATCACTGCTAACCAAGGAAGCATTATTTGATTTTCTTTGCTCTTAGCAGCTTGTAATTAACAGAACCATTTTTGTCTCCACGTAGGCTCTTAAGCTACTACCAATCAATTATCCCTAACGATATCATATTGCATTTTGTCTCTTGGGCTATTACCTACTTTGTTTCTTTATTTGATGCTAAGTCCATAAAATTGATACCAAAGCACAAGCAAGTTCAGGTGCTACATCATTATAGCGAAAATACTAAAAAGATTAATTACATAGCCAGGAAGGGATACTTTTGAGTAGGAATTTTCCTCCCATGGAAAAAAGATCATGCAAATGACAGTTTCTGAAACAAAAATTGCTAGAAAAATAATTGGTTTTTTAAATCGAAGAGACGAAAGTATTATGCAATTGATAAAAAGTTCTCAAGGAACAGGAACGCTTAGGACCGTAAGGTTAAAAAATTTGTGCAAAGTATCATTATTAGCATAATGGACACAAGCAACAATGACGCGTGACAATGAAGGGGAAAGGAACCACATTGAATTGTATTTTGTATTACATTCAGAAATTGATTTTAAAAAAAAAAAAAAGGACTACACTTCTAAAAAATTGGATTGTTGTGCCGAAACAAAAACATCGAATGAGAAATCCCCACAACAAGTCATTAGTATTCAACCTATGTTGCACCAATGAGCCAGTGGAAGCCTTAATCTAAGAGGGAACTATTGTGTTCCAGATAAAAGAAGTTACAGGAAATGGCAAAGAATGTCTAGACTAGGTTTCCACCAAATAAAACGCACCAATCAGAACTTACTGTTCGAAGGCGCTTGACACCATTGCGACCAGCAGCTAAATGACCATCATTTGCATTGCTTCCTGAAAGAGAAAATATTGATACAGGAGTCCCATCGTCCTGATAAACAAAACGCAAAAAAGAGAAAATAATGATTAAAGGTCTTGTATTTCAATACTATCACTATAATTACACCAAAATAAATAAATAAATATATAGTCTAGCACAACCTATATGAAAAACTCATATTATCTACTCTCGCTGCATGGAGCTGCAAAGGTAGGGCTAACTCAATTTAGAAGAAAAAAGGAAGTGCTTCATGATTATGAAAGGTGATTATAAATAATCTGCTATACTTAAATTTTGCAAGTAATAAATCAGTTCTTAGTAAACAATACAATTTAAGCTATTTTTAGAGAGAATAAATCAATTAAAACAATCCAAACAACAGAACTTGGAAAAACATGACATTGAAAATTAGCAATGACGTGGAAGGATGAAAATATGGACATTTCTGCTTGTACAAGGCTGTGTGCATGCACACTTGTACATCTACGGAACACAGAAATTAACCTTGTAAAACATTATTTATTGACAGAGTAAGAATCTTCATTCAATATACTCCATCAGAAATTAATGAAAAAATATAACTATAGGATCACATAGTTGAGAAATAAATGATATGTATAACTTCTTGGTGGTATTTTCTTGAATAAAGATTTGGCAGATGCAAAATATGGGTCTCATACTCTTCTGCTACATTATTTGCTAGAAACTCTGAGAGGTAAGAATGAAGTGAACAACAAAGATACTGAGTATATTTTGGCTGCCCTCCAAATTTTACACCTTATGTGACATTGGTCAAGAATTATGCCTCAATTTCAGGAGGCTTACACCCAAGCTAAGCCTCAGAGCCACTAGGCGGTGTGCTTGTTTGTCTTGCCTTTTTGAGCTTTTTAATTATTGACCTCAACTTTATGTAATTTTTTATAACCTAAAACATTTTTTCCTAATTATTTACAGAAGGAGACACCGTTGCAAGAGAATGATAACAAAGAATGAGAAGATATTCACAGTAAAAAGAAGGATGATAGGGGGCTATGGGAATCATATATGTTGACAATTCTAAAGAGGTTCATATTAGTAGTGATGATATGGGAGACTTCTAGTCAGTTTCTACATATAGTAGTATATTTGAGGACTTAATATCTCTACTTTATTGATTTATTTTATGTTTGTTGGATTTTTAATTTTATTAATTTGTTTTATATTGATGGTCAATTTGATTTATGGTTTATTATAGAGTATTTTTTATATTCATATTCTTTTAATTATTTTATTAGTTTTTCTTAAGATTAATGACTCATTTCATGAACGTAAAATACCTCAGTACCTGATTGAAAATTTTAAGACATTGTCGTCTCCACTACTTGTTAGTTGTTGGTGTATACTCTTATTTATTATCTTATCAACTCTAATATGGCATGCATCCATCTTAACCTCTTCATTTCACTGTGTTCATTCTATAAAAATGACACGAATATAAGAATACCACTATGCTTCTTATATACAAAAATTGTTAGAATATCTTAACCTCCAGTTAGGTCTAGTCCAGTAAAATCATATACAAATTTTGTCCGATCATCACTTCCAGCTCATTATCCCATAAAATCAAATTTCGTAGCAACAAAAACAAATTGGATAACAGCATTATCAATACACTTTTTCAGTAACAGCATTGTTCCCAGAAAATTTGGAACTTAACAAAGGGAAATTCGACAGAATTCAGAATGAATTCAACAAATTCAATCAAAACCCAGAAAAAAAACAGTGAAACATATACACACGAGTATCCATATCTATAGGGAGATGAAGGAATGGAAAAAATAGAGAACCTTGGAGGTGCCACGGCAGTGAACCCAGGAGCCCCAAGCAGAAGAGTAAGGCTCGCCGATGTTGTATGGCAGATCTTTGAGGCCCGCGCCCGATCCGCCCACCACACCTTTCAGGAATTTCAGCATCTTTCCAGGCACGGTCCGATCAAATCTCTTCGGGAAATTCCGGTACTACAATTGAATGGTGTATTATTACAGAGAGAGTTAGAGAGGGAAACAGTGGATCTGATGAAGGGGAAGTGTGCGAAGCAGTGAATTATAGATCGAAACTCGTAATTGCGAAAAAAATTATGAAGATTGTTGTTTATACCTGATTCTGTGCATGGCGGTGTATGGTAAGCTTTCTGTTCCCCGAGGTGACGTCATTTTATGAAAATTACAGTGGAGGTCTCTCTCCTTTGTGAAATGTGTAAACAGGTTATTAACCTTCAAGTTTTGACATTGTCATCCTTCACCCCCTTTACATAGGTAGCGGTGCAGGTCTTTATGGACGGAATCTATCTGAATTGACAAAATGTAATTGTGACTCTAATATCACAGGGTTATAAGTTGGTCAGCAAATTCTCACAAAACAAAATTAAAAAGAAAGAAAAAAAAAATGATTCATCTCCCTATCACACCCTATGTCCCTACCTCATAACTATAACATGCGATCACACATTCATTATACATTTAATTTTCAGAGTTTCGCTATTTGTCCAAGGTCCTGGACAATGCGCCCCTTATTGGTTGGGCGTCTGCGCAATAAGGCATATCTCTAGCAAAACTCTAATTTTCAAAATCATTTTTGAGTAAATACAACATTTGGTATATTTTGTGATTGCTGAAACATAGGAGTCATCACAAAGTTGGAAATGATAAATTAGGAGCGAACAAAAAAACTATCAAACCTTTAATTGAATTGAAGCAGTTGATGTGGATCTACATGTACATGTCATCGTGTTAGTTTTGAACCAAATCAAATTGCTTCCTAGTAATTTGGTATAGGTTTAAATTGTTAAAAACAGTTTGAAATCGTCCAACCATTTATCAAATTAAAAAAACAAAATGTTGAAAGATAGTTGGTCCAAGACATTGAGCTTGGAAATGAAAAGAACAATATTATTCATAGATACCATATGTGGACTGTCATCGACAATCTATATGGTACTTCTCTTGACTTAAAAATTTAAAATAGTACAAAAGATGAAATTCAAGTTGTTTTCTTCAAGTAATATAGAGCCCGTTTGAGCCACATTATAATTAGAATGAGAATGAAAAATATAGTCGTTATGGGCCCCACACAAGAGATAGAAAGTTTGAATTTTAATATCGATGTGATGGATAACGGTCATATTTTTCATTATAATGAAGAAAAAATGTGGCTCAAACGAGCTCATAATTTTTAATATTTGTCTTTTTAATCTTTCTATTTTGAAATAGGATAGTAACCTTTACGTATCTGATAACGAGTTGTCAGGTTATCAAAACAGATTCACACTCCGAAACGTCGAAACACCTACAGAAGTATAGTACGAGAGATATGGATCTTTTAGGCAAAGATCTGTCCAAAATAAAATCTTATAAATGTTGGGTTTAACATTTCTGCAATAGACAACAATGTGTCAATTCGAATTCAGAAACATTAAATGATCGTCTACATATGGAGTGAAAGATGAACGTCTATGAAGAGACGTTTCAGACTTGCAAATGAAGCCAAGTATTCTCCATCCAAAGATTTTCTTCCACCTCTTTCTCTACGAATACTTATGTTCTATGCCACTGTAAGGTAATGTAACTTCACCATTAAGAATTTACTATTTTTCCTCCCTTCTTGAGATACTATATGTGTGTTGGAATCTCATTAAATGAGAATATAATTTTTGAAATAGTGGTTGATGAAAGAATGTGTGGTAAAAAAGTGACGAAAAGTTTTAATTTTGTGTGTAATATTATTTTATTTGGAGATTGTGTGGTTGAAAGGAAGAAAGAGAAAAAAATGAGAATGAGATTAAAATTGGTGTCAAATAGGGGCTATAGTTAGTTGTTTGCAATTATCGTTGACTAACTTGATCGTCGAAGTGTTTGTGGCCGCGACCACCAACGATGGAAATGGCCACGAGTGAAAAAAAGAGACTTTTTTGGGCGGTTTTTTACTGAAAAAAATAGCATAGTCGACAACCAAAGAAGGAAGAGGAAAATATGAAAAGACAAGTTTTTGTTGATGAAAATGTTTCGGTTGGACGGTTGGTTCTGGCAGTAGACGAGGTCAAGGAAGAACTCCTCATTTATCGTTTCTTACAACAAAAGTTTCTATCTTTGGCCTTCAAACACAAAAATCTGTTTTGGGGCAATAGTAAATAAAAAAAGGGAATTTATCGGTAGGGATTTTTCCTACAAAATATCCAAGAAACCAACTACAAAAAATATGTCATTAGAAGATGATGTCAATGGGGAAAACAAAAATCCAAATCTCAAACATACATGGAGGCCCACCACGAAAAAGTCTACTTGTACATCAACTTTTGTACATCGGGGTGTACACCCCCCTCACATGAGGGGTGGGACCCACTGCATAAAATATTTTTTTATTCAAGTGGGTCTCATCCCCATGTGAGGGGGTGTACACCTCGATGTACACCCCGATGTACCGGTAGCAAAATCGGGCCCACCACACCATGACCGGTTATTTGGCGATGTTTTTGTAGAAGCTGTGACTTCAGGTAACTTCTGTCAAAGGTCACTACAACCTTCGACGGCAACTGTCAAGTTAACCATAGATGCCATCAATTAAAGTGACAAACAACAAAAAAGCAAGGTCCAGCATAAGCAGCGGTTACCGCCTACCGGCCACCATTGAAGCAGTCACGGCATCTCATGAAAAATTTCGGCGACCACTGTTCATTCCATGGTTCCTGATACTTTCCTTTCACCGATAAGCATTAAATCCTTGATGGGGGAGAAGACAGGTTGCGTGGGCTATATGGGCGGTCAATTTCAGCAGCTTTTTGTAGATTTTTTGGTGGCTAATAGAAAAGGCTTCTACAAGTTCAGAGGTACTTTTGCTGGCGTGACATCACGTGTTATTACTATCAGTTAATTGATAACTACTCTTGGTTGGGCTTCAAACGATTGTGAAAGTGGCCTTGGAAATTTATTTTTGAGAAATTATAAAAAAAAATCAGGTGTTTAAAGATTACTTTTTAAAAATTAGGTTTAAAGTTTATTTATTCAAAAATCAAGTATTATATTAAAACTCTAATTGATAACCATAATTTATCACTCCCCTCCCCTCCCCTCTTTGTGAATGGCGTGACATCAAGGACGCCGCGTCGTGTCGTCGCCACCACTGAAGCAGATCGGAGCCTCTTCGCGCGGAGGTGCAGCAGTTGCGATCTGCAACGAAGCTCAGATTGCCGTTGCAACGACGCTAGCCGTGGTTTTGGGGGTGGTTTATTTTTCCTCCTTGCTTAGTCGACATATTTGGTATTTTAGTAGGATTTTTATTTGTTGGTGCAATGATGGTGTGGTGGTTTTGAGGGGCTGTAGCAGGGATGATTTTTATTTGTTATTGTTGGTGCGATGGTGGTGTCTGTGGGTGCGGTGGTACGTTGTGGAGGTAGTGTGGTGGCGGTATGAGGGTAGTCGTAGTGTTGGTGGTGGATCTGGCAGTTGGGGGTGGGTTTGGACGATTTTCTGTGTGGTGGTGGTGATGGTGTTTGTGTGTTAGCTGTTTTATGTTGGTGGTGGTGATGATGTTTGTGTGGTGGTTGTTTTGTGTTGGTAGTGGTGATGGTGTTTATGTGGTAGCTGTTTTGTGGTGGCGATGAAGGTGGCAATTATTTGATTAATTTGTGACCAACTATTTGGTTATTCGTAATTGTGGAAGAATATGTGACCATTTAATTTGGAAACCTGTGATCGAAGAATAAATCGTAACCTATAAATTTTTTGATCTGTGACCATTAAATAATTTATGATCAATTAATTTGATAATATGTAACCAATTAATAAATTGTGACCTATAATTATGTATATGTGATCATTTAATTGTATAAATTTGATTTTATTGTATTCAATTAAGAAATATTTTTAATTAATTAAATATATACCTGAATTTTGAATTTTCAAACTATAAACCTGACTTGTGATTTTGTGTAAACAATACGCTTGAGTTATGGTTTTTTTCCCTTTATTTTTCCAATTCCCATATTAAAGGTCAACTTAGTTTGAACTAATAAGTTGATTGACTTCGGTAGACTTGGGCCAATCATTTTAATTTGGACTACATTATTTTCTCTTGGGTCTCATATCACTGGCAGCTATTGACTCTTATTTTGGTTCCCTTACAATTTAATTATTAAGCCCAATGATTTTATTAGTTTTGTTTGGGCTGCCATTTATTCTAAGTTGATGGCAAAAACTCCATTCTTGGGAACCAGAAATTACAATTTACATACAAAATGATAGTCAAGGGTATTGTTTATTTCAGTGTTGAGAAACTTATTAGGCCACAACGTTTGAGAAGGTGCCGAGAAAGAATCATTTATGTCCATGATCATTAGCCCGCATTTCTATTTGTTCTCCTTTCTGTTGGGACTTGGATACTATTGAGAACTTATGAAAATTCAAGGAGTTTGGAGCTGCAAAATTATTTTCTTACATGTTAATTATCAAGCAACTTTTCCAATTGGTTTATTTGGATGTTCAAGCAATTCTCCATGTTGTCAAATAATTCTTTTTGGAGAACTTCAAGAAAGACATGGTGATAGAGCTTGATTTAATTGTTGCAAACGAATGCTTATCTATCTTTGTCCTTGTGTTGAGAATGGCTAATTAATGCACATCTTATATCATGGGAAGTGTTCAATAAAATATGTAGCTTAGATCTCTCTTGTTCAAAGGCTCCATTGTTTATCCCAAATTCTTTATCTTATTATTGAAGGTGAGAACACAAGTCCTCCCACATCGAGGCTAGCTCGAGAATTTCTTATTTTTCAAGGCGAGTCATAATTTGTGGTTTTCTTACTTATTGAAGGTGAGCCTTAACTAGTGGGTTTCTTATTATCAAATACAACATTTTCTAGTCTTCGTTCCTTGAATAAAAGAAGATGCGGCATTTTTGGAGTCATCATTCCTTGAAGAAAAAAAAAAGATGCAGTATCTCGAAATCTTCGTTCATTGAATCAAGGAAGATGCGGTATCTCAAAATCCTAGTTCCTTGAATAAAGGACGAGGCGACATCTTTTGAAGTCCACATTACTTGAATAAAGGAAGAGCCGGTGGCTTAGAATCCTCATTCATTGAAAAATTGAAGAGGTAAATCGTCAGATGTGTTTACCCCTCCTATAACTTGATCCAACGGATAGGGATAGGGCTCAACCCGATTAGATGGACCTGTTTCTTCCTCCCAGAGGTGAAGCACAAACCTAGCTTCTGGTTGATTTACCGACGAGTTCTCTGTTTCGGAAGAAGACTCCCTTATAAAATAAGTATTTCCTAACCTCATTCGTGGGATACTTATTCCTCACCTTTCACTAGCGTCGAGTCTAGCTATAAGCCCTCATCATTCCGAGGTTAACTTACAAGATTTCAATAGTTCGAGAACTATTCGTGAAATATTTATTTCTCGCCTCTCTCACTATCGTCGAGTCTAGCTATAAGGTGTCGTCTATCCAAGGTTGCTTATAAGTCTCCGATAGTTCGAGAGCTATTCGCAAGAATTTTTTTCGCCACCTCTCACTATCATTAAGCCTAATGGTAGGACCTCGTCTATCCAAGGCTGCTTATAAGATTCCGATAGTTCAAAAGCTATTCATAGAATGTTTATTTCCCGCCTCGCCAGATGCTTATTCCTGACTTCGTAAAATGCTTATTACTCGCATCTCACTATCGTTGAGTCTAACTGTAAGAACTCATCTATCCGAGATCACTTATAAGTCTTCAATAGTTTGAGTGATTCATGTGATGTTTATTTCCCACTTCACCATAAGCTTATTCTTGGTTTTGCAAGACGTTTATTCCTTGCCTCTCACTATCGTCAATCCTAGTTGTAAGACCTCGTTATTCCGAGTCCAAATTACAAAACTTCGATAGTTCGAGAGATTTACAAAATGGTTATTTCTGGTTTTGTGAGATGCTTATTCATCGCATCTCACTATCGTCGAGTCTAACTATAAGACATCATCATTCCAAGGCTAATTTATAAGAATATGATCATTCAAGAGCTATTTACGAGGTGTTTATTCCCCGTCTTGCTATATGTTTATTCCTAGCTTCGCGAGATACTCATTCTTCGCTTTTCACTATTCTCGAGCCCAACTATAAACCTTGTATATTCGAGGCCAACTTAAAATACTCTGATAGTTAGAGAAAATCATGGGATGTTTATTCCCTACTTCGCCAGATGTTAATTCTTGGCTTCACGAGATACTTATTACTCGCCTCTTACTATCGCCAGATGTTAATTCTTAGCTTCGCGAGATACTTATTCCTCGCTTTTCAATATTATCTAGCCCAACTATAAACCTTGTATATTCTGGACCAGCTTAAAAGACTCTGATAGTTCGAGAGAATCACGAGATGTTTATTCCCCACTTCATCGATGTTAATTCTTGGCTTCACGAGATGCTCATTCTTTGCCTCTTACTATCGTCAAGCCTAGCTATAAGACCTCATCATTTCGAGGCCAATTTATTAGACTTCGATAGTCTAAAAGATTCATGGGATGTTTATTCCTCACTTCGCCAATGCTTATTCCTGGTTTTGCGTGACACTTATTCCTCACCTCTCACTTCGTCGAGCCTAGCTGTAAAATCTCGTCATTCCGAGGTCGATTTATAAGATTTCAATAGTTGAGGGGCTGTTCGTGGAATGCTTATTACCCGCTTCGCCAAATGGCTATTCTTGGCTTCTCAAGATACTTATTCCTTATATCTCACTATCGTCGAGTTTAGTTATACGACCTCGTCTATCCAATGCTCGCTTATAAGACTCCAATAGTTCAAGAGCTTTTCGCAAGATGTTTATTCCTTGTTTTGCGAGATGTTTGTTTCTCATCTCTCACTATTGTTGAGTCTAGCTATAAGACCTCATTATTCCAAGGTTAGCTTATAAGACTCCGATAGTTCGAAAGCTATTCGTGGGATGTTTATTCTCTACCTTGCCAAATGTTTATTTTTGGCTTCATTATTGCTTATTTCTCGTCTCTCACTATTATCGATCCTAGTTGTAAGACCTCGTCATTCCGAGGCCAATTTATAAAACTCTGATAATTCAAGAGCTATTCGAGGGATGTTTATTCTCCGCTTTGCCAATGTTTATTCCTGACTTTGTGAAAATGCTTATTTTTTGTCCCTCACTATTGGTAAGCATAATCGTGAGACCTCATCCTTCCGAAGCTAACTTATAAGACTTCAATAATTTGAGGTGAGCCACCAGCTCGACATTTATTCTTCGCTCCGTGAAATGCCTTACCATACGAAATGTAGCATTATAGCTGCACTTGTCTCAATAGAGCTCATCGTGCCTCTGCATCAGCTTATCACAAGCCGATTGTATACTCAGAGTCACGTCTCTACATTAGTTATAACACGACTATATCTATTTTTAGAGATCTCATCATGCCTCTACATCTATTTCATTACATCTGCCTATCTTTCAGAGCTTTGATTCTCCTTAAGCTATGTCACATCTACTTATCTTCAAAGATCTTATATCATTTACTGCTTCATAAGGTAAATGGTGGACCCACCTTTATACCTATGAAGATGAAGTCTTCCATTTTTGGATGAAACACCATAGAAGACACCCTTTACGATGTGTGTGATACACCACAAGGTCACATCTTCCAAGAATGTTCACTTCAATAGGCTAGGTATGTGACACCCTCACAGTGGTCGTCTCTAATTCCGTCAAAGATGACGCTCTCCATGGATGAACCATTTACCATGGAGGAAACCCTTAACGAGGTGCATGATACCTAAGGTTACCTATTCTAAGAATGTCTACTTCAATAGGCGACGCTTGTGACACCCCCACATGGGTCGTCTCTAATTCTGTTGAAGACGATACTCTCTATGGATAAACTATACACCGTGGAGAAAGCCCTTAACGAGGTGTATGACATCTCCCATGAGATCACCTCTTCCAAGGATGTTCACTTTGATAGGCGAGACGCGTGACACCCCTACAAGGGTTCCCTTTGATTCCGTAGAAAATGATGCTCTCCATGGATGATCCCTCTACCATAGATGAAGCTATTGACGATGTGCGTGACACCTCACACGAGGTCACCTCTTCCAAGAATGTCCACTTCGATAAGCGAGGTGCGTGACATCCCCATAGGGGCCGCCTTTGCTTTTATTGAAGATGAAACCTTCCATGGTTGGATCAAACACCATGGAGGAAACCCTTGACATAGATGTGCCACCCTCATGTGAGGATGTGAGGTTATCAAAGCTACTTATGTCCGAGTATCGCCTCTGATATTTATACATTTATAGCATCGCCTCTGCATCAACTTATCATAGCTGCTTATATCCAATCTCATCTCTGCATCAGTTTCATCACAGTAGCTTATATTTCAAGTCCAACTCGCATATAAATATTCGACTCAGAATTATGGAACTATTATGATACTAGTATCATTACATTATTACCAGTAGCATAAACATTATATTATTGATGCTAAGTACGTATGCTACATCATTGCTAGCATGTCGAGATATTATTTTCGCTACTGTCAATACGTATGCCACACCATCTACATTATCATTTTACAGGCATCATATTACTTGCTTCACACTAGCAAGTTTGATCTGATTATTTAGAAGAGCAATTGGACCCAAAATTATTGTATATGTGCAATGGATATATTGTAGTATATTACAAGTTGGTTTAGTCCATATTACAGATATCTTTCGAGGTAATTCATAAGTCTTCGTTTATTCAGGCTCGAACATATATTTTCGAGGTAGTTCTTAACTCCTCACTTTTTGGAGAGGTTTATATTCTCGAGGCAATTCATAGGTCCCTTATTTTCTAGGTAATTCGTAAATTCTCACTTATCAGAGCTACTTATATCTTTTAGGCAATCTATAAGACATTGCCTACTTGACGCTTGTATTTCAAAGTTCGACCCATACATGAATGTACAACTCAGATTTGGGGGACTATTACTACACCTATAAATTACGTGGCATCAACTATATAATTGAGTGGGGTTTATTTAATTAAACGATTGCATATTGGACTTGAACTTGGGTCCATCTCACTACTCAACCCACTTCCACTTATCTGTATATATGTGTGTGATTTCATTTCACACAAATGCACGTTTTCTAACCTTAATCAAATCCCCCTCACGTTTCGTGCACTCGTTACTTCTCTCATTCGATAGTTGATTTAACCGTCAAAATGCAAATGATCGTCGAACTTTTCCTATATCGACGGCCTTTGCCTCCTAACGGAGTGTTCCTGTGTTCAGACGATGTCTACTTTGAAGGGAGGGGTAAGTGATTTTGTTGAAGCATATTTTGATGTCAACAGTAACAAACTAACAATTCCTAGTCTTTCATTATAGTTTAAATTCTTCAGTTTCATTCCTCTCTATTGCTATTCATTTGTCTTGATTTTATTCAAGATTTCTATCGTGAAATTCAATGAAACGGTTTCAGTTAGGAGACCTTCTATAAAAAATTAGAAGAATGCCTTTTTTTTCTTTTTTTTTTAAACCTTTTTTAATTTCATTTCAACCTTCAAAAGAAGCAAATTCCTCGAGAAAAACTGAAAAGATCCTATTCATGTTGTTTTAAAATGTTTTTCTTCTCCTACCCATAATTTTCCTCGAGACTAAAAAAAATTACATATTTTATTTGAAGAACAAAAGTAATTTACTTGTTACGTAAAACTTGAGAACATAGGGTTTTCCTAGGGCATCTTCAAGTTCCATTTTTTTTAAATGTATCTTAAAATAGTAGATTGATGGAGAACGCGTGGTTAAAAATGAAGGAAATTTTTTTGGATTGTGTGTAATATTATTTTATTAAAAATGTGTGATTGGAAAGAAGTGAGATAAAAATGTATTTTGAAAAAAATAGGGATCAAGCAAGGTTTTAATAAAAAAAAATATGGAAGTGTTCATCTTAAAAAAAATGTATTCTGAATTTAGCCCGTGTTTGGTGGGAATAATAATTATTTTTAATCACATATTTCATATGATTCATAACTTTTCAACCAAATATTATCTTTTTTTTAATCAAAATTTACTAAAAATTTGATTTTAATATATGCTAAACAAGGGCTTATTTAGAAGGTGTTTGATGCACATTAAAATTAGATTTTTAGTGGATTGTGATAGAAGTTTTTGAAATACGTGAAAAAACGTAGAACCCATGAAAGATATGGTCGATATTGATTGTTTGAATTTTATTTAGATTTTAATCCTACCCAAACGAGCCCTTAAAATGAAGTTGAAATGCTTTTAAAGCTCAACTCTATATGCTCATATTGGGGAATTCGTCATATGCTAAGATGCGCACATGCTTCATGGCCAACAAATAATTTTAATTTATTTGTGTATCCAAGTTGACATGATTTGATTAGTGGAAAAATTACTTATTTTTTAAATTGTCAAATAACGCGTTGTCACATGACATCATGTAAAAAATGATGTACGTGTAGCATGATTTAATAATTTTTATATTTCCGTTTTCCTTGGTCAACAAGTGAATAATTTGATTAATATTTCATTTTGAGAATGGCCCACCATTTAACGCTTTCTGGGTTTGTTAGATTCGAAAGTTTGAACAAATCTTTTATAACAAAATTGTATTGAATTAGAGCAGGGCGTCTGAGGTTGGTGCGACCGCAACTTTAACCATGTAGGACACAAAAAAAGTTTTCGTTATATACAATAATTTTATAAAATTTTTATTACTATGTCAGTTAAAAGGCACAATATTTGTGAAAAAATGGGCCATATTTTAAAATGTCATGCATGACACCCAAAATTTCAAGTTTAACCCTGAATTAGAGGTGTTAAAATAGATCGAATGCTACTATACACATGGTGACAAGACGAAAAGCTAAATCGAAACCTATATTCACAATACTTATTTTATGTTTTTCAATCAAGAGTTCCGCATTTTTCTTAGTGATATATATAATTGAATATTGAATAAAGAGAAAATGAAAAAATGAAACAAAAAAATAATAAAATCTATATGAAGTTTTAAAGTACCTTAGCATTTGACATGTTCAAAATTTAACAAGCACATACATGTTAGAACTCGTTTTCAAGTTTTTCACAATTTTCGAACGTAACGCTCAACATCATGGAAGGGAGATATTGTTGAACGAGAAAAGGAAAGTCCTAGACTCTACAAAGAGAGCAAACCCTCAATTTTCAAACTGATTTTACTCATTCAACTATAAGGCCATGGATTTAATGAAAGTGGGGTAGCACCATTCAAAATTGGGAAATTATAATAATTCAGGTGTTTAAAGATTGAAATTCAAAATTTAGGGACCAAATTTCATTATTCAAAAATCAGGTAATATATTAAAACCCTAACACTAATTTATCATTCTCACCCTCACATTTCTCTCTCTCTCGCCTCTTCTTCCATCCCCTTCCCCTTTCCTCCTCCACCCTTCTTCCTCCTTCCCCCACCCTATCTACCTCTCCTCTCTCCGTCGAACAGCAAGGTCACCGCAACGCTGCTGTTCGTGCAGCAGCGCGCGATGTTACCACAAACTGAGCAGCGTCGCGACGCTGCCGTTCGCGCAGCAACAGCCGCGACACTTCCGCAGTTCGAGGGTTCTAGTCGACGCTGCTGTGGTTTGAGGGTTCGAGTATGGAGTGATGTTGGTGGGTATGGATGCAGTGGTGGGATAGGCTGGCGTGATGTTGGTGGCGGGTTTGGTTGGTCGTGATGTTGGTGGCCATGGTGGTGATGACGGTGACGAGGTAAGGGTGGTCAAAAATGGTAGTGCCATGGTTTATGACCAAATATTTGGTTATCTGTGACCAAGTATTTAACTGTGACCTAAAAATTTGAAAATATGTGACTAAAAAAATAATTTGTGACCAATGAAATTAACCGTGACCTATATTTTTTTGAATTTGTGACCTCAAAATCATCAGTGACTAATTAATTTCATAATATGTGATCAATATGACCTGTAATTTTATAATTGTGACTTAATTAATAAATATTTTTAATTAATTACCTAACACTTGAGTTTTGAATTGTTAAACTATTTACTTGATTTTTGAATTGGTGTAAACTATACACCTGAAATATTATTTTCCCTTCAAAATTAGAGCCACAAGACCTTTGTCAGCAAAGGATTGACCGATGCTCAACGGCACGATGCTTGAAAGAAAGGATGCGTGAGCATAAACTGTATCGTGTGCATGTTGTAGATCCTAGAAATCCAAAGATTTTGATGGTCGAAGAAAATATTTGAATGATGGCGGGGGATAGTTGGTGGCAGTGATGGAGGAAAACAAAATGAGTGTAGAGACGTAATTGTTGAAGGTTGAGAATTGCGGCTGCAATTTTCCCAACAAGCAAGGAAAAAGAAGAGGAAAGTTACAAGGTATCAAATATTTACCAAAGAACGAAAACATTTGTCATGGGCAGTTTCAAAGAAACTATGTAGTTCAAGAATCGGACATAAAGTTTTCTTAGTTCCAGATGGTCTTGACTTGGGAAGTCAAGTTTTCAAACTCAACACAAATAATCTAATTAATTACCATATTATTTATCTTAATCCCTCTACTAATTAACCCTTTGAAGTGTATAATTCAAACTAATTTTCACCCATATTAGTTATATAATCAGTCAAATTTTCAAACTTAAGAAAATTCTTCATCGGGACCTTTCATTTTGGTTCAATGAGGCCAAGTCTTCTCGTGGACCTGCGGTGGGCAAGAACGTGAAAAATTGCTAGGAATTAGACCAGTGACTTGGTCGTAATTTCCCAAAGTTTCTTCTACTCAACGTGTTCAAAATTTGCAAATACTTTGAATAACTGTGCATTTTTTTCCCATAAGGCACCAACACAGAAACATACTCTTAATCATTTTTGTTACTCCTTTAAATGAGCTTATAACGTACGATTTTTCTAACACAAAATAACCCCAGAAAAAAATATGGAGGAAAACAGAGCGTTGATTTTATACGGGTGTACGTTGGCAAAAAACTTGGAAGAAAACCTACCAAATTTGGCTAACCAACCTGATCTTTTTCTTAGATCATTTGATGAGATCATTAGAGTGTTTAGTAGTGTAAAAGAGAGATTATCCCGTGAAGTTGTTCATCGGCAAATTGATATAGGAATTCAGGAATGGTTAAGAAGTGGTGCAGGAACAAGTACTGATAATCAGGCAATGGATTTGCTCAAGGCTCAAGCTATTTTAGGCCACAGCAGCCCTTACCATGACGCCCCCGGTTTGGAATTCATAGGTGGTGAAATGGGTGGTGAAAGGGTTATGGAAGGTGACGCAGAGGGGTTGAGGGGCAGTCGGGGACTGGAGATTACGAATCCCAGCCCAGGAACTCCATCTTCTCAAAGACAGAGAAGAAGGTAAGAAACTTCAGGTTCCTTGACAATGTGCATGCCTTTGTTCTTACAAAGTAAGTTCTCCTTAGAGGGACGCTAATCTATAACCAATGTAGAATATGCTTAAATAATCGTTCTTGAAAGTTCATGCAAGAATAGATGCTCATGTTAGAAAAATATTATAGGCACTGAATTTAGCTCATGTCAACACACATTCAAATGTGCTGCATTCGAGTTTTGCCTCCATTTATTTATGAAAATAGTGTACATGTTAAGCCTTTGACAAGAAAAACGACCCACCTAGACGAGGTGTGTTGAAGACAATTTATATCTCTATCTCAAGCACTTGTATAAACTATTTTGGCCAATTTGCCTCAATTGCTTTCATCCTTAATTGATGCACCACATCTGGCATTTCTAATATTGTCATTTCATTTTTTTTTTTAATATATATATTTTTTTCTACCCTCCAGTGTACAAATTACACACAATCTATATATTCCCATGTGTTAATGGATTCTTATACTTTTGGTTATATAGAAAGGATGAAGCTGACAAAATAGTGAAAATGGTACCTGCTCCTCAGATGGGAAATCTCGATCTTCCACCGGAAGACGGTTTTACTTGGAGAAAATATGGTCAAAAAGAGATTCTGGGATGTAGACATCCAAGGTATAAATATCTATATATATAGTTAATATTTAATTATCATTTCATTCTAATGGACAAATTACATGACAATGTCTAAAGATATGAAAATGTCAAAAGGATCAATCAAACGCGTTTCACAGCTATGCAATGACTTCCTCCGAGTGGAACCTCTCTATCTTTCATTATACCTCCACCAAGAAGTAATAGTAATTACAATCCCTATCTGGTTCCTGGCGTGCTACTGGTCGATAAGTTCTCTTCTTTTGCTATGTAACCTATTCAATGAAAATGATACCTCAGAAAGGGGCGTATGAAACGGTCTTGGTGGTTTCTTCATATGAATCGCCCCTGTTTGTGTTTCATTCCAACTTATAAAAAAAAATTTACTTTTCAAGAAATGGGTGATCATATCATGTGAAATTTGAGGTTAAAATTAATGTTCGACCATTTTCAAATTCCATCCTCACATTTCAGGAGCTACTACAGATGCACCCATCAAAAACTTTACCAATGCCCGGCCAAGAAGCAAGTCCAGCGGCTTGACGATGATTTCTACACATTCGAGGTAACATATCGAGGCAATCACACGTGCAACATCTCCATCGCCGCCCCATCCGTGTCCATACCACCACCTATTGAACACGGTACAATTCCACAAACCACCGCCATGCAGCCACCCTTAAGCCATTGGTTGTCCATGGAAATAAAGCCACCGCCGGAAGTGGAGGCTACACCCACCATTTTCGATACTCTTGCGTTTCCATTCCATGGTGGTGCCGGGCCTAGTAGTAGTGTCGCGGCTGGTGGTAGTGGCAGTGCGGGTCCGTCCGGCCCGCGGTTTCCGGTCTACCAGCCGGTGTCTGATTTGGCCGATGCTATGTTTAATTCTGGTAGTAGCAGCAACAATAGCATGGAGCTCATCTTCTCATCCATTGATGAGAATTGGGATACTGCAGGAGAAAAGAAAAATAATTGATCAAAAACTTTATTAATTAATTACTCGTAGCCAAATTGATAATTTTTAAAAATTAGTTAGTCGTAATAATAAGTTCTAACCATTCGATTGAGCTGAAATTATCCTTTTTGTAATGAACCGACAAAATGGGTCCTACTTCACAGATTTTTTATAGCTGATGATCAAATTTTGATCAAAATAGTGCCTCTAGATTTGTTATTTTCTGTATTTTATTGTACTGCACGTGTTGTATTTTTATTGCGTTGTTTGATATCATCAAATATCAATAGTGTGATTTAATCAAGTGTACAAGTCGTCCTAGGACCTAAGTGCTAAGAAATAAAAAAGTTTAAGATATAAATGACACTTTTTAATGGTTGAGGACCAAATTGAATTATACATGAAATGTATAGATAACGCATTTTACAGGCTAAAATTAAGAATAAGCGAAAATCCCAGTAATCGAATTAATTAGAATAACATATGATTTGCAATTTTCAAATACCAATAGTTCTTAGTGTGCACTTAAGAGGAAGAGATTTTTCTCAATTTGTATTCCTTTTCCCTTTCTTGAAGAAAAGCCTAAGGCGTAAATGGAAACCTTCACACTATCCTTTTTCTTTTCCCATTTTCCATCAAAACAAATCATAGGATACCATTAGTTCACTAGGGTTTGAACACCTAGGGATATATAGCTAATCCTTTATTGTTCAAAAGTATACTTATTTATTTATTTATTCATTCACATAATAACATTTTTCCCAATTAATTTATGCCAATATATATCTATATCATATTATATGCAATCCTTTTTATCTTTTTATTTTGCCAAACTGCGCATGTGTACTGTGTGCAAGAGCATATACAGACTAGCATCAAGTCAAATCAAAATCAACAATTAATATCATACATTTCATGAAATTCACAACTTTTTCAAATACACATTTCATTAACTTTTATTAAAATCTACTAAAAATGTAATTTTAATATACACCAAACGGGAACTACATGTTGAAAGCTAGAAGGCAAGATGGCATTTCTGCTCAGAGCTTTCATTGTGATAAGAGAGAATTCCAACACTTCATTTTGTCCTTACAACAATCTTTGAGAAAGGGAAAAACAAAGGCAGAAATTACATGTTTATGAGTTTGGTACATACATGACACAGGATAAATATTTAGAAGTTAATAAAGAAACTAGTCAAAATGTAAGTTTTCTATATCACCAAACTGATTTATACCCTCCATATCCAGCTCATGCATACTATTTGATGTGCATGAATAAAAACGAGAAACCACTTCTTGATCATGATCATAAGATCTTGTTTTCGGACTCCACACCGATGCATATCCAGACGATTTTTTCTCCATTGGCACTTTTTTGTGCCAAAAGTTAGAATCCTCCAGCGATGATTTTACATCAGACATATCAGTACTTTGCGCGTCTTGTTTAGGTTCTTTTCCTGAAGGAATGTTGATCATGGAATAGGATGGATGGTCTTGATTGAATGGGTTTTTTAAATCAAAACTGACTTGATTAAGGGATTCCACAGGATCTAAATCTACAATATGTGGAGCCCTCATTCTATCAGTGCACGTATGATGATCAAAGTACGTAATTTCATAAAAAATGGGATCTTCTTTGATTGTTTCTACTTGTCTTGCAGCTTTGCATCCTTCATGCTTGTGAGTGCATCTATAATAACATCTGTTGACACGAAGTGCATATTTAGTAGTTTGTACGTACAAGACTGATAAGAAAAACAAATTAAAACTTAAGTTATCATAGTTCGTCCAATACCAAACATACTGTAACAATTCTTGATCATACAATATATTGTAATTATTGGTAATTGTGACTCAAAATATGAATATCAATGAAATATATTCCTGTTTACTTGAAAGAAAATGGGTAGTAACAATTCGTGATTTGATTCAATATATTTATTTCATTAACTTGTTTAAAAAGCCCCCCTAAATCTTGAACAAATTATCTCAATAATCTTAAATTGTTGACTTAATTTATACATTTATCTAGACCATTAAATGTAGACATTAGGAATACTTTTAAAGAATTATAGTCTAATATATATCTTGTATATATTGTTTGTTAGCTAAAAATCAATGACTGTAGTTGAATCTGGAGGAAAAGAACGAAAATCGACGATAAATGGGGATTTTCAAATTTCATGGACTAAATCGTAAATATCCAAATGTTGATTTGGACCAAGAACTGATAATTGAAGATTACACGGAGTCAATTGGATGCTATTGGAAGACAAAGAACTGAAATTGCGAGAAAAATGACTAAATCAGAACCTAAGAGAAAAGCTAAGGACGACCGCAACCCATAAAATAAGGGAATCCAAGAGCAAGTTGTTATAGCGGTGCAATTGCAAGGAGATACCTCATGCGATTGCAAGGAGTATTTTTCAGCAGACGGACTATTTACTCATTCAGTTGAAACTCTTTGTGAAAAGGATTTTTGATGCATTTCTTGACCTAATTTCGACCTCTTTCACTACAGAACATGGACAACAACTGAAGGCACCTCTCATACTTCTCCCATATCAATTCATATCATAAAATCTTACAATGAAGAGGCTGATTCACCATAGATTGGAGAGAACAACAAGTTTAGCAAACGAATTGAGTGTGTTTGATGCACATTTTTTTAGGAGAGAATGCTTTTTTTTTTTTTTTTTGGTGATGTGAATGTGAATACGTGGTTGAAAAGGAAGAAAAATTATGGATATGATGAAAAATATTATTTTATTGAAAAATGTGTGGTTGAAAATGAGTAAAAGAAAGAAAATGAAAATGTGGTTCAAACAGAGACTGAATAAAAAAAAATCAAGAAGTTGAAGAATTAAAGCTTGGAATTGAAGATCAAGAACACGATATAGATTTCATATATTTCTTGTATTCATATACGTTCTGGTAATGCTTTTTTAATCTTTTCATTTTTCTGTATTAGATGAAGATGAAATCTTTTGCTTATTATTTTTAATTCAAAGACCAAATAGTTTAGTTAATTTATGTTCTTGATTAATCTTGTATATTTTGTTAAATTATTTAATTGCTTAATTACCAATTATGTAATTATGTACTTGTTATGATTCTGAAGGTTTATAATAGGTCTAGAACTTTACAAGATTAACATGCAGGGCAATAGATGTTAAGAATAATATGGTTGTGTTTGATGAATATTATTGAGGAAATAATATATTTTAAATAGTGATATGATGATAAATATGTGGTTAAAAAATAAGAAAAAGTTATTGAGGTGGTGAAAAATATTATTCTATTGAAGAATGTGTAGTTAAAAATGAGTTTTGAAAGAATGTATTTTGAAAGAATGTGTGTCAAACATGAGCTATATATGACGTGTGCAATCATTTAGATAATCGTATGTGTTAATGCATTACTTTGCATATGAATTCGAAATAGGTATATGATCGGGTCGTGTTTAGAATATATTTAACTTCCATCAAGGGAAATAGTTAGATAAAATTGAATCATTGATTGTCAAGATACACAATTCACACTAATTACATAAGCCGAAAATTGAAAATAAAATAATAATAATAATAATAGTAGGTGGATTCGGAATTTTAACACATAATCATTCTACACATATCATTAAATTCTTAGATAATAATTAGGATAATTTAGATATAAACAAATAAACTCTTTTGTGTTGAGTACGTATTCGAGTTTAATAACGGATTAATGTTATTCAATTTAAGTTTTATTTCTCATGGGACAATACTATTTCTCACTAAACTAGTACTCGTCAACCATCTCGTACGCTTACGAAATCTTACCGAACAATTATTTAACGAAATTAAGAAAAATAAAATAAAAATGAAATATACAACATATATTCACCTTGGATATTCTGAATTGAGAATTTTTTTCTGTCCATATTTCCTCCATGCATAACCATCATCCATTGTAGGAGAAGCTATTTTCCTTGAATCTGAGGTCCTTCTGCAAAACCAAATTATATATATGAAAACATATTACTGTAGTAGAAAATTTATATATTAAAAATCAGAATGTACATGAATTAAGGACATTCCAACCTAAACCCACCTAGCAAACTCCCCCAAATGCAACCCTAACATTGACTATTTAATCACCCCAGTTAAATATATTTACTTGATGTCAACTACCTCAAGAAAAAAAAATACAAAAAACAAAAGAAACATAACTAGAATAATTTTAAGGCCACACTTATGAACCCTAGTGAAGAGGGAATTTCTTGCCAAATAATAATAATAATTGATTGAAAAAAAAATATTAATCATAACAAATAATAATTATAATTATAATAATTATAATAATAAAAATAATAATAATAATAACGACAACAATAATTTGACCTTCTCTTGTAACAACCCCTTCGATCCTTGGCCTTCGCCGGCTTCTTCTCACTCTCACGTGAACAGACTGAGGTGCCACTATCGCCGCCGTCGATCTGGAATGTTTCATCTGAACTTAACACTGAAAGAGTCTCAGTGAAAGATCTCAGGATTTTCACAGCTAATTCCTCAGCAGAGACAGACCCATTATTTTTCAGTGGGGTATTAAGTAGGGTTTGAAGCTGGGCTGTAAATTTTTTGCCTTGAACTAACTCTCCAATCAATCTTTTCCTCTTTGTAACTAGGGTTTCACTCGAAATGCTCATTTTTTCTCACTCGCTCAGTGTGTGTAAATTTCTGAGATCTGATTCTGAGGGGAAAATGGGTTGGCTCTTTTATATATTAATAAGAGAAATCGGGACAAGTGGAAAGAGAGAAGCAAGTTGGAGGAAGATATCAGGAAAGGGGAGAGAAATTGTACGGCACCTTAAATTTCGTATAAGACAAAATACCGTGTGACTTCATGAGTCATGCGTCATATGCTGATGCTGCAAGGTTTATGATGAATTAGCTTTCTTTTCGGGGAAAATTTCAATCAGATCCTCAGCCTTCTGTAAGTGTGACATACTTGTCCCCAACCTTCTATTCGTGACAACCATGTTTTCAACATTTTAACATTATTATCTCACGGAGCAAAAATGTCCATTTAGACGTTAAATATCAGCGTAACACACACGTGATATATATTTGAATCGATAAAATTGTATAAAAAAGAGCAACGTTAATGTAATTTCAATAATCAACTCCTGCTTTTTTAGAATAAAAAAGAATCTTCTTTGGACAAATTTATCCTTCTTAGTCAGATATCATATGTGTTGTTGCCTGGAAATTCAAAGCCTTACATTTTCTTTCAGGTAAGGATACAGCATGCTTAGTGCTAGAAATTTGGGGGTGTGCATTACAAATAGAAAGTTGGAGACAAGATTGCCGCACTAATAAAAGTTGAGGACCCTGAAGGAATTTACCCTTTTCTAGAATCCAAGAATCACAAGGGAAATTTCCTATTTTTTTCCCCATTTGTACGTGGAAATAAATCCACCGAGAATGGTCCAAAGTTTGTTTTTTTATTTTTTTTTTGGTTGCCAAATTGGGGACTAAATTCGATGAATGATGAATTTAATGTCATTCAGAAATCAATCACGTTACAGGTTCTCAATTGCATTTAAAAATAAACAAAAATGCTAAAGGTACCCGGGCGTTTACACGCCCGGTTACCCGCCCCTCACATAAGTGAGGGGCCCACCCGTGAATATAATAATTCTGCTCCCCTTTTGTGAGGGGGGCAGTGGGGCCAGGTAATCGGGCGTGTAAACGCCCGAGTATCTGTAGCAAAGCTCAAAAATAAAATCTAACAAATTATTAGTGTTGTTGATACATTGTATTTTAAGAAGTAATATTGCAAAAAATAGTATTTCAGACTTTCATAAGATGATCAATATTTTTATACTTATAATACGGAAGATTTCACCCTTAATAACTTTGATATCATATTAAAATTTGAATTTTATTTTAAAATGTCAATTTTATTAATAAAAATAATAGTTCAAACTTTTATATATTAATTAATTAATTCATGACAACCAATCGAATTCTCTAATTTCTAATCCTTATCCCCTCATGATGTCAATGCTTACGGTGAAAAATAGCATTCCATGTGCCACGAACTTCTAAAAAAGTTAGAGGGATGTTATGCGTACAGATATAATGTTGTCAGAATTTTTACAAGTGACGAACACTTGGCGATTTTCTATTGCAAGATGGCAAAAAAGAAAAGAAACAGTTCTAGCAGCAAGCAATTCCCCTTTGCTGGGAAAATTACCCGTCAAGATTGAAATCACGCATTACCTTAGGCACATGGCCAATTTGCAACACTTTTATACTAAAAAGCAAAAGTTTTATAAGAAAAACATGGCAGCTAACTTTTTTCCCTTTATTCAAAACGAAGAAATCGCTAATTTCATCCTTGAAGTTAAAAAAAAAAAAAATGAGTGTAGCTTTTGTTGATGCTTCAACCATCGTACAATTTGTGAACGATTCTAAAGTATTCAACAAATTAGAGGTGTCGATCCGGATGGTCCGGGCCGGGTCGGCCCGCCAATTTTGGACTACAAGACCCGTCCTCTAACCCATCCGGATCGAGCCTATGCGGGTCGCAATTTGTTCCGATTTAGCCCGTATGATTGTATAAATAAAATTATAAAAATATAGAATTTTTCATATTTATAACAAAAAATATTTTTTTTGTTAAATGTAAACTAAGAATTGAACAAAATGATAAGTTCATATTTATACCAAGAAATGTTTGCATAGAATTCAAATTTGATGTTACATGAATTATTATAATTTTGCAAAGTAAATTTAACTTAAACAAATAACAACTAAATATATTTCTAATTACTTATTATCAAATATTTATTGTATAAGTACATCACAATTAGGTTGGTACCTACTTTTACTATAATTTATAGTTTAAGTACATCTCAACTAAGTTGACACATACTTAACTATAATATTTAATTATTTTTTTTCACGGGCCCGGTGCAACCCACGAAGCCCGCGGGTCACACCTCCTTGACCTGAACCGCCCGCTCGGGTTAAGGGTCGGCCCGCTGTCCCGGATCGATCTGGGCCGATTTTCAAGGATCTGGCCGGCCCGTTCATCTTGACACCTCTACAACAAATGGGTATATATTGTACGAACGATTCTAAAGTATTCAACAAAGGAAAAATCTATTTGTACAAAATAGATTACATAATCTATTACATACTCAACACGTGGCAGCCTCCTATTGAGGGGCCGCCACGTGTTGAGTATGTAATATATTTGGTACATGTAGCATCATCCTTCAACAAATGGGTAAATGTGTGGTTTGACGTGCTCGATGCAGATGGAAGTGGAGTACTTTCATGCGATGAACTCTAGAAGCGATTAGGCAAACTTTCCTCAGGAATTCGAACTGCAAACCATAGAAGAGATTTAAAACTTGTGTCAAGTTTTGTTTGAAAATTTTGACTTAATAAGAGTGGCACGATAAATCAAGATGAATTTATGGTATCAACGAAGGAGATCATGTTGGCCAGGGCTAGTGGCATTGAGAATTTGCCAATTTTAATTATGAGGGATGTCCAACATGCTTCACCCTCGGAAAAAAAAAAAAAAAAAAGCATTTTTAGCCTTGTTTGATTTTGATTCGTTGAGAATTATTTTTTTTTTCCTACTTTCATTTTTACTCCATATTCTTTAAAAAAAAAATCATTTCTCACGTTTTCTCATCATTTTCTCTTATTTTTAAGTTTTAACCACACGTTGATAAAAAAAAATGGAGAGATTTCTTATTTTCATTTCTTTCATTGTATTTATTTTCCCAATAATTGTAGTCAACAGAGGTTTTAGGGATTTTTTATTGTAGGATTTTAAGAAAATTGTCAATCTAACATAGTTTTATAACATAAATACATAATTCTAAATCAATTTGTTTCATTAAAAAAATGTTTATTATTAAGTATTCATGTCATATTCGATTAAATTGGATGGTAAGCAAGCCTTTAATTTCTTTTTATCTTTCTATTTTAGTAAACAACCGAAATTGCCACCCTTTTATTGATTCTTTTGAACAACTCTTTTAACTTAGGCAATGTTTGATTCAAGAATATTTTTTATGGAAGATGGAAATTAAATTTCATTTCCACCTTTTTGCATGTTTGATTGACTAAATGTTCAATAGATTTGATTTTCCACATTTTCTTGATTTTTGAGGAAAATATTTTCCCATGGGTTTGATGGGAAAAACTTTTCTAGACAACTTTTTTTTTTTTTTTGACAATGGAAACAAATTCTATTCCCAATTGTAACAAATCATATCTTTTAATAGACAATTTTCATGGAAAACAAAGTCAAACAAACACCAAAAAATCCAAGATTTCAATATTTTTCAGGTAGAAAATTATCTCAATCAAATACAATTAATTCACAATTTCCAGTCAATTCAATTTCTTGAAATTCATTTTCTCTCCACCAAATTTCATTCTTACAATCAAACATATTCTTAAAGAAACGGGTGCCTCCTCTAACTAATGATAAAGACACGAACCCGGGTTAGCAAGTAGTGCACGCCAATACTTCTTAACAGCTTCCTTCTCGTCGACTTTGAATTTTTAACATCCAATATGTCAAATTTTTCATCCCTCTTAATTTTTTTTTTCCCACTTTTCTGTCTCTTCCTTCATCTTTTCTCTCTTTTCACCGACATTCATACCTGCAGTTTCACATCATGATTACTTTTTCATGTACTACAAGTTGATTTATTTGATTCCTCTCAACTTTAGGTGAATAATTGATGGTATAATGTCATTATCATGACAGTTGCTATTAAATGTGGATAGATAATTAATCCTTTTGGACAGACTCGACGTGAATGAATAACAAAGAAGAGTAGATTTGGTAATAATCCATGGTTCTTTTGAGAAAATAAATAAATAAAGCATTTTACTTACATTACATTGGCCGGAACTCGATTGAACAATGAGAGCATGTATTTCTTTTTCAATCTTGTCTTAACATTATTCAGTGTAACATATCAAACACATAATTAATGCGAGTCTCATTTTTATTTTATTTTTGGTGGGTCGGTAACGCGAGTCTCATTTTACATTGGTCTGATTTGGATTTCCCTTTCATGCTTGGATCCTGCACATCCGTTTGATTGGGTGAAAAAGACATTTTTGGAGAGATCTAACCTCGAAAAGAAGTGAACGAGAGACCTGAAATCATGCAGTTAACCATCTAGACATAATTGATGCAGATGTGCAAAATCTGGGAAGGAATGAGTTATACTTCCATTATTATTCTGTTTAGAAAGCTTGACAGAAGCATAATGCAAGATTTCTTGCTGATTTTTTTCCGAAGCTGCAGTGTTGAGAAGTTGAATTTTTTTGTACTCTTCTGTGGTACATCAAAGCCTCCTGATATTTTAGCAGAAGTGACACGACCGCGACCGCGGCCTCATTTGTAGCGTCTAAGGGATCAAATGGTGGTTCATTCTCTGGAAAGGATGGTGACAATTCAAGATTCATTAACAAACGGCAGGAACAGCTGCGGAGATGGACCTGTTTGATGTCATTCTAGTAGTATCCACCTATTTGCAAGAATTGAAATTCTCTCTCTTAACATGTAAAACCACCTTTGTCCCTTACATTTTTTCTTCTTTTCTTGACATTAAGTTATACTGTAAGAGATGAACTTCAATCGATTCAGAATACTATAATTTTTCATATCTTGCTGCCAAGAATTTTATGTATAATGTCTAGAATTAAAATTTAGCTTACGGGCTGGCCCTAGAATTAAAATTTAGCTTACGTGACTACTCATACGTGGACCCCAGCCCCGAAAGTTGACACACAAGGTCAAATGGTGCAGAACTCTCTTATAAAAGGTATAAGTGAAATGTGCAACAGATAAGGCTTCTTGGGCAGATTCTGTATTAACTGGGATGTAAAGGATGTGGCACTCCATAATTTATAAGATGATAAAAATATCCTTTCATTTTCTGTAAAATTTCTATTATTACAACACAGTAAATAAACAATACATGACTTTTTTATGTTGATCATATCTAAATGTAAAACAACAACCTCGACTTTGAACTATACAATGATCTGTACAACAAAGAAGAAAAGAAGAAAATAGCAGAGAAAATGTGAATTTTTTATAAAAATGCATCCGTGATGAACTTACAGTGGAACATTGCAACTTGTACGGATCTCTATTCTCGGATCCTTGAAAATCCGAGCACTGTTTTTGAACATTGTATTTCAGACTATCAATTTCAGCTCACTTGTCCAAAACTTGACTAGGGGAAGAATATCCCATTAACCGATGAAGTGGAGAATTTGATGGTTCTCGCAGTTCTTCAATTTCAGAGGATGCTTTTTTCCACTTAGCCATCTTCGGTGAAGCTCCAGCTGGTTTAGAGGTTTCCACCAAACTTTCATTCTTGTTCCCATGTTCCCTCAATACAGACTTCATTTTTGTATCTTCCATGGGCTCAAAAGAACTGCCAGATGACATCTTTCTGTTGTAAGCATTCCACTCAAGGCGGTCAACAGAAGGTGTAAGAAATGAAGACTCCCCTTCTGTTGAGCAGCTTCTACAGAAAGACGGCCCATAGTCGTCAGAACATGACACGGGTTCAGCATGTGAACAAGAATTAGCATGGAATGTAGGTACCAGATTTCTGTGACTGATAGCATCACTATAATCATCAGCTTCACTGGGCGGGGGAGCTGAAGCTTCCAGAAGGTATGGAACTACGTGCATTCTTTCCAAGAGTGAGAATTTCAGAACCTTCCCACACGCGTTGCACCTCAGCTGATGATATTTTTTCTTGAAGAGGAGAAAGTTTGAAGGAAGCTGCAACAGTTCCGAGCAATGATAACAAGAAACAAGTGGGGCTCCACCAGATATTGGCCGGAGATGTCTCTTCATTATGTGATGCTTTTCCCGTGAATATAAGCTTTTCATCTCTCTGTCTTTATGCCTCCGGTCATCGGACATTGTCTCACGTCCCCATAAAGATTGCTCAGAGCTCGTGTAATGCTGGGGACTGGGGGAACTAGAGGCAAGGACATTACAGCAGTTATGACCAGAGTGGACCATGCAGTGACAATTGTTACAGAACATGGAATGTGAAGGTAACTGAGCCGAGCGGTGCCAGTCTTGCGGACAACAATGCAAACATGAGCAGTTAGCATGGTGTCTGTAGTGAGCAGACTCTCCTGAAAAAGCCATTCTCAAGTCCTTGCGTCGTTGGGGCCAACCTTTCAACGGACCATGTCTGACAGGATATGTGGGGTGGCTCAAATCTGCATACACCTCCCTTTCTGGTGCTAAATGTTCATAGTACAAGGGAGTTAACTTTTCCTCCACAATACCAGCAGGAAACCTTCCATTTGCCGTTAGTTTTGAAAATTGCATCCTGTTAAGCTGATCTTTCAGTTCAAACACCGTTCTCAACAAGTCCACCTTGTCTGGTTCAGAGTATGTATGCCTATCTGATGACAGGTAAGCTTGATGATTTTGGAGCAAACTTCGATGATAACTTGATGGACTTCCATTTCTGTGGCCAGCTTGGAAATCTCTAGAAGTGAATGCCAATCTAGGTGCTGCTGTTTCTTTGTCCAATCTCGTCCTATTACCACTCTTGTGGCCACGTCTTCTGGTTTCAGGCAAATCAACTTGGTGCCAACTGCTGCTGCCTTCCATGGCATGATATTGCTTTCCCTGTAAGAAGGGCGAGGAACTGCCTGCCCAATATTGCATCTCTGACTCTCTACTGCTCATGTTAATCTTATTTAATCCATCCTTTTTGTGCAATTCAGCAGTGCTGGTGGAGACTTTATCCTTGAACTTTCTTCTAGGGGGGTGTGAAACATGGTTGGGAACTTGATCATCGGTTCCATCATAAGAAGATACGCTACCCTCATAAGCGTAGTAACTTTTGGTTGTTGGAGATTTAGACTTATCTACATGTGTAGCATTGTGCTTAGAACTAGGGTCAACGGTGGGTAAACTAGTATCTACTGAGTTCAATCTACCAAAACTTTGTGTATCTTCTCCATGAGAATGCTCCAGCTGCTCAGCATCGGGAGACGAGTTATTAAGAGATGGATTGTTCTCATTAGGGCGGCCTTGAGCAGCTAAAGAATCTCCTGTATCTGCATTCACATGATTTTCTGTGCTTGAGCTTCTGATGAGAGGAAAATTCTTGATATCCTTGTTCACTTCAGCCATGCCTCCAGCTGAAGGTGATGATTTTCCATTTGCAGGCGAAGCAATCTCGAAGGGTGAAGAATTTTGACTGTTATTATTATCCATTTCTTTGTGAAGCCACCCATTCAGACCTCTAAACCTATTCAGGCCCTTTTCATTATTTTCTGGCGAAAGATGATTACTTTCATCCCCTTCTCTATGTTCTCTACCATCTGGAGGCAACTTATTCTTATGTTGATCATGCTCGGATAAAGACCAAATTTCATCAAGGAAGTTGTCATCTGCACACAATTCTGTTCGAGAATCTCCACGTTCCCTTTGTTCTCTACCATCTGGAGGCAAATTATTCTTCTGTTGATCATGCTCGGATAAAGACCGAACTTCATCAAGGAAGTTGTCATCTGCACACAATTCTGTTCGAGAATCTTCATATTCCCTTTGTTCTCTACCATCTGGAGGCAACTTATTCTTCTGTCGATCATGCTCGGATAAAGACCGAACTTCATCAAGGAAGTTGTCATCTGCACACAATTCTGTTCGAGAATCTCCACGTTCCCTTTGTTCTCTACCATCTGGAGGCAAATTATTCTTCTGTTGATCATGCTCGGATAAAGACCGAACTTCATCAAGGAAGTTGTCATCTGCACACAATTCTGTTCGAGAATCTTCATATTCCCTTTGTTCTCTACCATCTGGAGGCAACTTATTCTTCTGTCGATCATGCTCGGATAAAGACCGAACTTCATCAAGAAAGTTGTCATCTGCACACAATTCTGTTCGAGAATCTCCACATTCCCTTTGATCCCTTCCAGTGCATTGCTCCGATGGATTCTTTTCACCTGATTTCACATGTTTTCTGACTGTTGGGCTTGAAACATCGGCCTCCTGACTAGTAAATTCAGCAGAGGGATTTCTGCCTGCAACTCTTTCCCCATTCGAATCCTGAATTTCACTTTCACATCTTTTAGAATTTTGTCCGATAGGACATTTGCCTTCTTCATCCTGTTTCAACTGTTCTGTGACTTCTGCGGATAGAACTTTATTCTCACAATCGCTAACCTTGTGTGTGCTAGAAAGCTCATCAGAGAAACTCCAATCTTCGCGTTGCTTTCCATTGTAGTGCGTAAAACTATTTAGTCTCTTTCTATTATTTTTTGGTGAAAGAAGTGTACTTTCGTCTGCTTCACTATGTTCGCCATCTGAAGGCAACCCATTCTTCAGATGATCATGCTCCGGTGAAAGAAGTGTACTTTCGTCTGCTTCACTATGTTCACCATCTGAAGGCAACCCATTCTTCGGATGATCTGTTCGAGAATCTCCATGTTCCTTTTGACCCCTTCCAGTGCATTGCTCCGATGGATTCTTGTCATCTGATTCCACTAGTTCTGTGATTTCTGCAGTTGAAACATAAGCCTCATGACAGGTACATTCAATTGAACTCAGAAATTCAGCAGAAGAGCGTCTTTCTGCTAGCCTTTCCCCATTGCAATCCTGTAATTCACTTTCAAGTCTTCTGGCATTTTGACCTAGAGGAAATTTGCCTTCTTTATCCTGTTTCAACTGCTCAATTACTACTTTCGACAAATCTTTATTCTCATTACCACTAACCTCAAGCAAGCAAGAAAGCTCACTAGAGACACTTGTATCTTTACATTGATCCCCATTGTTGTCCCCAGATTCACCTTGCTTTCTTGGTTTATCTCCATCTGGCGAAGATTTTCCACCCGATGGTATTAAATCTAGATTTGAGCTGCTCACTTCATTCTCCTTCACAATACTATCTGGCTCACTTTCCAAAACTCGGTTTGTTTCTTGCAAGTGTACTCCATCGTGGTTGGCGCCATTTCTCCAAGTTTTAGCTGAATTTAAAAGGGTAAAATATAAGAAAAACAATTAACTTCTGCATATGTGAAGTGTCTCTATCATAATGTAGAACATATTCAAACACATCCACTATCTCACAATATGTCATAACACAAATAAGAGATTAACTAAAAATTAAAGTAAAAAAGGGTAAGGTAATACTAGGTAAGTAAGTTTGGAAAAGGTCAGTACATATGAGAATTGTGCCACATCCTCCACACTTGTATAAAGGAAGCTCGGCCAACTCTGTCAGAACCTCTCGGCATCTAGGACATCTAACCAGTCGAACTTTTGTGCTTATTGGAGTAGTCATCCGCACCCCGTTACTTGACTTGAATTATGCCGTAGTATAGCTCAAACAGCCAAAATCTGGTTTAAAAAAAAAACATGAAACATCAACATTGAATTTGAAAGCTTCCATTACAAACGATTTTGATATTTATCTAGACGTGCAGGGGATAAATAATGAATGCAGTGAAAAATAGCAAGATGACAAGCACTGCTGATTATACCGCTAAAGATTGATAGTTTGGAGTAAATTAAGCAGATGGGGAATATCATTATAACAAATGAAGTTATATTCACAAACAGGACTATAAGATAGAAAATTACAGAAGCAGCTCTTAAATGATATTAAGTGGATAAAAAAAGGGAACGGCAGTAAAGAAAAGGCCAGCATTTGGATCAGACAAGATAATTACGTGTCCTCTCCATCTCAGGGAGCATGAAGGACATGGGGAGAAGACACAAATACTAGGATTAACTGAACACCAATTATTGTAAAATACCATAACCTAAAACCTTGAATGATCTACCCTTAAGTAAACCTAATAACGGAGTAAGTAACAAAATTATTCCAACTTATTCCTCTCCAACGGATAGAGGAGTAGTAATAGCAGAAATTGAACAGACATGATCTTGGAATTACAGAATTGAAAAAGGAGACTTGATGATATAATTGATTGTAATGTCAAAAAGACTAGAACACGAGAATGGTGCAATAAATAAAGACAACCTAAACAATCAACTTGTATCAGAACTAACAAGAAAAACTTAATTATATTTTATTAACTTTTAAAGAGATTGAATGCATTTCACTTTCTGATATCTATAAAATTGAAGTCCATAACTCGGGTCATGTCCAGAAGACTATAAATTTCACCATCTTTTCACATTTACATTGAAATCAAACAATTCCATCAAATCTTTAAGCCATTTTCACCCAAATAAGGAATAGAGAATATGAAGTAGAAACTCGATGAATTTTATGAGAACCCCCAATTCAGTAAACATACATCAGATGAAACCCATTAAACTGGTTAAGAATTGAAAGTACATACCTTTGTTGCATACGACAGCAGCCAGCAATTAGAACCCTCTACAATTCCATTTCCATGTGTATATATAGAGATAGAAACCGGCAATTTAAAGCAACCCAATAAGAAATCTTTCAAGTAATTTCCCTTGCACCATTCAATCTTCTTCCTGGTATTTACACCTTTCTCTCAAAACATGAAGTCTAGTTCCGTGTTAAAGAGACTTGTATCTTCCAAAAGTCTAAAATTTGAGTCTTTATCTCTCTCTCTCTCTCTCTCTCTCTCTCTCTCTCTTTCAAAACACACACACAGACACACACTGTAATTTTACAGACACCGAGTGGGGTAGAGGGTGTTAAAGTCGGCGCGTTGATTAGTTGAGGAGCGAGAGAGGAATGACGTGTTTAATTGTTCAAAGTCATGATAAAATACGCACTTCCACGGCCTATGTTTTAATTTTTCTTTGACAACGAAATTACACATTTACCCCTCCTTGTGGCTCTTATTGCCAAAAATGATTGTGCTATATTTATTTAGTGATACTACAAGTACATAACTTTTTACATAATTACACGTGGCATTCATACAAACCTTTTAATTCAAATATGACGTTTACACATCAACGACAGGATGGGTGCCATATCACATTATGTCAATCATTGTGTACATATATTATGTACACTTAGCATTTTCCATTTATTTATTTAGGAAAAAAAATTTGTAAGCTAGTTTGGCCGAAATTTTGTCCATTTTCTTGCTTCTTAACACGATGTATTAAAATATAAATCTTAATTCATTTTTGGAAAAATAATACTTTTGTTTTTTTTTTCTATAAAATCAATTGTTCGAGTGATTTTTTTTAAACTATGATTTCACGAAAAATGCTTGAATAAGTTTGTTTGGTATAATGGCTAGATCGGAGCATAGCTACAGCCACAAATCTTTCTTCAATTGTTCATGTCGTGTTTCTCAACAAATTCTAGATCATTACTTAGCTACCAGAAATAAGGGAATTGTCGAATAAGAATATTTGAGGTAAATTGGGGAGGCAAGTGTTACGAATTGACAAGAATAATTCTTCTCTGTTGTTGATACAACTAGTTGAATTGATTTAAAGTAAACATTTACCTTCAGAGCAGTATGGCTTCTTATACTATCTATTTTCGAGAAGTCGTTGCAAAAATTTTGTACAGTTACTATTTATAGAACAAATTTAATTTACAAAAAACGAATGTTCTTGTTGGATAACAAATTTCTCCAAGTTGAATATAACCAAATGATATTAAATTTTATATTTAAGAAATAAATTTATTTTTCGATTTTAAAATCAAAATGATGTTTTGACATATATACTTTACAATGTATTCATCGGTATTAGTGTTCATTTGATTCAACAATTCATTCGAGAAAATGTTGTCAAATATGTTCATCAAATATGTACACGATCTTAAAAAAAATTATATTATATTATGCACTTCAACATCTCACTGTTCATATTTTTAATACAATTTTATTTTTTATGTAAATAACAGAGAATTCAATTCAAAATAAATAAATACTAGAGGAAAAAGAAAAATAGTAAAAGAAGAGAAGTGTACGCGTACAGGGCCGTATGGTCTTTTTCAGTTAAAGAACAAAGTCAAACCTATCAAATGGCGTTAAAACTCGGCGTGGACTGACTGGCGTTGACTAATGACCTTTAACTCATTGATGATCGGCTCGGCGGGGCCAACGAATTAAATGGGGAAGCCGACCAAGCCAGAAACAGTTGGTTTGGCTAGTCAATTATAGATATACGAACGTAATGCTTCCGTCATCATGACCTTTTAATCAAAAAATGGCAAAATTAATATTTTGAATTAGTGATGTAATAAATGAAATGTTGTGCACGAACCGTTACGAGAAACTTTCCACAAGTCAACATATGAGAATTCCATTGTGATGTAGACTCCAAAATATGAAGAATTATACATGAGATATTTCTAGAAGGTGAATAGAAAATAATCGATCCCCTATTTTTTTGACACCTTTCTATTTTTTTGATGATGATTAAAGAAATTCTAATGGCGTGTATCTATTTATAAGAAAAATTAGAGCAGAACAAAAAATAAAAATGACGAGCGTGAAATTTCTAAATTATTGCTAATGAAATTAGACCACTTCGTATATAGACTCCACGTAACACCAATAATCGAGCTCTTCAATTTGGGGCAAAATTAAAATTACTAGTATGAAATTCCTTAATTTTCTTAATTAAATTAGATCGATCCGTATATAAATTTTGTGTAGCAACAAAAATTAAACTACTTATAACTCATCATGTCAACAACTCATTATTATTGATCTTACAATTGAAGAAATCTTAGTAATCTGCACCCCCACCCCACCCTCAGATACTCGTAGGAACATATCAACCGTGATTTCACAATTATTATTTGAAAATTCTTTTTTTATATATTAATTTTTAACCACACATTCACATAATAAAATATTTTGCACATAAATTTAAATTTTTTTTCTACTTTTTAATCATATATTTTTCTAAATATTACTATTAGAAGGTTATTTTTTCCAAATAATGATAATCAAAGAGAGGTTTCTTGAACGTAAAGGAACTTGAGATTAATGGGCAGAAGACCCGGACACATCAACATCAATTGACCTATCTAGTATTTATCAAAGGACCTCCAAGTCAACATACAACCAATTATCCAAGATCAAATCATGTTTTGACATAATCTTAATAAATGCAAACAGTTCAAGAAAAAACGTGTATGACACGTTATTATGAAAAAGTATAAGAGGATGTTTGGTAGATATTAAAATCAGATTAAAATTGAAAATATAGTCGTTATTGTTGACTTTTATTATATGGGTGAGACTCAATAACGGCTATATTTTCAATTTTAATTGGATTTTAAACCGTACCAAATAGGCTCTAAGTAATATTGAGGGTGTGTTTGAGCCACGTTATTTTAGAAGAATATATTTTGGAATATTAGATTGATAGAGAATGTGTGATTGAAAAAGAAGGAAAAGTTGATGAAAAATATTATTTTATTAAAATACGTGTGATTGAAAATGAGTAGAATAATGCAAATGAAAATTTTAATGTGTACCAAACAGAGGCTGAATATCAAATTGTTATGAGAATTTGATGAGTTTCAAACAAATAAAATAAAATAAAATTTAAATAGAAATTTAAGAAAAGGAAATTGTATTTTTAAAATTCAACTTCTATTATTCAATTTTTTGTGATGATGAAATATTACAAATGAGTAATATTTTTACACTACATTTGGTACATAAAAATTAATTGTTAATACATGAATTTAAATTCACGTTAAAATTCCTATATACATGAATAGAATAAATTCATCTATAATAACTTTAGATTTATATAGATCAAGATTCATCAAATCAAGATTTATTGAGTCAAGATTAATGTGAATGTTAATTAACTGAGAATTAATAACACGAAATTTATACATGAAACAATTTGGAAGTATTTATTACGAAAAAGAGATATTATTAAAATAATTGAATTGTAGTATGGTTAAAATAGTCCAAAAAATAATTATGACTTGATGTGATATTTATCCCATGTTTGGTGAAAATTAAAATCAAATTTTTAGTAGATTTTGATAGAAATTGATGAAATATATGGTTGAAAAGTTGTGTGATCCATAAAATACGTGATTGAAATAAATTGTTAACTTTAATTTATATTAAAATCTAAATTTTAATTGATACCGTACCAGAGGTTAATATATTATAGATATCGGCAAACTTGGTCCACAGCAGGAACATGTTGCACAGGTAGTCATCCATTGTGAAAGATCTAGCTTAGCCCATATTTGACATATATTAAAATTTTCATTTTCATTCTTCTATTCAATCTCAAACACACATTCTTCAATAAAATAATATTTTCCATCATATCAATAAATTTTCCTTCTTTTTCAATGACACATTCTCCATTAATTTACTATTCCAAAATACATTCTTTCAAACAAAATAATGTGACTCAAACCCACCTTAATATGTTTTCATAATTCAAATATGCATGTACTGTAATTTGACTATTTTGTCGATAACCGTTACCAAAACTGACAAAACTCATGATTTGGACAGTGAAATTTGTGATCCCAGTCATCTGACTAATAAAATGGGTCCAATATTTATAAACATCAGTTATCAACCATGGAAAACTAGCAAGATTATGCCGAAACATTCCACAGGGCTTTTGATTGTGTGCTTTGACAACAACTTCAAAATCTAGTAAAGAAAACAACACAACATGAAATTCAAACACTTTATACCAGAAACAAGTACACAACGTTTGCTATTGAAAGCACCAGCAGCAGAAGAAAAACAGTGAACATATCCAGTTTATAATGGCCAATGTTATACACGCCAACACGAACTTGTGTGGGCTAACTCTTGTGCACGTGCACATAGATGTAAGAGGTGCAAAAAAATTGACTTGACCAAATTGATGTCTAAACGTCGAGCCACATGATAAAATTAAAGACTGGTATCTTGGACCACAAATTGGCCAATATTAATTTTTTTCCTATTCTACGGTGTTCAGATGTGCAGCAGCCAACTTTAAGCTATCTCAAGACAGCGTGACGTTCTTTTTGAGCTCTGCATATCAAACAATACAGTAATATAAATTACGAGGTGCATTGTCAGGTCAGAGTCAACAATCAGGAAAAAACTAACATGACTTAATGTGCTTTTAAGCTAAAAAAACATTAGTTTGACAAAGCATATTAGATTGCATACCTTCAGAAGGAGGTTCGTCTTGAGTTTTTTGGTTGCTGTAAAACATAGAGTAAACATTTACATGATTAATAGTAATAAATGGGGCACACTTTTGTACAATGCAGAAGAAAAATATGCAGGGACAGCGTCACCTTTACAAGAATTGATGAGAAAATTCATGCATCCAGTTTAAAATATTTTTGCCACATCATTTTGTGTGCAATCCAGAAAATTATAGCATGTCATAATTCTGGTGAATCACATGCAAAAAGTACCATAAATTGGCTTCTTACCAAAATCCATAAAGATGTTGCACAATTGGCTATTAAAACAAGTCTATGAGCGTGCCACGGGGTCATAGTGGCAATTTTTTATTCATAAAGAAAAGAAACTAAGGTCATTCTACTGCCTAATTTGGGCACTGAAGCATAAATAGTGAGCAATCAATTGTAATCAACTTTTTCTTCGTGCGGGAGTAAGCTTATGCTGTTTTAAGTTCATTTTAATGTTTAGTCGAAGTTCATTGATTTGAATTAAAAATAAATTATGGCTCAACTAAGCCCCTTGGTTTACTTGGACATTAACAAAAATTATCCAATTACACCGCTTCAGTACAGCCTAACAAACATTAAAACAGAGTTAACCTAGGGATCAGGATTCCATTTTCAACTCCCTCATTCTTGGAACACACCAAAGATAGGATATCAAATTTTTATTTCCACAGTACCTAATTACCACTAAAAGTTCAATGCTTCCCTTGCCCAAATCAAATCCCATGAAGCAGAAGCAACTGAAAGGTTCACTTCTATGATTAGACACAATATGAGCAGCAAGCTTTGTGATTAGGTTCTGAATTTATATTAACTGTTTTGTTCATTATCATTTTAACCAACAGGGAAAAGATGTCCACCAAAAACGCAGCGACAAGGCTAGAGAATAAAATTTATACCTGTCTTTCGTTGAAGGTTCATCCTGTGGTTTCATGGCTGGAAAGAGTAAAACTTCCTGTTCACCAAATAATAATGGATGTTTAGAATGAATTTAATCTAAATCTCAACCTGATGTCTGAAATACGTGGAAAAGATCCCTCAAACTGTCTTTATAAGAGATACAACAACCGGAATGCAAGCAAATCAAAGGGATACAAACATGTAAACCAAACAACCATCAGAGACCAAAGTGGCCAGACACACTTAAGGTCACAAACCTTTATGTTCTGTGAATCCGTCAACAGCATTGCAAATCGATCAATACCCAATCCCCAACCACCAGTTGGAGGTAACCCATATTCAAGAGCAGTACAGAATGTTTCATCCAGGGCCATTGCTTCATCATCACCTGATTGTCGATCCTGAAATCAGCATGCAAAATTTTCAGTAGAGAAACATGATGATAAGCCATTATGACGCAATTTTAATCAAGAATACCTTGAGTTGGTCAGCAAAACGCTGGCGTTGCACCACAGGATCATTCAATTCAGTGTATGCATTGCAAACCTGCCAAGTTGTGAATATAAATGCAAAAAAGGATGTGTCAGCAAGGAAATTAGGGAGAAAGAGAAGAGACAGAAGAATGCAAAAATATAATGCCATAACATACCTCGTGCTTGTTGATGAACAACTCAAACCGTTCCGTTAGGCCTGGTTTTGATCTATGCCACTTTGCCAAGGGACTCATTATTTCTGGATGGTTGATAATAAAAGTAGGGTTTATACAAGTCTCTTCGAGAAAGTGCCCTACAAGCTGTATGGCAAAACAATAAGTGGAAGATTGAAGCAAAGAGAGAGAGAGAGCGATGAAACATCTATTTTCTGTACCCTTGATATCAAACTGTTGATGCAATTCAAATGTAAATAAAAAAAAAAACATGCCATCGCCATACATAGTATTATTTACAGTCCAAAGATCTGGGATCAAGAAAAAGCATGTCTAAACCGTTTTGGACTGCAACGAGTTCTTAGGAACTCCGGCCGAGGTTAGCTCTCAATTGATCCATATAAAAGTCATTGTAAAGCTTTAAATTTGTGAACACTGATTTTGTCTTGTCTTGTCAGTTTACAAGACTTGGAAAAATTCTGTACCATGTAACTAGAAGAAAATTCGGGATAGTCTTTAACTTGGGCCAAGGCTCTAGCTATGTTTCTTGGGGATCCTAGGTAGGTTAATATTCCTTTAGCAGTCAAATTAATAGATCTCATAGTAGGAAACTTAATATAGTTAGAATAGAAAAAAAAATTATTTAATTAAAGGAACACAATTTAAGATTTTTTGAAACGGAGACTTTTGGATTCTAAGCTGACATGTTGCATGCCAGGCGAAACCTAGAGTTTTTCTTCCTTTCTCGCCTTCCCTTAGTTTTAGCTATAAAAAACTCGTGTGAACTCTCAACGTTGTTTCTTTTGATCATTAACATCTCAAACTACCAAACTCAAAACAATTTTCTTTAAAACTAAGCGAACACTCTAAAAAAATATCATGGATTACACGATGACTGAGTTTTTTGAGTGCAATTCTGCATAACAGTATCCTTTTCCTGGTTGGGCATGTCTTTCCTCCTTACTACAGATTACCACAATATAACAGGACCTTGAAGTAGTCAATAACCTGATATGCATTACATACCCCTATTCAAAGTATCCATCATGATAATTTGAAGTCCAAAATCTCAAATACTTAACACGCACACAATTTAATTGGTCTAGACCTGCCATTCAGATCTACCCAAGAAAAACCACATGAAATTTAGCATGGCAAACAGAACTCAAGCTCCATCTCGTTGTTTTGAAATCTTCCATTGGGATCTATGATAGTCTTATAGCATGGGCGTTTGCATAAATACAAAAAGAAAAACTAAATGAACCATTAACCAAGGGGCTGCATTCCACATCACACTAGATGACAAATTTCACGGAATAGTGATGGATAAAACTTACTTTGTCTAACAATCTAGCTGTTGTTTGAGGAGGAGGGCATTTGATATCAAACTTTGCACATGCATCTGCCAGATATTTATTAGTTTCCTCGCTGGAGATATCTTTTGGTATGCTTAGATTTGCCATCTTCTCCAACTCATCTATCATATCAATTCTCCTGAAGAAGTTTAAAGAGATGAAGTCTCTTAGATGGCATAATCACGAAACAAAGAGGCAACTCAAAAGGAATGGAGTCCACATACCTGAATGGAGGAGTGAAGTCAATCTCAATGGGGTCGCTATCTGAACCATTGGCATGATATTTAATTTTATAGCCACCGGTAAGTTTCTTAACCATCCCTGTCCACAAAATTATGTTTAGAAAATTCCAGGCAAAAAAGATCTTTCTGGATTAACTGGATTAGCACCAGCAGAATGACACGAATTTGCACCCAGACTAGCAACATACCACTGAGCATTTCTTCAGTTAGCTCCATAATGTCATTGTAATCAGCGAAAGCCATATAAAACTCACAAGTAGTGAACTCAGGATTGTGTGTTAAGTCAATTCCCTCATTCCTAAACTGTTTTCCAATTTCATACACTCTCTCAAGCCCACCAACAACCAGCTCCTTTAGATAAAGCTCAGGTGCAATGCGCATGTAAAGCTTCATATTGAGATCATTGTGATGGGTAACAAATGGGCGGGCTGCAGCTCCACCAGCAATCATGTTCATCATGGGTGTTTCAACCTTACAGAGAGGATGTCAAAAGATCAGAACAAGAAGAAAACAGAACCCAAGCTAACAAAAGAGCAAGTGATATCAAAACATTTAAGACTGACTAATAGCTTGTTTGGCACATATTTTTACAAGAGAAATGATTTTTATTTTAGAACATGTGTGGTTGAAAAGAAGGAAAAGTTATGGGTCCCATAGAATGCATGGTTGAAAATGATTTTGGAGAAAATCTGTGCCAGACAAGCTCTAAAATACAGGTCTTACAACTTACCTCCAAGAATTCACGTTGGTCAAGAAAACTTCTGATGTAAGAAATAATATTTGCCCTGGTCTTGAATATTTCCCGAACCTCCATGTTCAGCATCAAATCCAAGTAACGCTGTCTGTATCGTGTTTCCTACAACATCCGTAGAAAGACACGCACATAAAAACACTGAGGCATGTAAAGAAAAAGAGAGAAGGGTGAGAGATTTCTGTTCTCTCTCTTTTTTCTTTTTTTTTTCGGTTTTCGTGCATAGATGGGGATTCAGTTGAAGTCATTGCTGGAGGATTATATAGTACCTGATCCTTCAGTATATAAGCCTCTAGATTTCTGCCACTTCCTGGGGCCCAAACATCAGTTTTCTGTACAGTACAATGAAATGTCAATACGATAACAAAGCAAAACAGCAGGCATCTGTGTCTTTAAACAAAAAACAGAATTACCTTAGCACTGTCTGACCCAGGACCAATTTTCTGCCGAGGCATCATGTGCAGACAGTGGGACAGCACTATAAATGTTTTTGGAAAAATACTCAGCTCTCCCCTTTTACTTTTCCCTAAACAATGAAAAAAGAGCAGAAGATGTGGGAAAAAGCTGAAATTTAAAACTGAGGTTTATGTCATCATAGCACTTAATGTAAGTCACTCTAAAAAATTGAAGATATAAAAATAATAACCCAAAAGAAAGAACATGGCTGGTGCAGCCAAACAAACGAATCATACACTCTGTATGTATGAATGTACATATATCACGGACCTACAGTGAAATACCTACCTGTATCAACAAGGCCAGGGTTAACTCTGGTACAACAAAAGAAGCAAACCAATGAAGTTATGTGGGTTTTTCTTCTAGGAGTTAATGTAAATAGTACCATTTGATTATGGTTAACCAGCGAGACACAAATCAATCAAGCTGAACAATTTAAAACTTTTTGAGCAGGAGATTCAGTAGAACATGAGGGACTTCAATTAAAAAAAACATGATGTTTGAGCTTGAGCACGAGTTCATATCAAGATAAAAAGACTAACAAACCTGGAAACCCAATAATCCCAACAATATCACCTCGCTTCACAGAAGAATGAAATTTAGTAAATTCTTCTTCATCCAAATCTGATTTCCTGGTCAAACATCAATGATTAAGTTGTTAGGGTAAAAGAAGGTAGACAGAGTCATATATTGAATCCAGAAAAGAAAGATACAGGCAAAGAAGAATGAATAGCACATGTTGTTAAAAGAATTTGTTTTTTATACTAATGAACTTGAATGGCGAAATTAATCAAGGATGTCTCATAAATAGGGTTAAATCAAATTCCATCTACTCTTAACAAGGCAAACAATTAATGAATAGTTTGGTAAGCAGTTTTTGTACTGAAGGACAATAGGCTATTTCACACATATCCACATAAGCTTCAATATAATCGTGGATTTCCTGCCCAGAAAATAAGAAGACGCCGGCAAAGAAAATGAGAGTAAACAGGCCGATTATTGAGGTTAAGAGAAAAAAACATACAACTTAAAAATGAAAATATGGTAACACGATTCAATAAATCACAGGCTTGTCCAATCGCAAACATGAGTTGACCAGGGTGAGCTTGCGCTTCAGCCTGATTCTAATGTTTAGTACCATTGAGAACCACAATTGAGTTTTCTGCAGTAAATACCTTAATCCTTATTATATGTGATAGGGACACAGGACACTTTGTGTGAGTCAGTATTAAACTAATCTTAACAGTTTTAAAAAATAATGAAACGTGAAACCATGAAACTCTAATGGTAGAACCATGAAATGCCTTGCATTGTAAAGTATTCCAAAGAAAGAAATGATGAGTGGTGAATAACACAACATGCCATGAAAATAAGACAGCATAGACACAAAGTTTAAGTGAAGAGATCCATTGCCACCAAAACTTGCTACTTGGAAAAAGAAAAGAATAGATGTATGTATTACCTTGCATCAGTCATAACTTGAACTTTAGCACCACCACCATGTAGATCATAGAAGAATAGCTTTGCAGATGATGACCGCTTGTTCATTAGCCGCCCTTCCAAAAAGAAACATCAACATCATCAGTGAGTGTATGATGCAGAACACAAGTCTACACTTGTAATCTCTATTACCAGCTAGTCTTTCTTCAACATCTTCAAGATGATCCCCACTATTTAAACTTTCATATTTCTTCACATAGTCAGGAATGGTCAATGAAGTTGCAAATTTGTGAGGATATGGATTGTTCCCAGCCACCTTCTGAGCTGCAAGCGCTCTCAACCTATTTTCATAATATTGCTGCAGGCAAAATAGTGTAAGTGATGGAAAAGAACCAAGAAATCCGTCCTCTTAATAAAAACATCAAACACTCCAACCAAAACCATACTGAAGTACCCGCCTCGCCCCCCGGCACACACACTCAATATCCTATAAAAACAAAAATCATAAGATACAAAAAAGACAGGATATCTACCGTTGGGTCCATGCCTTCATCTTCTGCAGCGGATGATTTCTGTGCATGTGGCCTTGCCCTGGCAGTGGCCTGAAATTTATGCCACCGTCATTACAATATACCATGTCATAATAAACATAAAAAGCCATATACCAAAAACTATATGGAGTCAAAGAATGAAACAGCACATATTTTTAGTAGCATAACACATTACGTTCATGAAACAGTGTCTCTGTACATATAAACACATGCTTACATTTTTACTCGTACATAAAAGATATACAGGTAAAGTGACACGAATGTGTGCATGGTAGAAAGGAATATCACGCATGTAACAAGATAAAAACTCATTAATTTAGAGTAACCATTCATATTCCAACATTTTAACTCAAAAAGGACGGAAAATCCGTGATGTGGAAATTGATTTCTTTTTAAAGTATTATTGTAGTGAATCCAAACCTTTATACTCCTACCAAAGGAACCACATAACCAATTTTAGTAATTCCCTCTCCTTAAACCCTGTCTTAACCAAAAAAATGTCATTTTGAACACAGCCTCCTAATAACGTAAATGTGCATATTCTTTCGCACTAAAACCCAAAAATATATGCATGAAAAAAAGTAAATTGGCAATACTAAGAGCTTAATTATATAAGATTTTATAGCTTGGTATAGCTGCAAACACAAGCACATAAAGACATGGCCAAGACTTGGATTTTCGAATTCCAGAAATGAAATCTGACCTCAGAAAAAAATGATATTGAGAAAATTCACTCTTGAGTTATAGGTTATAAATAAGTATAGAGATAAGATGATTCACAATACAATAAAATGCATAACATACCATTTCGGAGCTGGAAATTGTGGAGAGTTTGATAATGTTCGTTGCCAAATGCGAAACCAAGTAGAAATGTTGAATGCAAAACCCTAGCTAGCTACTTGTAATCTTCCAGCTTTCAGACAGTTATTTAAGGCATGGGTTCGATTAACCTTGTATTGCCTGTGGCCCATTATTTTGGGCTGGGTAAGTAGTTTCGGAAATTAAAAGGGAAAATTTCATAAATAAGTGGTTTAATTTTACATATTTCAAATTTAAGAGATAAGGTTTAAATTTTTTAAAATTTCAAATCTCGGATTTTTTTAAATTTTATTTTTAAATTAATTAATTAGACATATATTTTATCAATTAAATATATTAATGTCACAATTCCATATAATTTGGTCACAAATTTCATATAAGTAGTCACAAATCACAATTTTTATGTCATAAATTATTTTACGGCCAAAATTCAAAAAAATTATAGGTCACAATTTGTTCATCGGTCACAAATCAAAAATTAAAACGTCAAAAATTATTTTACGATCACAATTCAAAATTTTAATATGTCGCAATTTGTTCATCGGTCACAAATCAAAAATTTTATAGGTCACAAGTTATTTTACCGTCACAATTCAAAGATTTTATAAGTCACAATTTGTTCATAAGTCATAAATAAATAAAAAATTTATCGATCACAATATTATATGTCACAACTTGGTAGAAAGTCACAAATTGTCAAATTATCGATCACAAATTAACAATTTTTTAGGTCACACATTATTTCTTAGTCACACTTTATCTTTTTCTCGATCACATATTAATCAATTTAATGTCACAAACAACCAAATAATCCAAATAATATGTTACCACAATCAACATGTGACCACCACCGCCACCGCTCGACTATAACACCATGTCAAACAAATCAACAGATCACATAAAAACACCACCGCCTCACGACAACCTGCCGCACCACCACCTCAGACAATCCGTTAGCACCACTACACAACACCAAAGCCACAGCCACACCGCTACGCCACCGCACCTACAACACATATTGCTGCACCACCAACGCACACATCACTGCACCCAACTACAACACCGTACACGGCATCGCATCAACAACACACATCACCATAACCGTACCCACAACACCACAATCGCAGACCATAGATCTGAAAGCGATTTTCACAACCCTAATTTAAATCAGGACCTAAATCCAAATTCAATTGATCAGTCACTTAACACCGTAGAAAATCAATTGGTTTCAATTTCAATGTTGTCTCATCCCGAAATGGAGCTGTTTGATCAGGAAGAGGAGCAACCAAAACCCATGGAACATCTCACAACCATGATAGGACAGATGAATGGAGAAATCAGGGAATAGGTTGTAGTAGATGAGAATAAAGAGGAATGAGGTCACGGCTAATTCACGGGGCGTTGTCCTGGACCAGAAATTGGCAGCTCCGACCCCTCCGTCTCGTGGAGGTTGGGTTGCCGACGTAGAGGAAGGCAGTGGAGAGGGGAGAAGGAAGAAGAGAGAAGGGAAGAATGACGGTGAGCAGAGAAAGAAGAGAGAAGGAGGAGGATAAAAATTAAAATGAATTGATTATGGTTTAGGATGAAAATTGTACAATTAATATCAAATATTTAAAATAAAATATTTGATTTTTGAAAAGCGAAACATTTAATCTAATTTTTGAAATTGAAACTTTAAAAATTTGATTTTGTGTAATTTCCTCAAATTAAAATCAGGTAACATCTCGTGTAACTGATTTGGTAAATTAGGACTAACTAATATTATAACGGTCCTACAATATAATTTTACAATTTAACCTTTGTTTAATCCCAAATTTTTTTAAAATACAGTTTTCTTTTTTGCTTTTCAACTACACATTTTTCAATAAAATAATACTACATGCAAATTCAAAACTTTTTTTTATTTTTTAATCGTATATTATCCATCAATCTAGTATTTCACAATACATTTTATAGAAAAAAAAATGTGGCTCAAACAGGCCTAGCAAATTAGTTATTTTGTCTATAAAGTTCATGTTGGTCGACTACATGAAACAATGAAATTTGGCGCAAAATTGTGGCCAGCAATTAAAGCATGTTGATGAAATGGTGAAAGTACGTTGTAATCTATGTTGTATGACACGTGACTCATTCATTTGTTGAACTTTGAGTAATTAAATGTTTATTATGAACCTGTATTCAATTCGTATAAAACTTTTTAATAGTGTTGCCTAATATGTCCTTGCTGATCTCGGATTTATTATTGTTAAACTTGAAGAATATGTACAAAGTTCATATAATTTTCAAATGATACATTAATTTATATATTATTTTAGGGTTAATTTCACGAACAATCACTTAAGTTACGCGAAAATCACAAAAACGGTCACTGAAGTTTAAAACTTGAAAAAACGATCACTAAAATTTCATGCTCTTTCACAAACGATCACTAAACTTAGTTTTAGAACTATTATGTTTTAATTCAAACCTAAGGACATAGAAGCATGAGGACTTTAAATGCAAAATTCAACTTAAAATTCTCCAAACTCAAACTCAAACCACCACTTTTTGCGCCACATTCCACCACTTTCCGACCGCCAAACCACCGGAGCAACATACCACCTTGAAGCCCTCGCCGCCCTCTACGCAATCCACCCAAGAACTGCCCTTAACTCAGATGGTGGTGACCGGGTTTCGTCCCAAAGTGGGCCTCCTGCACAGTCGGCAGATTTGTGATGCGCGAGGAACCGACTTTGGGACAAAATTCCACCACTTTCTGACCACCAAAACCATCGGACCAATACACCACCTTGAAGCCCTCACTTCCCTCTATGCAACCCAGCCAGAATCGCCTCTAACTCTTGTTGTTATTTAAAGCAACGATTATTGAAACAATTAATCGGCGATGTTATCACTGTTAGCTCAAGAATAATTAACCAAGAAATGGGTGAATTGGTTTTTGAAATTTTTTCCACAATTAGCCTCAAAACTATTCAAATTTAAGAAATAAATGCAAAGTGTAATACGAGAAGTAAATATGCAAATTCGATATCTTAATTCAAGTATGAATATAGCACAATATAGATGTCAATGTAAAATAAAGTGCAATAATGTAAAGATGACAAACTAATTTAATGGGTTCGATACACAGTGTATTCTACGTCCCCATTACCAAACTCTCCGTCACGAGTAAGATCAAATGCACTATAATGGTAACTTACAACAAGAAGTATCAATTCTTAAGTGAATTACAACAAGGAGTGCTTATCCTTAAGTGATTTACAACAAGGAGCATATACACTTAAGTGACTTACAATAATGAGCATTTATCCTTAAATGGCTTACAACAAGGAGCACATATCCTTACAATCGAGTTTTCACAAGGCTCTCGAAACCACTAAAGCATAAATGATGGTTTTACGATTGAAAGAACTATCTTAACACATGATATAATCAAGTCAAACATATAGAGAGTTGGGATAACACTACAATAGATAATAAATAGTAAAGTTCAAGTGTTTTTATTATAAACTTTGATAAATTATGAATAATGAAATAGTTTGTATCTTTGTATCAAAGTTTTTCAACCAATGATCTCTCTTAACAAATAATACAAGTTAAGTATGAAAATAGATTTTACACTTCAATAAAAGTGTTGGCGAAGAAAACTTTTATCAAGGATTGAAAGAGATGAGATTGAAAAGTTTCTTTATAAAATAGAATTCTTAATGAAATAGATGAAACTAGTTTTGATCAATCAAGAAATTCTTTGTATCAAAGTTTTCAACATATGATCTCTCTTAACAAATAATACAAGTTAAGTATAAAGAGAGATTTACACATAAATCAAAGTATTGGCAAAGAAAACTTTTATCGAGAATGAAGAATATATGAAATTATGAAAATGTCTTTGCAAAATGGAATTCTTGGTAAGATTGATGAAATAAGTTAGAACAATCAAGAAAATCTATCATAAATAAAATAAAATTTATAATCAAGTAAACTCAATCATTTTCAATAAATAAGTTCTCTAAATACCTATTGTAAGTTGTTAGAATTGAACGTAAAAGAAATGAATATTTATAGAGCAAAAAGAGACACTCTCGAGTAAGTTCAGTTAACCAAATTCGGTTGACCAAATTTTTTTTTTTTTTTTAATATAGCTGTTGTAAGATACTGACTGTTGGACTTTTGATTGACCAAGTTCGATTGATCGAAATTTTCGATTGACCAATTTTATTTTATTTTTTTAATCTATTTCACACTATGATTCAAAAGTATTTTTATGCAAGTGATAAATTATGAAAATAATTTGAGTTTTATGCACTTGCTAAAGTTTGACGAGTTAATACATTTACATATAAATGTCTAATGTCTAATCATCTTGACTTGTCGTTCTTTATACTTGTATCTTGATTTGTGTTTTTTGCGAATCTTTAAGTTTCAATTCGATCATCGAATGCAAATCGCTATCATCTCGAATGATTTGACTTGAATGTTTAACTTTAACTTTATTCTTTATTTCGAATCCGATTTATAATCTTGATAACTTTGAAAGCTTAATCACTCAAATTCAAATGTTAGTAAATAAAATGACTTGTTTGTTATAATCAAAACATTAAGGTTATATTCAATCATAGGTCAACAGTCATATTCCACGACCCAAGAATATCGATTGCAAGCAGTTAAATAATGAGAGTAATAACAGTTAAAAATACTAATTTCTTGACAAGTTATCCATTATGGAGGGAGTGGATAGTTAAAAAGCGATGAGCAATTTTCGAACGGTTCTACAAGAAAAACTGTTAAGAAAATATAAAATAAAAAAGAGAACGTAGAAGAAAGGACTAAATCTAAGCAGTCTCAAACAGAGAATTATGTAATTTCATTTCTTCTAATTCTTCTTTTTAACTTCCAATTACTTTGCAAATTCAATGTGATTGTGTTCCTTGAAGTCATTTCGCTTTTTATAAATTGTAATCTTCATAAATAAGGCACTCATCGTTAAGACTCTGTCTCAAAAGATTATTGCTCCTCACACAATCGTCTAAACCTTCTTTTAATTGTTAGCGAGACTTAATTTTCATATGAAACAATATCGTATCGAATAAAGATGAAAATATAGACCAATTTATTAAGGATTAAACTACCCATTTTAATAAGAATGGCATTTTAAGATAAAATCTCAAATCTTAACAATTGTTTGAATGTATGAATAAAAATGAGTACATGGGAGGGAAAAAGAGGTGGGGGAGGAGATTTCAAGTGATGGTCTAACAGGAAATTAATGTAACTCCCCAATCCCACCCCCACCTTGTAGAGACTTTTAAATGGCTTGACCTAATGTTTCTTGAGCATGAAGGAACTTTTAAGACCCAGACTCATCAACATCATTGACCTATTGAGTATTGACCACCTAATATTGCAAATGCACCCATAATACTTGCAGAGAGCAAGCAACCACAGCAAGAAAAATCTTTGCCTAGAAAAACAAATCAGCCAACTGCACAATAATACTGTGCGAACATTCATCGCAGCAATGTCAAAACATGAATCAGCATAAGCATGCTTAACCAAAGTAACGGCAAAATACAGATCTACGATGCTTAAATTGAATACGATGAAATTGCAATACTATAACAAAACACATACTGCAGTATCTGAATTTCTTGAGATATTTGTAGAGGACTTTTTGCTTCGGAAGGAAAATACCAAATTTATGAGACCATAACTGCAGGCCTCTTAAACGCACTGCGAAGTTCTTCATTCAGATTTCTATAATGCTCTATTGCAAAACACAGCTGCCGTATAGCCTCCCTTTTCTCCTCAGCTCTATCCAAGATCAAGACTCTCTGCCTTTCCACCTCTTTCCCCAATTCCTCGACTCTAGATCTTAGTTTATCTGTTACCTTATTTGCATTTTGAGATTCTGCTCTCAGCTGCGCATTTTCAGAATGCAGCTGTTGCAGACGATCCTCTGTTTCTTGAACTTGCTTATCACAGAAACTTAACTCTGCACGAAGTGTCTGTAACTTAGCAATGAGACCGTCTTTGTCAGCCCAGAGCGTGTCAAACTCCAGTTTCAGCCTATCTAGGTCTTTATTCACAGTGTTCACACATTCATTTTTCTCATATAGCTCTATTGTCATTCTCTCAATCTCATCTTGCCAACTCACTTCTTGGGCTTCATGCATGCTCTTCATCTCATTTTTGTTGGCTTCACATTGCTCAATCTCATTAGCTAATGACTCACACTGCAATTCCCATTCCTCTGTCCTTGCTTCTTGGGTGGTCAAACGTTCTGACAAATTAGAAATATGAGACTCAAGCTGTGCTTTCTCTGAAGCAAAATTTTCCGAGGCATCATGCAGTGCAGCAGTCAGCTTCCTTATTTCAGAATCACGTTCTGCTAAATCTGCAGTGTTCTTTATTATACACTCCTGCAAATCAAGAACTTGGTGTTTCTCTGATTTTTCCAATACTGCTATTTGCATTTGTAGCTGGGAAACCTTTCTGTTCTCTGTTTGCATATGAACCTTGTGCATTTTTATCTCGTTATTTGCTGATTCAAGCTGAGTTTCCAGACTACCCAATTTTACCAACAGTGATGCATTCTTTTTTTGCTCACTTTTCATTCTGGCAATTTCGCCTTCTGAAAACCTAAGTTTTTGGTTACAAACCCTCAGTTGTTCTTCATATGTTGAGATTCTTTTCAACAACTCTTCATACCTTCCACTGTCTACCACTTTTTGGGTGTCACTTGAGTGGTCAGGTTTGGTCAGGTCAACATCATCTTCCAACGCTGAAAGCTCAGACCCAATGTTCAAAATCTCATGTTTCGGCATTTTTCTAGTAGGAGGTGGACTTAAGTGGTCATTAGGAGATGAGTTGCAAGATTCGGAATCAGAATCTGATGATAACATGATAAATCTAGAGCCTTCATTCAGAGATATATCAGAAGTGCCTCTACCAGAGCTTACTGATAAATTAAAAGTGAAGTCACCTCCTTCGAATTCTTGCATTCTCAGCTTCTTATCTGGAGTGAGTGTGGAAGTGCTTTGTTGAGAACCAAAAACTTGTGCCTCATTATTCTGCATTTTGGTTCCTGACTGAACATACCTGTGCAATTCTCCAGTTAGACCACTATAACGCTCAGCTAGCAAATGGTACCTTCGAGAAAATTCCTTGACATGAGCAATTAACTCATTCTGCTTCAGATGAAAACTGTCAACCTTCTCCATGGAAAAATCTCCATTATATTGAATTAACTCTAGCATATCTTTGACACTCTGATCTATTTCTGCAATGGGCGATCTATTTAGTATTTTGCTTATGTAATCAGAGATGTTGTATCAGTTGTATAGGTCACCTCTCTATATGGAATATAGTAATTGATCTTACCGCTAGGAATCTTTAGTTTCAGAAAAACCCCTGGTTAAGGGGCAATGAAGGTCTGCATATTTTGTCACATTTACCAACATGTTTATCTTTAGAAATCACAACAGTAACGTGCAGATTTTGTCCAGACATCAGATAGGAGCAGGAGAAGTTTTTATCACTTAGTATGTTAAAAGGTAAAACTAGATGCATTTTTAAATGCTTACCCTCGACGTCTTCTGTAACAAATTTAGAAATTTCAGGAGATGTGTGACTATACCACCACAGTGAATCTGACTTCATCTCCTCATTCTCCATCTTTCCCTGTGCAAGTGGCTAAGATACATGAGAAAATCAGACCTAAGAGCTTAGTTTACGTGGTAATTGACATCAATAAAGCATCACCTGATGAGTCAAAAGCAACAGCTAAAGAAGATGAAAAAATACCTAATATCTTTAACAACTCTATAGAGTACAGCTCAATCGTAATAGGGAAACAAATTAATCAACTACTCTAGACTTCAGTTGCTCAAAAAGTGATTATATTCCTTTTACGGTAGATGTACCAAGCTATTGGAGAAGATAAAAGATATATATATTAAAAAAAAAAAAAAAAAAACTGGTTTGACACTATACTTTGCAATAGAAACTACAGTTGATGCCAATATCAGAAGTCAACTATCTATGTCTACAGACTACAATTTCAATAATGTAATTATAGTTAACAATGGGCAGGCAATACAGAATACTCCTCACAGGACAGCTCAATCATGTCCGTGCTAGTAAACTAAAATGAAAAGGAAACTACACGATATCAATTAACTGTACACAATTAAAAACCTAGGATGCAATAAATTAGCGTGCACATTGGCACACAAAAAGTCGATATTTGGGGTTTAAGTCACCATTCACACGATAACAAAATAATGGGAAAAATGTAAAAAGTTAGGAATAAAACTGACTTGCACCAAGTTGATATAGTTCGACAATAACCTATGCAGGTCCGCATAGAATTGCCATTTCTTACCATGAGAGAAAATTCATAAAAGAAAATATACACCTCAGCACAATTCCTAAACCGCTTAATACTCCACTTTGTAGTTTTTGAACTCCACTATGATTCTACTCTAATAAATGATGAAAATCATTCCACCTGCAACACTTTCACAGTATCACTTCTCAAAATTTCCATCATTTTTAATTACTCGCTCATGCTAAACTTCTCAATTTCATACTTTGCTTTCGTTGTTTCTTTGTCAAATTACTTCTTTTAGGCTCAGTGTCCATTTTTTTTCATGTGAATAAGACGACCATACATGTGAACATTATTGGTATACATGAACAGTAACCGTACAGAAATTGTCCTCCAACAACCTAAGGCGTTGATGCCACACTCAAGGTAATATCGTGAACTAGCTTGCAACCAAAGTAAAAAATTGAAAAGAAGTGGACACGATGATTTACATTTAAAAAAAAAAAAAAGGGTTCCAAATTAATGGTAAGTAAGATTTTCAGGTAAGTTCAGAAGTATTTTACTATTGTACAGGAACAATATTCCAAAAAAAAAAAAGAGGCCCAGCACAAATCATGATGAAACCGAAAATTCCAGAAGAATAAAAATTTGCAACCAGAGAGGTAAATGAACGAAAGATAAGAAAAAAACAAGTGAACTGAACACGCTATTCTCATGCCAGAAACACGGTTCACTAAAAATTAAAAAGAGCCTAGTACAAATCAGAATGGAACCACAACAATTAACAGTAAAATCCAGCAATCAAGTAAACACACAGAAGTTGAGTAAACTGACCTGGAAATTGAGATGCAACTAAAACCAAAAAACACCGTTCAGCTAAAAACTTGAGAGATCCCACCACAAATCGAAATGAAAAAATAACAATCAATAATAAAATACAGCAACCCGTTAAGAAAACTAGAAAAAGATTGAGTGAACTGACCTGGAAATTGAGATGCAACGAAATCGTAGAAAAATATTAGCAGAATTGTTTGCAAAATTGAATTATGAGTGAGAGAAAATTGAGAGGGTGAAAGGACAAGGAGAAAGATGTGCGAGAGAGGGAACAGACTGGCCTAATGCCCTAATTGCAGTTTGCACATGACAATGCCTCGGGAATCAAAAGAGTGAGAAATATAATTGAAAATTCAATTTTTTTGGGCACCGTGTTCCCGCCTATAGGTTTCAATTTTTGTTCGGACTGGCTTTTCAGTTTTGATAATTTCAACCACAAGGTTATAAAGGCACGTTAAGGCCGTTGGATAGGAATTAAAATTGAAAATATGATCGTTATTGGATCTCATTCGTCTAATAAAAATTAACAATAACGATTAATTTTTCAATTTTAATCAAATTTTAATATCTACCAAACGGGGGCCCTAAGTCATGTTTTAGCTACATTAAATTTGCATTTTCATTATTCTACTCATTTTCAACCACATATTTTTTAATAAAATAATATTTTTCATCACATCAATAATTTTTTCTTCTTTTTCAACCACACATTCTCCATCAATCTATTATTCCATAATACATTCTTTCAATGCCCTTGCTTGAAACTCATTTTGAAGAGAATAGAAATTTTAGAATAGTGATTGATGTGAGAATGTGTGGTGGAAAAGTAATGAAATTTTTTTAATTTGTGTGTAATATTATTTTATTTGGAGAATGTGTAGTTGAAATGAAGAATGAGAAATTAATGAGTATCAAACGAGGGGGAAATAATGTGGCTCAAACACAGCCTAAGAAGCGTTTGTTGGGAATTAAAATTGTGATAGAAGTTTTTGAAATGTGTGATTGAAAAGATGTGAAACTCATGAAAGATGTTCATATTGATTGTGTTATTTCTGCTCATTTTCAACTACACATTGTTCAATAAAATAATATTTTTCATCACATCAATAAATTTTTCTTCTTTTTCAACCACACATTCTCCATTAATCTACTATTTTAAAATACATTCTTCCAAAATAATGTGGTTCAAACACACCCTTAATGACACTCAAATAGACGCTCAATTTGAAAGAAATTAAATTTTTCAATTTAATCTAAGTCAAAATTTATGGGATTCAAAACTTTCAACCACATATTTTTCCCTTGTTTGGGCTCTATTAAAATGTAATTTTGGGGAAAATGTGTTTTCGAGTAGTGATTTTTCGAAAAATGTATGGTTAAAAAGTAAGGAAATTTTTTCAATTTACACGTAATATTATTTTATGAAAAAGTATTTGAATGAAAATTAGTTTTTGAAGGGGTGGGGCGGTAAACATAGGCTTTGTCAATTTATATCAAAATTTACTAAAAAATCGATTTTAATCCCTACCAAATAGTGATTCGTTGATATAAACAAAATTATTGACTTGCTAGACTTATTGGCAAGCTTGCAATGGTTCTAGAAATTTAGACTGTCAATATGTAGTTTATGTTTGTTAGAAATTAAAATTCAAAATTTTCAAAGTCAACAATTAATTTTAATTATACATTTAATGGGACCCACAATTTTCAATCAAACATTACATCAAATTTTATCAAAATGTACTAAAAATTTGATTTTAATTCCCATTAACCTGGGGATTAGACCCGTAAAATTAAATGTTGGTTACGTTAGTCAATAAAATGGACTTGTTCATATAAACAAAACAAAAAATCCTATTAAACAAAGAATTGTCGACTCTGTTCTAAAAAGTGCGCCTAAGCGCGAAGCGGGATGAAAACGTCTCGCTTTGAGGTTAAGCGGTAATTAAACAGTCAACGGACAACGTTGACCACTTAATGCGCGACTAAGCGCGCCTGAGCGGCTAGGCGTGTTAGGCACGATTTTCCCTTGGAGACCCAATTTTTCCTGCCTAGGCGTGTTTAGGCGCGCTATGCATGACTCATTTCTTTTGGCCAATGAATAATTGCTTAAATATGTTATGCTCCATTAAATGTACATTTCTTTTTGTTTTTTTTTTTTTGTTTATAGATGAAGAAGAAGACATTAAATTAGAGTCCAATAAAGAGTTAGATTAGATAATATTTAAGATACAAATTATGTACGTTATATAATTATGATTTTGAAACTTATCTTTATGAATGAATTATTAAGTAAATGCAGTATTTTATAATTTTAGATATTTGGTATGTATTATTTGAATTGTTAAATTTTTTTACAATGATTAAAATTTTAAAATAAAAACTGTTTTTTTACACTTAAGCTTCACCTAGGCTCCTAAAGTTTGAAGTTTGGCCTCCACTCCAAGCCACGCTTTACGCTTGTTAGAACAATGATTGTCGAGTTGACATGAATTTCAAACGTTTAACATATCGAAAACTCTACAACCTAGTAAAATTGCTAAATCGACTAAAATGTTGATGCATTTTGCTTCATAGTGTGTTTGATGGATATTATTGAGGAAATAATATATTTTAAATAGTAATATAATGGAAAATATGTGGTTAAAAAGTAAAGAAAAATTATTGATGTGGTAGAAATATTATTTTATTGAAAAATGCGTGACTGAAAATGAGTTTTGAAAGAATATTTGTCCAGTATGAGCTTAATAAGAAAAAAGTTAAGCCTCTTGTATAAGGGAGATTACTAAGGAAATGTGTGGTGTATGTACATTTGAAGAGTGTTCTACACTCGTGATATTTATATCAATTAATTCATTATTTTCTCATCCTTTAGAGAATTTCAGGGTGTTTTAATGTGTGTTTTGATATTGTGGTATAAGTTGATGAAATTGAAGGAAATAAGCAAAGGTTGACAAATTGGAGAAATGGACTAAATTGTAAGAGTTTCAAAATTCAGGGACTAAAATGCAAATACTCCAAAGTTGTGTCGAACCTCACAACCAAGATTCGAGAGTGCTTGGAGTTAATTGGATGAAAAAAGAAATCAAAGGAATCAAATATAATTAAAGTATGACCGTACATCAATTTACAACCGAAAAATTATGATCCAGATTTGTAGTCTCATATTGAGACTCATTTTTGACATAGCAAATGTTTGAATTGGAAAATGATATTCGAAGCAAAGTTGTAACCCTTTTAATCAGATTTTCAAATCATCTTGAATCAACTCAATCGAATATCAAAAGAAAAAAGTTATGATAAAAATACTGAAAAACGCGCAGTGGTGTTTCCACCCGAATATGTGTGGTGTATGTACATTTGATGAGTATTCTACGCTCATGATATTTATGTCAATTAATTCATTATTTTGTTATCATTGAGAGAGTTTTAGGGCGTTTTAATGTGTGTTTTGATATTGTGATATAGGTTGATGAAATTGAAGGAAATAAACAAATGTTGACAAATTGGAGAAATAGACTAAATTGTAAGAGTTCCAAAATTCAGAGACTAAATTGCAAATACTCCAAAGTTGTGTTGAACCTCACAACGAAGATTCGAGAGTACTTGAAGTCATTAGATGAAAAAATATATCAAATGAATCAAATATAATAAAAGTATGATCGTACATCAATTTCCAACCGAAAAAGTTATGCTCCAGATTGTCTCATATTGAGACTCATTTTTGACATAGCAAATGTTTGAATTGGAAAACGATATCCGAAGAAAAGTTGTAGCCATTTTAATCAAATTCTCAAATCATCTTGAATCACCTTAATCAGATATCAAAAGAAAAAAGTTATAATAAAAATACTGAAAGACGCGCAGTGTTGTTTCCACTGGAATATGGGCGCTGCCATTGCTGAAAAAAAAATAGAATTATGGGCGCCAAGGTGCCCATATCCAATATGTGTGCTGAGGCGCCGCCTGTGCGAGAAAAAATAAGTTTTTGATATTTTTGAACTCTTTTTTTGGCTCAGCACAACTCCAACCCTTCCAAAACTTGAAAATACAATAAATACAATCTTAAAGACCTAATTCTAGGGGAAGAGAAAGGTTAGTCAATTCCGATACTCGAGAGAGAGGAGTTTAGGGGTGGTTATAAGAATAATACAACCTAGGAAATTATAGGGTTCGAGAGAAAGTATAATTCATTTGAATCATATTCCATTTAAGAACCACGAACTTGATAAATTCTATATTTTAATTCGAAATAGAAATAGAAATAGAAATATTGAAATTAATCTATATGATTAATTTTTATCCGACACTCGAGATAGGGGTAGAATTATATTAGGGTTCTTGATTATAAACATGGAAAATTGATTAGAGATGACTAAGTTTTTGATAATCATATTTGATAGCTAAGTGAAATCACAACCCTAGGCTTCCTCACTTGATTATTCTTCTAGCTTGCATTCATATGTTGAATTCGTCACCTTATTAGTTTAAAAAAACATTGACTATAAAATTCATTCATTTAGATAAAATAAAAGCTATAGAATTATAATACTTAGTATAAAATCAAATATCAATCTATGTGGGTTCGACACTCTTAGTCCAATACCATATTACAAAATTTGACACCGTACACTTGCGGTATAAATCGCATTGCATAAAACGCGTGACAAGTATTTGGCGCCGTTGCCTGGAATTGTTTTATTTTATTTTTACTAATATTATTACCAACTAGTCTTTGTTTTAATTTAGATTTTTTTTAGCTTATTTGGCTACCTACCCTGATCACTCTGGTATTTTTCATGTACTATTAAATAGTATATGCATGATTCCAACAACGGTAAGAGAGCAAAACAATTGCAATAAGTAATCTCGACATGGATCAAAACGATGTGATTATAGAAGATATCTTTTGTCAGCTTTGATATGGGATGCATTATACAGAGCACTGTTTGCACACACGCACTGACTCCCGTACTGTAAAGCTCCTAAGGTTCATACAATATTTAAGATGTCGAAAATAAACAATTGAATTTGATGAAGACTACATGCCTTTGAGAGATTATATCTGTTGATTGTGATAATGACATCGAACTTGTGGGAAATTGTCCTCCTGTGTTGAACGAGAGGGTAATTGCAAAGTACTATAATAAATTTGTCAAGTTGGAAGAGCGCAACATATGTATTGGAGATTGGAGTTACTGGAATGAATTCAAAATGTGGAAATACAATCCACTTGAAAAAGTTGAAAAGAAAGACTTTTCATTGCCCATGGATTCGGAATTCGGATCAGTCAGTCAATTCGAAGAAATTTCAATGATCGTTGAAGGCTTAAAGTGAATGACAACTTGATCACAAATGAACCGAATAAAGAAGTATAAATCGATGAATATGAAAGCAATGTACATTCATTCAAATTCATTGATTGTATAGAAATTAATTTTGTGATTAAGTCCGTTGAGGAACTTGAAGTCCACGTTGTTGAGTTTGAATTGGATGGAATGGGAAAACCCTATTACATTGAAAAGAACAATGTTGAAGTTTGGAAAAATAACGAAGAGTGGAACAAAATCAAAAGAAGAAAAATAGGCAAGAAATCAAAATCTTTTTCAAAGTTCCATGATGCGGACTGCCAACGTCAACCTAATGACGTCAAAGAAGCGCTTCTTGGGAGGCAATCCAAACTTTCTTCCCTTTTATTTATTTTCGAGTTATATGATAGTTTAGTTTATTTTACAGTTTAGTTAAAAATCATCATCCATATCCCGTCTTCTCCTAGGTCATTGAGTAATTAAATTGGTTATTAGATGTTTGAGCAAAGTAACCATGTTCCATATATTTAATATCTAAAATTTGATTTTTTAGGAACATGACGTTGCGAAACACTTAAACCAATATTGACAAGGAGAAAACGAGATAAATCTCAAGTCTGGGGGAGAAGTATGACGAACGTCCATCAAATCCATCATCATAAACACCAAAATGTCCAGGGCAATGTAGATAATTCAGAGAAGTCCTCATCGCTTAATTGGCGACTAATTTAATGATTTGATGTTAGTCAATTTCGACACTCGAGAGAGGGGAGTTTATGCGTAATCATAATAATAACATAACCTAATAAATTATACGTTTCGAGAGAAAGTATAATTCCTTTGAAGCATGTTCCATTTAAGAACTATGAACTTGATAAATTTTATATTTTAATTCGGAATAGAGATATTTAAATTAATATGTAGGATTAATTTTTATCCGGCACTCGAGGAGCAGGTAGAATTACATTAGAGTTATTGCTTTTAAACTTAGAAAATTGATTAGAGATACCTAGGTTTTTTAGAATCATATTTGATAGTTAGGTGAAATCACAACCTTAGGCTTCCTCACTTGATTATTCTTCTAGCTTGCATTCATATGTTGAATTCGTCACCTTATTAGTTTAAAAAAATATTGACTATAAAATTCATTCATCTAGATAAAATAGAGGCTATATAATTATAGTAAGTAGTATAAAATCAAATATCAATCTCTGTAGGTTCGACACTCTTACTCCAATTCTATATTACAAAACTTCACACCGTACACTTGCGATATAAATCACGTTGCATAAAACGCGTGACAACATTGGTTAGGATAAAATCGTAAATTACTTTTTGTTCAAGGTCCAATAAATGTGTGTCGCCTCCCTGCATATGTACCAGGGTTCAAAGAAAAATCAAAGACAAATCTCTTAGCTACCTTTCCCATCGGGGTTATGCCACTTTGACAGAAAAATGTTGGCCGATAGATGCTTTGACATAGTAAGTGTTGGCAATATATGATTAGATGCAAAAGTTGACATGTTTTAAACAGTCCAATAATAAGGTGTCGCGTGATATTATGTCAATGATTATATCAACAATTATGTAATTGTAGCATGATTCTTCAAATCCGTATCCGGTCTCCACTTGTTGACCCAGGCCCCATATAAATTCCAGCCCCTCTAAAAGCCCATTCGAGCCCAAACTTCATTAACTTCTCTATGCAACTTAGAGAGGATATACATGTGAATGGCCTGTTGAAAATGCCATAATTCCATTTTGGCCTTTGACCAATAAATAACATAACAAAAAAAAACCCAAAAATTAACAAGTTATAAGGTAAAAGGCAAAAATACCCTCATTGGAAGGAGAAGAAAAAGTCTAACAACGTGAAAACCGTCCAAATATTTCCCAAAACCGACCAATATTCACAAAAACTGACCACTTTCAAAGAAGGATCCGGCCACCCACCGACAAAGATGACCCACGCAGAACAAATGTTAGTTTTTTTTTTTTTTGATTTCACAACATCTTTTTTCACATACGGTTTTCAATTATTTAAATTTTTTTTTGTGTGTTTATTGAATATATGCGTAGATCTACTTACTATTTAGTGATAGGGACATGTTTGGATATTTTTTTGAGCTTGACATCGCCGGAAATGGCCATTTTCAGCCATTTCCGACGATGGGGAAGTTGTTAACCGGCTAAGGCTGTTAACTGCTGGTCTACTAATGAACCGGCGGTTAACAGCCGGTTCATTAGTAGACCGGCGGTTAACAGCCTTTTAATGAGCCGACGGTTAACCGCCGATTCATTAGTAGACCGGCGGTTAACCGTAGGGTTCAAATAAAGGCCGTTCAATTGGGCCGGCCCAGGGCTAACGAAGTGGGTCAGCTTTTAAAGTCGGCCCGCTTAATATATATATATATATATATATATATATATATATATATATATATATATAATTTAATAAATGTATATTATATAATAGATATTTGTAGAATTAAAAATATTTATATGGTTAAACAATTAATTTTAATTTTAATTTGTTAATATAATAAAATTTATACTATTAATTTTAATTTTAATATGATAATTAATAATATAATGAAATTAATAATTGTAATTGTTAATAAATAATTTTATATTTTACGTAATTTAATAACTCGAATATTAAATAGATATTTATAGAATTAAATATTTTACGAAGCCGATTAAAAATTTTATAATTAAATAAGTAATTTTAATTTGATAATTAATAATATAATTAAATAAATAATTGTAACCGTTAAATATTATATTTTAAAAAATTAGTTACTCCTTATTTTTTCCTTTAATTTTTTTTGATAATTTAATAAATCAAATATAAAATAAAAGTTATATAATTAAATCTTTTACACATTTCATTACGATTTATATATTTAATAAATAATTGAATATTAAATAAAAATTTATATAATTTTATGCTTTACGTAATTTAATCAATCGAATATCAAATAGATATTTGGCGAATTAAAAAATTTACATGGTTAAATAATTAATTTTAATTTGATAATATAATAAAATTTATATTTATAATTGTAATTATAATTTTAATATGATAATTAATAGTATAACGAAATAAATAATTGTAATTGTTATATAATATTTTTAAAAAAAATTAGGAACTTATTTTTTTTGTTAAATTTTTTTTCATAAATGAAAAAATAAAATATTAAATAAATATTTTACATAATATAATAAATTGAATATTAAATAAAAATTTATATACTTTTATATTTAACGTAATTTAATAACTCGAATATTAAATAGATATTTATAGAATTAAATAGTTTACGAAGCCGATTAAAAATTTTATAATTAAATAAGTAATTTTAATTTGATAATTAATAATATAATTAAATAAATAATTGTAACCGTTAAATATTATATTTTAACAAATTAGTTACTTCTTATTTTTTGCTTTAATTTTTTTTGATAATTTAATAAATCAAATATAAAAAAAAGTTATATAATTAAATATTTTACACATTTCATTACGATTTATACATTTAATAAATAACTTAATATTAAATAAAAATTTATATAATTTTATGCTTTACGTAATTTATCAAATATCAAATAGATATTTGTAGAATTAAAAAATTTATATGGTTAAATAATTAATTTTAATTTTAATTTGATAATATAATAAAATTTATATTTATATTTATAATTATAATTATAATTATAATATGATAATTAATAGTATAACGAAATAAATAATTGTAATTGTTATATAATATATTTTTTTAAAAAAAATTAGGAACTTCTTATTTTTTTCGTTTAGAATTGTTTCACAAATGAAAAAATAAAATATTAAATAAATATTTTACATAATATAATAAATTGAATATTAAATAAAAATTTATATACTTTTATATTTAACGTAATTTAATAACTCGAATATTAAATAGATATTTATAGAATTAAATATTTAACGAAGTCGATTAAAAATTTTATAATTAAATAAGTAATTTTAATTTGATAATTAATAATATAATTAAATAAATAATTGTAACCGTTAAATATTATATTTTAACAAATTTGTTACTTCTTATTTTTTCCTTTAATTTTTTTGATAATTTAATAAATCAAATATAAAAAAAAAGTGTTATATAATTAAATCTTTTACACATTTCATTACGATTTATATATTTAATAAATAATTGAATATTAAATAAAAATTTATATAATTTTATGCTTTACATAATTTAATCAATCGAATATCAAATAGATATTTGTATAATTAAAAAATTTATGTTGTTAATTAATTAATTTTAATTTTAATTTGATAATATAATAAAATTTATATTTATAATTATAATTGTAATTTTAATATGATAATTAATAGTATAACGAAATAAATAATTGTAATTGTTATGCGATTATATTGTATTTCATTATCTTATGTTCAAAGTGCTGACAGTTAAATTTTTTTTTTTTAAAAATTTTGCAGTATGGAGTATCACTTGGACTTGACGTTGAGACAGATTCCGGGCAAGGCTACCTGGAACGGTAACTTTGGCAGTTACACTGCCGTGTTGGAGCTGCTGGATGAGCATCATGCGGATGAGCTTCGACATTCATTTCTTTGGCCCCTGTATGAGTTGAGAGATGTACAGTTCTCCGGGCAAATCCTCGATGCACTACTGTATTGGTTGCTTAGTCCAGTCGATGGCGATGCCCTCCACTTCGACCTTGGGGCAAGGTTGTGAGTTTTTCCATGTTTGATTTTGCTCTCATCACAGGACTGGAGATTGTGGGTGATGATGCAGCTCGTACTGATACTCAGAGAGGCAGACTGCACGACACTTACCTTGAGGGACATGGGACAATGTTGATTCGGCTCTGATGGACGCGATCACGAGGTGTGACGATATGTTGGATAGACTGAAGCTCGGCCTGGTCTACATCCTTGTGAGCGTGTTGCGATGTCACCTCGGAGGACTGGGATTGACCTATTCCATCTGCAGATCGTTGACGATCTTTGACCTATTCCATCTGCAGGTAAATGTTTGACATACTTTATTATAATATTGTTTACAATAAATATGAATATAATAATTGTATGTGTTGCAGATCTGGGCGTACGAGACGGTCCCCCTCCTAGGTACCTAGTTTGCGAAGCGAGGGGAGACGCTGCCCTCGGATGCATCATTGGTGAGCATCCCCAACAGAGGGATGTCCGACTAGTAAAAAGCTATCAGCTCTCCTCGACGACCCTCAAGTTAGATAATATATTTACGATTTATGTTATGTGTAGTTCCAAAATATGATGATGTGATCATTAACTAGTCGAAATGTTCTTATGCTAGATTCGAGTCATAACGCAGTTGATGCCGTCGATGGAGGAGGAGGGTCGGATATGTGCGTGAATTGGTTGCTCCGCATGATGAAGCCGCTCGAGATGAGGTACGTGAATTGAATATAATCGATTTGCATGTGTTAATCGAATTTTCATTAAATACAATAATTTTTTATGTTCTAATCCGTGTAGGGGGACGGTCCAAGTGCTTCACCGTCACCGCCACCGCAGAGGACTTCACCACCTCCACCGCCGAGGGCTTCACCGCCGTCGCCACCGCAGAGGGCTTCACCGCCCCCACCGCAAGGGGCCTCATCGCCTTCACGGGCATCACTGCCACCGAGGGCATCACCACCGCCGATCAGATCACCTTCTCCACCGTCCACTGATCTGTACGATCGCCTGACAGTATTTATAGCGGGTCAGATGGACGAGATGCGCCGAGAGTTTAGGGAACATGTCGAGGATTTATCTAATGACGTTAGATTTTTACGTCGCCATGTGGTAGAGCTTTATGATGAGATTGCAGCCCTCCGAGGCGATATAATAGGCATGAGACGGACGGGTTGATGAAGGGGGTCATTTCTGGGCGGATGATGCTACGTTGGCTTCATTTTTTATGTCCCCAGAGGAGGGTAGGTTAGAGGCAGTTGCCCCGGAGGAGGGTAGGACAGATGTAGTTGCCCCTGAGGAGGATAGGACAGAGACAGTTGCCCTTGAGGAGGATAGGACAGAGACAGTTGCCCCTGAGGAGGATAGGACAGAGGCAGAGGGTAGGACGGAGGAGATGGTGGTGGTGGGGAGCCGGGAGGATGTTATTCCCGAGGTGGAGGGCGAGCGTACGCCTGACGTAGCGACGAAAAAAAGGCATGCCGTTGACGCCCCAGAGCAGGTGGTCGGCAAGAGGGTCAGGTTGCCTTCGTAGTACTTCGTTTCTCCCTTCACAGCTGAGGCGAAGAGGAGGACGTTCGTTGATGGGACATACCCCAATCTGTTTCGGGAGGTGAACGCAGCTAAATGGAAAGTGTTCGAGGCAGAGTTGAGGATAATTAAGCCCCGGTAAGTATTATAGAATTTAAATAAAGTACGTTACGCTAATTCATCTATATCTTTTTCAACATTTTTTCTATTTTTTTTTCCAGACAAAGCCGCCGTTGGGTCAAGGACGATATTAGATACATATAAGTGGTTTCGCGAAATCACCACTTCAGAGACGTGGCTCGCCGACAATGTAAGTGAAATATTCATGTTATTGTTTATGTATACATTATTTTTTTGTTTTATGAAATGAAATAACTCGCTAAGTTTTTTATTGGTGTTTCCTGATGTAGCACATCTACCTGGCCATGGAGTTACTACGAGATCGAGTTCGACGATATCCGCAATCATTTGATATGCCCGACCAACTTGAGCATGAGTCGTTGCTATGTATGGGTAGTAAGTATGTGCTGCCTGAATATATGGCCGAATGGGTCGTAGGGATATTGCCGAGGCTCGAGGGAAATGCATGGGATGCTTGTACACATATATATGTTCCAGCGATCTTGAATCATCATACCATTGCCGTGGAGATTGTTTTTGCTGACTCCACGATGTATGTGTACGACTCCGATCCTTCATGTCTGACATAGGGCCAGCTCGAGCAGCAGTTTGAGCCGCTTGTTGTGATCGTACCGTTGATGGCTGCCCGAGCAAGTGTTATTGTTAATGACAGGCTAGCCATCGTGCGAGACCAGACGACGGCGACACAGTCGAAATCGTAAGTATTTATATTTTGTTTTGTACTTTCAAACTTAGTTTTTTATCTAACACGTTTTCGCACTAACATTATTCTTCAATTGTAGGGGTGATTACGACATTTTTGCAATAAAGTACATCGAGTTTTTGAGTATAGGACATAAGGTTGATGTAATCAACCAAGCATAGATACAAATTTAGAGGAATAAATTAGCGTGCGATTTATACGAATTTGAGTGTGATCCGTAAACGTTATACATTTAATTGTTGATTCATTTATTTAATACTTGTAAATATTGTAAAAATATAGTACGTTGAATTGAATTGAGTAACTCGTTTATTTATGTATGAAATAACTGTACTTTTGTATACTTAATCAAATTAGCAAATTAAATTTATATAATTAAATATTGTTCACTTAACTGTTACTATTGTACATTTAATCAAATTAGCAAATTAAACTTATATAATTAAATATTGTTCATTTAATAGCAATACCATTACATACTGGACTAATTGTTATCTAGGGAGATTTGACTCGTACAAGTTTGACGATGACCGACTGGTCTACATCTGCCGAACCGACGCGGTCGAGAAAACTCTCCAGTAGATGGTATTCTAGAAGTTCGTGGACGTCCGGGCCACGCGGTTCAATTACCGGTGGCGCAAACTATTAAGTGGGAAAATATGGTTAGGAACTTCCCAATCAGATTCGTTCGGTAAGGGAAATATAGTCTCAACATATGCAGTTCTCCAATACTCAGCCATGTAATACTGAGAGCATAATGTTCTCGCTGCAAAGCCTCTGTTCATAGATACCGCGACTGCATGCTCACATGGAAAACTCTCCAACTGAAATCGAGTACAAGGGCATGTGTGTTCATTCAGGTCCACAATATATACCAGCTGACGTGTATCTTGTACAGAGAAGCGCGACTCATCCAGTGGTTCCACATTCAACCTCCTCGCAACCTCTGCGGCCTTGAACAATTTTTCCTCTTGAGTCGGGGCTAGCCAGCTCGAGCAGTTCTGCGATTCCACACGTCGATCGTGAAACCACTGCTGCAGTTTCGTACGGATGTTCTCAATCAATGCGAGAATTGGCAACTCTCGATCCTTCTTGAACGATGAATTCATAGACTCTACGTTATTTGACGTCATCAAGTTGTACCGACCAAAAACTGAAAAATGTAATCGCGCCCAATGTTCTATCCCCATTTTTGTAAGATAATCCCATGCCGATATCGACTTATTTCCTATCTCGACCAAAAACTTATTACATTTCTCGACATTGTAAGCTTCGGCCGCCATCCTGAACAATGAAACAATGCCTTGGCCCCGATATCTAGTCTTCAGATTACCTTGTATATGGTACATGTAGTACCTATGATGTGCCGTGGGGAAAACTTCAGCGATAGTATTTATTAGAGACTGACCCCGATCAGTTACGAAGGCAACATGAGGGACTTCCCTGATCACTTCCCTAAGCTTTGTAAAGAACCAACTCATTGACCGATCATTCTCGCTGTCGACTATGCCGAATGCAAGTGGGTAAATCTAGATGTTGGGATCTTGACATGTAGCAATAATCAACGTACCCATGTATTTCGATTTCAGAGTTGTACCGTCGACTAAAATTACAGGTCGCATCACATTTGTAAATCCTCTAATACATTGTCCAAGAGCCATGAATAAATACTTAAAACAATTATCGCCCTTCGTCTCAATGAAAAAAGTGGAATCGTGATTATTTGTCCCCAAATTATGGCAGTATCTGGCCAATTTAGCCTAACTCTCCTTGGTCGAGCCCATTAAATCCTCAAACGCACATTCTTTGGCCTTCAAGGCCTTCGGTAGCTCATGACCACTCCGTACTCTCGTTGAACGTTGTTAATGATGTTTGAAGGTCTATAGATCGTCCGTGGGTTCTGATACTCGTGCATTATCTGTCGTCCAATAAACCACAATCAAGCTTGTATGTGATCGTTTTGACGAATCCCCAATTCACAAGTATGTTCCCGTATATACTTGCGAGCTACAAAATTCTCATTCGTATCCATTTTAGTCCCTCGCAACCGCCAACGGCAACTGTCGTCAATTCAAACAAGTGTCAACAATGATTTGCTTGATTTCTTTACCTTGAACTTAAAATTGAATTTCAATGCCAGGAGGTGCACAGCTTCCTCTAAAGCTTTATTCATTTCAAACAGTTGCTCGACATACAAATCTTCTTCATCGGGAACCACGCGTGAAGAATTAGATGAAGGTCCGCTCGTTCCGACCCCTGAGCTCCCACCTCGTTCATGTCTCTGACGGGATAAAGCAATTAAATCCTCATTTGTAAATTCATTTACATTCTCGCTGTCCTGAACTACCGATTGAATTATGTGATACTTAGTGATGTTATGATGATGAATAATTGTCTCGGGAATATTAGTGTCATCCTCGCGAGCTATCTCCACTGTATCCCAAAAATTATTTGCATTGTCATCAGCTCCATCCGAATGTTCATTTCTACCTTCTAAGTCATCCTTCATCACTAAAGTCACGCAAATTGGTGTCATTTGCGTTTTGTTCAAATCAAACAGATAACTCACGTCAATATCAGATGTAACCTTTGCAGGTGGAATTGAAAATGGCAAATGTTCTTGGAATTGATATCTCAGTATCATATTGTATAGAGATAAATTGACGTTCAGTTTGTTCTGTATATCATGGTACAGTTCGTCGTACGATGTAGTCTCTGTTATATGTGTTGGCATATTACGTTGTTCGTCACTTGTCCATTTCCATGTCCATCGATTATTTTCATCCAACTCAAAATCACCAAAATAACGAACCGGGAGTATAATCCTCATATCCGTGTGGCATGACAAAATCGAATTTGTAAATATTTCAAATAGAAGCTTATTAAAAAACAAAACATCACCTAACAGTCTAAACATCCAACATTTTGGCTGTTAACAGCCAATTATTGCCTGTTAACAGCCGATTTTTAGGTTGTTAACAACCTAAAATATTGGCTGTTAATAGCCAATATTTTAGGCTGTTAACAACAAAAAAATTGGCTGTTAACAGTCGAAAAATGGGCCGTTAACAGCCAACTTTTTTGGTTGTTAACAGCCTAACAGCCTAAAATGTAGGTTGTTAACAGCCTAAATTTTGACTGTTAAAAGCTTATTTTAGGCTGTTTTATTAGTCGATTTTTAGGCTGTTAACAGCCATTTTTTTGGTTGTTACTTTTCGTTGTTTTTTGTAATAGTCGTTAAGGCAAACCAATCGAAAAGTTATGCAGATAAATTTTTTTCCCATTATGCTTAAAATAAATTATATACATCTGCTAAAAAAATTTATCTGCCAACTCCTATGTCGAATCTTAATTTATCAAGTAAAAAACATACACATATTTAACGAAAACGAAATTAAACATATGTAAATGTACTTACTGATTTGAAGTAATTGACCGAGAATTTTTTTTCTCCAGTTATCGATATTTTTGAGATTTTCAGAGTGTAGAAGATGAGAGAATTTTTATCTGTATTTGAGATGATTTTGTAATGTTATGTAGGGAGTGTTTGGTTTTTATTTGTTAACTAAAAGGGCAGTGTTGTCTTTTTAACAAAATCATATTTTGTAATTATATTATTCACTTAAGGACATTTTTGTCTTTTAAATATCATTAGGCCATTTTGAAGTTATTTACTTGTGAAAAAGTCAAAAATGAATTATGGTCTTTTGACTAAGCTATTTTTAAAGTTACCCCGCAACTTAGGCATGATCGGGGCCCATTGCAGACCCATTAACTTGTTTTCAATTTTGACTATAAAAATGAATATTTGTTTTAATACTCAATTGTCTTATAATTATATTTTACTTATATAATTACAACTGAACTTATGCCTTGTTTGATATGGAAAATTTTTCATGGAAGTAAGAACTTGTTTTCCATGTTTCAAGTTTTGGCTTGTTTGATTGCAAAGTTTTCCTTAGAATTATTTTTCTTGGTTTTCACTCACGCATGCACTATTCCCTGATTTTCATGGAATTCATTTTCCCATGGTTTGTGCGGGAAATGGTTTTCCAACTTTTTTTTTTTTAATTGGCAATTGGAAACTTTTTTAGACACAATGGTAAAAAAAAATTATCATTTTTATTGACAATTTTCATTCAAAACAAAGTCAAATGAATGATATTCGATATGTTATTCTTTTGGCAATTGGAACAAATTATAGACCCAATAGTAAAAAAATTATCACTTTAATGGACAAATTCCATAAAAACAAAGCCAAAAGGACACCAGACTTTCAACATTTTTCAGGTGAAAAATTATATCAATTAAACACAATTAATTATAATTTTCAGTAAAACAAATTCTTGACAATTCAATTCCATGTACAGCTGTACTTCATTTTCTTTCCACCCAAATTCTATATTTGCAATCAAACGACCCTTACTGATTAACATGTTGGCGCCAAACATGTTATTGCCAGTATATCAAATTTATTACAAGTTGTATCAAATACATTTTCGCTAGATTCTAAAATAATTTAACACTCATTTCAGGAGATAAAATTAGCCGTGCATGATATTTGGCGCTTTGAAATCACAATTGCTTGGTAACATTGACCTGCATGAAGAATATACCAAGTAGACAACTTCGTTGTTGGATTATAGGTCATGGATCTTCCATGTTAATTCACATGACTCATATTCTATTGAAATGAGTTGGACGGAATGTTTTGATTTCTAATTCATATCTGCAAATTTCCATTTACCACCCTTAATATATATGTCTAGCATAAAAGTTGAATGGGTAATGACTCAAAATATGCAAGGAATTCATGCATAAAATTAGCACTTAGAACTATTCTTCATTTCAAGAAGTTTCAAGGGTAACCAAACATCACTAATGCTTCAAGTACAGGAGCTCTTCTGCAAGGGGCCTTACATGCCCCTCACTGTGTCGAGGCCCCACCACTGAATTTTTTAAAAAAATTGTGGCCCCACTCCCCCCAAATGTGTCTTGCCTGGCAAGGGTCTGTAAGTCAGGCCCCTGTACTTCAAGCACGGTTCAACCAAACATATATTTTGCGTAGACAACACTATCAAATAATCAATACACATACATTCACTCATATGACGTGGCAACCTACTAATTGACGACCTTTTGGTTAACAATGTCATTTGTAATAGAACTGCAACCATAAAAAAGTAGACTTGACCAGTCTCTCTCAATTTGGAGTATCAACAAGGAAATTCAATTCACCTGAGAATTAATAACAATTAAGGGTGTGTTTGAGCCATATTATTTTGAAAAAATGTATTTTGAAATAGTAGATTGATGGAGAATCTGTGGTTGAAAATGAAGGAAAAATTATTGATATAATGAAAATATTATTTTATTGAAAAACGTGTGGTTGAAAATAAGTAGAATAATATGAATGAATATTTTAATATGTACCAAACAGGAGCTAAAATCTAAATTTTAATCTAAGTCAACAATTCATTCAACCACATATTTATGAGTCCCACAACTTTTCAATCACATATTTAATTAACTTTTATCAAAATTTACTAAAAAATTAATTTTAATCCTTACCAAACAGGTTATCTCCCACGTTATATATGTGTGTGTGTTTTCAAGAAAGCCCATAAAATTAGAGAACCTTTTAACTTCCCCAAACAGTGGCATGTTAAGTGCATTATCCCCACATCTACATGGCCTCTCTTCAAACTTTCGAATTCGTACCCAATAGATTTGTGTGCTCAAAGGGAAACAAGATCTTTGCCATTCCATGTCCCTAATTTTTATTCTCTCTAATATCTTTAACTCACTTATAATCCGCTCAAACTTCCGCTACAAATCATTAGTTTTGTTGAATTGTATGTTACTTGCAGTTTATCAGTTCGACATGAAATTAGGTCATTCTATATGATATTTGATCACAACGATATAGGAAATTTCTAGTGGATTGGGAGAGCACGATTACTTTCGAACAACGGTTTCATACTCGACGGTGAATTTATCGAATACCTTGTGATATTCATGATAAGCAAAAGTTGAACGTTATTTATATATTCATTATCTTTATATCGTGCTTCACGTCTTTATTATTTTTTTAATACTATATTTTCAGAGGGTCGATCTAGTCAGAATATACTTCTTTACTATCCTTTCTCATTGTATACGGCGAAACCGTCAAAGTATAGATAAGAGTTATATTGGTACGTTATGGTTGACAGGTAAGGAATTATATTGAAATTGCAATAATTTAAGATTTCGGCTGGGTCAGCATTCATATTTAAATCCAGGCGGCTAACAAGAAAAATTTCATGAATATATTTCCTAAATAGTATTTATAAAATAAAATCGAGGAATATATATATATATATATATATATATATATATATATATATATATATATATATATATATATTTGTGTGATGTTTTATTCGTAAATAGTGGTAAGAAAAAATAAAATTAAGGCCTGCAGCCTCCAAGGGCTGAAGTTGAACAATGTTACAGATGACTTTGAACCAATTATAAAATAAGAATTTAGTGGCCGGTAATGATTTGAGTTTTCGTATAGAATTAATCTACATACTTACGTATGTCATATAAAGACCATTTCAAAAATACAAAATTAATTTTTACTAATTTTATATCTTTTCATTTCTGTTTGAGCCACCTTTTTTGAAAATGAGAATGAAAAATATAGCCGTTATTGGGGCCCACACAAGAGATAGAGAATTTGAATTTAAATGTTGATGTGATGGATAACGGTCATATTTTTCATTTTAGTAAGGAAAAAAGGTGGCTCAAACAGGGCCATAAATTAAGTAAAAGTCAAATATTAATTTCAACAATACGTTCATAGCTATTATATTATTAATTATTATCAATATATTTCGTAGAATCTTATTCTTCTTACTATTTATCTTTATAAATATGTCAAATAGTGGCTAATAAGTCACACTATAACTGCAAAGTAAAACATAACTAAAGTATTAGATGCTCAAATCATTGAACCCTATGATTGGCATGCAAAATATATATATATAATCGCAAAAAACTCTCATATTTGAAACATTTTGTGCGAAATTTTTTCTTACCGTCCAATTCCGTTAATTTTAAAGTTAAAAATAGTAAAAATTGCAAAAAAAAAAAAAAAAAACTAAAAAGGAATAATTACATCTGTGATCTTAAACAATTTTTTTTTTTTTTTTAACAAATTACACAAAAATATTTTTTTTATACAATTCATATATATTCCCAAACCTTTACAACAAAAGCCAGCCAATATCCACCATTCCCCCCCCCCCCCCCCCCCCCCCCCAAAGTTACCACGGGTGCCTCAAAAAACTAAGAAGATAGGAAATAGCTGGCATAAGTCCGGCACGGGAAAACAAGGTAAACAAATCTTTATCATCTTCTTTTTGGTGGGTATTGTTCAAATATTCGATGGAGGAGGAAGGTTTGGATTGAAAATGGAAGAAACGGTTGATTATCGGTTGGGATGGGCATGAGCGATATGAGGGGGTGTGAGAGAGGAGTAGAAATGAGGGAATAATTTTGTAAGTTTTTTGTTAGGGGTGGGGGTGGGGGTGGGGGTGGGGGATAAGTTTTAAAGGTTTGAGAATATTGGCGGTACAAATAAAAGATTTTGGCGTAATTCGTAAAATATAAAAAAAGTTTAGGATCACAACTGTTATTATCCCTTTTTAATTTTTACTATTTTTAACGGTAAAATTAACGAAATTGGACGGTACTAGGGTTTGTTGCACAAAATGTTTTAATTCAATTTAACGAAGTTCAATCTACTAATCAAATCGACCATTCATAATAATCTCAACTAAAAATTAGTAACCATAGCATGTATCAATCATACTATTTTTCTATGACTTGTGTCAAAATTCTTCATTCTTTTTTCGATCAAATTCATGAAATGTGGAAAATCCAATTTTTTTTTGTCACATCTTCCCACTGGTACCGTATGCAGAAGTTATTGGAAACAGCTATCAATAATATTCTTCTTTGATAAATGACAGAAAAACAAGATAGTAATGTGCCACCAGCCTGCAAATATATGGATAAACAAATCAACATTTTAATTGATTAAAATTGAAATAACGTCAACAGGTTGAAAACTATTTTTTTATTATTAAATCATATAAAGACAAGCAATACCCCCCCCCCCCCCCCCACACACACACACACACACACACACGCACGCACTATATTTTTCTATTAAGGGATTAGCAATCATAATTTATGACCTTATTATTATATTTTAAATGCGTCAAGTTTTGTATATCAGAACGATCGTTGTTTCGTATTGTTAAAAATCAAAATTTTAATAAATTTTCATAAAAGTTAATAAAAAATATCATTGAAAAGTTGATAAAAATTGTCAATCCCATGAAATACTCCGAACATGGGGTGAATAAGATAATGACTGACAAATGTCACCCTTCTCGGGTCGTGTATGGTTTCATCTAAGCTGGTACACATACAAGAAATGATACTACAATTTTAGGTCAAAAAAATCTCAAGAACACGTTTTCGAGGCCCCACCTGCAAGAACATGGAACTGCAATTGTGTGGGGATGTGGCCCTTCTATTCTCACGATTTGTGTGTAACAGCATATATTTTTGAGCGAGGATATTTAACACCAATCCAGGTTTAGATCAAGTTGAATTATTCATTTTTCGTCGTCGAAATTAATTATGATATATTGGACTACTCCAACCATAAAACCAAAATCATAAGACTATTCCAACACTATATAATATCAATCTATACACACACAAATATAAATATACATACATACAGGGGGGTGGAGAGAGAGAGAGAGGAAAATAAGTATGGGAGAAGAGTTTGCAGGAGAAGTGGTGATGAAAGAGAAGAGGTTGAATAAGGCACACTTTGTTCTGGTACATGGCATTGGAGGGGGAGGGTGGTGCTGGTACAAAATCAGATGCCTAATGGAGAATTCCGGCTATAGAGTTACATGTATTGACCTCAAAGGTGCCGGCTTCGATCAAACCGATCCCAATACAATTCTTTCCTTCGTAGACTACAACAAGCCGCTCATCGACTTCTTGTCATCCTTAGACGACAATGAAAAGGTAGAAAGGACTCGCGTGTATTCATTTAATTTAAACGTAATTTCTCAAAGCAAAATTAAGTATTTTTTTCGATACAGGTGATTTTGGTAGGACATAGCGCCGGAGGGCTTAGTTTGACAGATGCAATTTACAAGTTTGCAAACAAAATCAACCTTGCAGTTTTTCTTGCAGCCACCATGTTGAAAATGGGCTTTGTCACTGACCAAGATATCAAAGATGTAAGTTCTTTAATGCATTTACTTATTGACAAAACACAAACATATTACAAGAAACGTGACAATTATCGCAGAAATCGGGATTTTTAACAACAAAATTTTGATAGATAAAACCGATTTTTTTTTTTTGTAGTTATTAATCGATGAAAATTGTACTAAAGACTATGCTTTTACCAAACACGACATGAAGCGTAAGTATACAATAGGATGACTCGATTGCCCAAACAATATAATGTTGCTCGCATTTATTTTCTTCATTTATCTACAGAGTTTCTACCTTTAAGTGGGAAATTAATTTGTTGACCTGGAAGGCTAGAGTGATATATAAGAATTATCTTGAGATCGAGCAAGGATGAACAATTTCAACTCGACACGTAAGACCGTGTTGAATAAAAGAAAATTGTATTGAAGGGGGAGGATAGAGGGTTAGTGTCCAAGTTGGTTGCACAGATCATCATTCTACAGACACTGTGATGCTAGTCTTGACTATATTGTTAATTAACTATACCCAACCATTTCTTCAAATATTGCAATTCTTAAAGGTTTGTAACTTTTAAAACATATCTTAGATCTTAAATCTTGTTAAGTATTTACATGTCATACAATAAGGGTTTTCGATATTTTACAGGGAGTGCCGGATCTTTCCGACTTTGGAGAAATTGGTGATGTATATGACGTTGGCTTTGGATTGGGGCAGGATCATCCTCCCACCACTCTGATTATCAAGAAAGAACTACAAAGGAAAATAAGTTACCAATTGTCACCCCGAGAGGTAATTCTTGCACCTTCATCGGGTCGAATTCTACACAACGAGTCAATCACAACAGACATTAACATTGTCGATATGCTCATGATTAAATTCAGGATTCGACACTAGCAGCAATGCTTTTGCGGCCGGGGCCAACTCAAGCATTGACAAGTGCCCAATTTACTGAAGCGGAGAACGCTGAGCAGGTTCCTCGTATTTACATCAAAACAGCACATGATCATGTAATAAAACCCGAGCAACAAGATGCAATGATCAAGAGATGGCCGCCTTCGGATGTTTACGTTTTGGAAAGCGATCACAGCGCATTCTTCTCGGCTCCATTTTCTCTCTTTGGTTTGCTCGTGAAGGCTTCAATTTCTGCCGGATGCGATTAGGCCAAACTAAGAAAAACGCAAATTGGAAACGAGGATTAAAATTAAAGTCAACGAGTGCGTCTCTTCGTTCGGCACCGAGTTTGGGTTGATTGTAAATTACATATCAATTCTTGCACTTACTATAGTGCTTGTTTGTGTTCGAATATGATCAGACACGAAGTAAGATTATAATTAAATTAAAACGAATTTTAGAAGATTGTTTTCAAAAAATCAATTTGATCATTTATAATTTATTTTTATTTTAGAAACGTTTTTATATCAAAACATTTTTATTTTAGAAATACTGATAATAAATTCATAGTAATTTTTAAACTATATGACTTTCAGTAAAATCAATTTTAAATTTTCTTACAAGTTACATAAGGGTAGCAATTTCAAACAAATATATTTTTCTTACCTAACTTATGACCATTTAGCCCCCGTTTGGCCATTATTTTAAGAAAATTAAGTTTTGAATAGTGATTCTTTTGGAAAATGTGTAATTAAAAAGTATAAAAATGTTTTGATTTTACGTCTAAAATATTTTATTGTGTAAATGCGTGGTTGAAAATGAGTGAAAATTAATCTTGGACTTTGACTTGTTAGACTCATCAGAAGCACCTCTGGCCTATAAAATAATTCGATGAAACATGATATAATTTAATTTTAATATCTAACTCATAATTATATAAAGGGTAAATTCTTTTAGGGGTCCCCAACCTTTCATTATTATGGCAACCATGTTTCCACCTTTCATACGTGGCATCAATGTCTCCTACATTTTATCTAAAAAAAAACGAAAAAAGTCTACTCAAAAGTTAAATGCAAACGCGACATTTTACCGTTAAATTAAGACCTTGTTTGAGTCTTTTTTTTTTTTTTAAATTAAATTTTATAATAATGATTTTTTGAAAAATGTGTGATTCAAAAATAAAAATTGAATTTATGTATAAAATAATATGTAATTAAAAATAAATTTTTAAAGAATGAAGCTCAAAACCATGATTCAATGCTTTTTGCCGAAAAGTACGTTACACATCAATCTTGGCCTAACATTGATAGCCAATCAGAACACGCCACGTAAAGCGTATAAAATTGACGTAAACCAACTAATTACGTGACTGTACGGTTATGTCGTTAGTTATTTAAGCGGCCACGCGACTCCGTTTTCGTCCCGCAATAGTTATCTTCCCCATCGCTTCATTTTTGCCTTCCCACTGGAATTCTCCTCAAGGTTAGAACATTAAAAAAAAATTACGATTTTTATTCACATTTATTAATCTTTGTTTTGTATTTTTTCCTGAATTTGTGACAGATTGCTTTTGATTGGTCTGGTGTTCACTTATTTTTGTGAGATCACTTGATTGTGGGACGACATTATATTATTTTCTTCAGTTTGTATTGATGGTTCCATGATCAAATAAATGTATGTAGAATGATGATGATCTGTCAAAATTATAGAACTTGATTTTGGGACATTATATAGGATTTTCTTCAGTTTGATATGAACCTGCAAAATTAGGTGAAGTGATGATTTATTTGCAAAGATCAAACTAATTTCTGGTAATTGTTGAATTACCAAGAAATTTTTACGTGCCACTGGATCATGATATTACTTAGGAGGGATGCTTGTTTTTTTATAGATAAAGAGAGTCATGTAGATGTATAGATGGGTACATTGGTGTAGAGCATCACTGAACATGAGTTGGAGCCTATTTCATAAGGGATACTTAGAACTAATGGCCCAGACGATTAGTGCTTCGGGTGAATTTCTAGGCCTCATTCTGGGTGATACGGGGCTAGTTTTGGCCTTTCCATTAGCTATTGCTTTTGAGAAACCTGGTAGTTTCCTAGGATACATCATTTTGCAAGCGATTATTCAGTTATGTCAATCATGAAAATCATTTAGATTTCAACCAGTGTTCAAAAATCAGATTTCATAAGCCTCTCAATTTATTAGTCTAGTTAATTGTTGTTTATTTGGCATGGACTGCACCACTAGGAATGAACAAATGGAAATTCTGGCAAAGTATTAGCAATGATGTAAACATTGAAACAACATGCCTTTTCTTTTGTTATGTTGAGACTTGAGCATCACATTTTTTCAGCATCGATCCTTTACCCATGTTTCTTGTTTTTGATCTCATATTTTATGTCCATATTGGACGTTGCATTTTTATGTTGAAACTGACAACTCTTTTGCACTTACAGCCTTGATTGTCTGATCTCCATGAATACAAAAAGCACTGCTACATCTACTGTTTCCTTTAAAGCAGGAAACAAGAACAAGTTCCGATTCTGGCTTTCACTTTGCCTTTCACTGGTGTCTTTTGGAGCGTCTGTTGGAATTGAGAACTTCCTTCTGTTCAAGGCTATTGCATATTGTCCTTCTTCACCAGTCCTGATTTAAAAGTCTTTGTGGGAAATTATTTTATCATTGCTTGGAGTTTGAAGTCAATCTGCTTCCTGTGTTTCATCTTTAGCATCATGGTTACCTCTCAATTTTTGACATTGATTGGCGACAATTTGTTGAAGACTTTCCCAAGTCACGTTCCCCTTCCAGTGGAAGTCCCCGATGCCTTCTCGTTGGAACATGTTGATTTGGACTTCTCTGAAGTTTTTGGTCCTGCACCAACTCCTGCAACTTTACCTTTGATATCTGAAGATTCCGGAAATTTTATTGTCCCATCTGAATTGAAAGAATTAATTTATAATGATCCAGCCGTAATTCATAGTCGTTCCCATTCCTATGTGGGTCCCACTTCTTGTTTAAGTCAAGTATCAAAGCTCAACAAGCTTGCATTGCATGAGAGAGAAGATCTACTTGAACTTGTAGACGGAGAGGCTCAAGAGAAATTTCCTGAAGCTGCTAGTATTGAGACAGTTGTTCCGAAGGAGTTTATTCCTGAAGTTGATAGCAATTCAGAGAAGATAGTAGGGCTTGAGGACTTTGAATTTTTGAAAGTTGTTGGGCAAGGTGCATTCGGAAAAGTGTACCAGGTGAGGAAGATTGGATCGTCAGAAATATTCGCTATGAAGGTTATGCGCAAAGATAACATTATAAAGAAAAACCATGCTGAGTACATGAAAACAGAGAGGGATATATTGACAAAAATAGATCATCCCTTCATTGTGAAGCTAAGATACTCCTTCCAGGTATTCATTTATCGAATTGTTGATATGCGTCCTTTTTGCTCTTATTGAACGCATGGTCCAAATTTGTGGCCGTGGCATCCTTAATTTTGGATCATAAGATTGGAAACTATGAGGTTGTCTATTTCAGTTTGACATATTTTGAATTTGCTAATGTTTTTAATAATTTCTTTGAGCCAGACTAAATACAGATTGTACCTTGTGCTTGACTTCATCAATGGGGGTCACCTTTTCTTTCAACTCCACCGTCAAGGCCTATTCAGGTATTATGATGTTTGTTCTGATAAAGAATGTCCACCTTACATTGAGGTATTTTAACATGTGGTATTTGTTTTCAGAGAGGATTTGGCACGTATATATGCTGCCGAGATTGTTTCTGCTGTTTCTCACCTCCATGCAAAAGGCATAATGCACAGGGATCTGAAACCTGAAAATATTATTCTTGACGCAGAGGGGCATGTAAGAAATCTTCCACCTTTTTCTTGCCATAAATGGCTTTTTCTGCACAGATTTTATGTTGTTAGAGCTCCTCAGTTTGTTTTAACTGCGTAGGAATCTGTATCTTGTTAAATTCAAAGAATAAGATGTGTGGAATGTCAAGGCTTTATTTTGTACTGTTCTTTCTTCTTTTATCTCTTGCAGGCTATGCTAACTGACTTTGGGCTTGCAAAACAATCTGATGAGAACACAAGATCTAACTCCTTGTGCGGAACAGTTGAGTATATGGCACCAGAAATCATTCGCTGTGGAGGTCATGATAAGGCTGCAGACTGGTGGAGCATGGGAATTCTTTTGTATGAAATGTTGACAGGGAAGGTTAGTTCTCTGCTCATAATAAATTACCTCGTTCCGTACTTTGCGACAATACTTATTTCTGTTAAAATGCTCCTTTACGTGGACGATGTAGCCATGTTGGTTGTTTTGTTTAATTATAACTTCTATAATTGTTGGTTTCGTTGTTCTAGGCACGGAGCTTTTCCTGTCATCTTATTGTGAATTTTTAGGGTGATTGTTATTTCTTGATCATCTGTTGAATTTATTATTCAGAAAAATCATTGTGCACATTAGTTACTTGATCATAAAATAATGGTTACAACTTACAACTAAAATTTAGGATGACAGCTCTTATGACCTCAACAATATTCTCAGAAGAATTGAGAAAATTTAAGCCAGGGAGTAGAACAGAAAAAAATAGTCGACTTTTTAATGGGATTAGATAGTTTATAAAGTGTGAAAGAAATTCAAAACGATACCATAGCTCGCTTTTCCTGGCACAATATGGTTACACATGATGATGAAATTTTTACAACTTTCTATGACTTCCCACGGCTATCTCTAACTAAATATGTATTTTGTTGTTTATAATATTTTGTCCTGTATTATTTCAGCCGCCATTCGTTGGTGGGAATCGTCACAAAATTCAGCAGAAGATGCTGAAGGATAAAATCAAGCTGCCAGCATTTTTGTCAAGTGAGGCTCATTCTCTACTGAAAGGGGTAAGAGCTCTGCTGTATCTGTTTTCTACTGATTATAATATAGATAGCAATATATTCTATTCAATCACGCATTCATCCAGATCCAAGTGAATAAATATGATCTGGATTGAGCCAGGCGGTTGTAAGTAACTCTACAAGGAACTTTTCCGATTATCATCGGCATGGCACATCTTCGTTTATAACATTCATTTTTAGTCAACTGTTTTTACGTGAAAAAGTGTGCGGTAAAGGAGTGATCGTTTTCCATTCAATTTCTACTTCAGTTGCTTCAGAAGGAGGCGAACAAGCGCTTTGGGAATGGGGTAAGAGGCAGTGATGAGATAAAAGGCCACAAGTGGTTCAAGTCTATCAACTGGAAGAAATTGGAGGCTCGGGAAATTCAACCAAGCTTCCTTCCACTAGTAGCAGGAAAACACTGCATCGCCAATTTTGATGAGCGTTGGACCAACATGCCACTTCTAGATTCTCCGGCTGCTAGTCCAAAATGTGTCGAAAGCCCCTTTAAGGGATTCAGTTATGTGAAGCTGCGGCCTAGTTCTACAGATCTGTGACACGTTTTTCAGAGATTGTTTTTAGCAACATTTGAGGTTGCATAAATGAAGATTACACAGCCATGCTTGCGCCAGAAGCAACACTCATCATAGAAACACCCCTTGTAATTATTTGGTTGTTAGATGTTAGAATGTTTTGCATAGTGACATTAATTTTTGAGAAGCATTCAAAATTGCACTTTTCCGTTTTTATTTTCTAGTAAGATTTCAATATCATCCTTCCCGAATTTTTACTTCCCGTGTTGCTCGTGCTATGAACTTATTGCGCAAATTACTTCAAAAAGAAGGGCAATGTTCATCTTATATAATTCACTTTCAATTCGACAGCATCTTCTGAATTATTTTTCCACTTAGACTACTAAAAAATTACTACCATAAAGGTTATCTCTGCAAGCAATTTTTCCTTTATGTTGGCATTTTGCATTACATGTTTTGATTGTATTGTTTATGTTATCATATACTGGGTTGGGTTGCAATTTACCCAAACCGACTTTGTCTGTTTCAATTTCAAGTTGGGCACGAAATCGACCCGCGTCCATCCTTACCGGCAAATTCAACTGGCAACTCTGCCTACACTGCAATAATTTCGTGGCTCCGTACTTTATTTAAAACTCGTTATGAAAGTTGAGAGATTTAGTAGAAGAGGGAAGCATATACCACCAATGGCTTGTGGTAGTCGCTAAGGATTTCTTCTTGTGGATCTAATCATCTTGCATTAAGGGAATGGATTGGTGAAGCCGACTCCAAATTTAATGGATAAAAATTTAGTTTGTTGTTGGTCGTCATCTTAATACTTATAATGAATTGCAGTTTTACCATTCAACATACCGAAACAAGACCGAATACCTATCTACCATTCAGAAATGTGAGATTTCTCTGTACAGAATTGGAATATGCTACACATCAGCTGTAATAAAGCATTGCTCAAAGTTGAGATTCACATTTGCTTATTTTAAAAAACAGAAACTTTTTGATCACTCTTTAATAGCTGAAAGAGGAAAACAGATGTACACTAATATTAGTCATCACATTCTTGAAGTATCAAAAATCGAAATTCATGATGTAGGAAAACTCTGCGTTTGGAATATTGTTATATTACTAGACAGTACTGAACAGTATTATGACAATATTTTTAACTTTTCTTCGTCTTATCTAATATTGTCCAAGACTATCGAATTCACTTTACGAAACACTTCATAAATGTTTACATAGAGTAACCAAAAGAAAAAAAAAAAAGATTCAATTCAAGGACCTTCAATTTGACTCGGCAATGGCCATCATCTTCTTTTGAAGCTCTGCCTTGTTGGAACCTACAAGTTTGTCCAGTTGTCGTCCATCTCTCAGGAAAAAGAAGGATGGAGTGGCTTTGATGCCCCATTTAGTACTCAATTCCTACACCATATAAGCACAACATTTTCATATATCAATATATTCCGCTTTTCAGTGCGTAGGATTGCACATCATCTGATAATCTAGATTGGCAATAGCGTAGAATTCAGTATGCAAAACTGCGTGTTTGAAGAAAAAGTAGCAACTTACTGCTAATTTATCAACGTCCACTGTTAGAAATAAAATTGAAGGATATTTATCGGCAAGCTCAGAGTAAGCTGGTGCTATCTCTCTACATGGATTACTCCAAGATGTACTGAAATTAACCGCCACCTATTGGAAATTACAAATCGCAAAAAGAATGTCTAGAGTGAGAAAATGAGGAAGATGAATTCTCATATAGTCATATCAAAATTAGTAACAAGATCCAAAGCTATGGCTTTTTGCTGATTAAAGCCGACTCCTAAATCATTCTCGAAAATAATAGGTAACTTACCATCTTGCCTTCCCTGCTTGCTTCCAAATTCTTTTCTTCCCACTTCTCCATGGTAGTTATAAGGTGAACACTTTTACCTCCGATCACTGCTGTAGTACTCTTTTCATTATCGTTTTGTGTGCAAAACTGCAATTAGACCAAGTTCTTTATCTACCTTAACAAACCTAATAAATGAATACCTGTGGCAGTTATCTCAAGAACATATAAAAGAAAAGGAAAACAAATCTCCAGTATGACCAGTTTCTGAACATTAATTACCTTAGTCCAGCACTGTCCCATCGCCTATGCACAGCTAAAAGATGGTGAAAGGACTACAGCTGCGAGCTAAAAGTTTAAACGCATCAGCTTATAAGTCAGATTGCTAGCAAATGGTCATAATAGATATAAAACAGCCTCGATAACATTTTATCATTCATCCACCTCAGTCTAATCTTGTTAACTTTTCTTCCACCTAACTGTCCCAATTAACGCAAATGCAAAATAACATTGGTTTGCGAAGCTTGCTGCAAATTTCATAAGTCTCATTTACTACAAGGAAAAAATGTACGTGATAGAAACGTATCCCGGCATTGGTAGATTTGTGTGCACCATCATAACTTTGAGATATCATCAAGTCTCACTTCTCCTGCAGTTCTTCTTAGACAGTTATTGAAACCTCCAATGTTAACTATGACAATTGACAAACTTCAAAATTTGTTTTCAATACAATATATCGAGATTAATGATACCTTTTAGTGTAAAAAACGACAACCATTCTACAACTTGTTTGCAATCCAAGAACTGAGACTCATATGCCCTTTACTTGAAATGACAACCCTTCTACAACTTGTTTGCAATCTAATAGAAACGAGACTCAAATATGCATGTTTAGGTAAAACGACAAGCCTTCTACAACTTGTTTGTAATCTAATAGGGTCGAGACTCAAATAAGCCTTTTAGGCGACATACAACTTTATGGCATTCTAAAAGAATTGAGACTCGACTACGCCTTTTATTCAAAATGACAACCACCCCACCCCCCGGCCGCCCCCAAGGAAAAGGGAATTGCGGCATCTTGTAAGTTGTCCTCGAACCATTCCAAATAAGCAATCCTCTAGTCACGAAGAACAAAAAGGGATTCCATTTCCAATTAATATTAATCAGAAAACATCCCGTTGAATCTCTATGTTTTCCGTAATTCTCCAACGACGCTCACAATCACCCTCTAATATTCGTAAATCTAAACACTATCGGTTTGCAGGAAAAGGGATCTGATAAATGGTATTGGCTTGCAGAACAAACAATTCAACAACAGTCAATAATTAATCTCATTCTTCCTTGATTGAATTGAACAACAAATTAAATATACAATCTAATGTTTCCGGCAGATCATATTATTATTCAAGAAATGGATAGGAAAAAAAAATTACTTTAAGATCTTGTGAAGTGGAAGCCTTCGACAATGCAACATTTTTGGGGGAGAGGATGGGGGTGGGGGAGAAAAGACACACAGATGGATAAAAATGCGGAGATTTGAACAATTATGGAAAGTCTTGATAATATTGGATAAAACAGTTTAATTGTCGTTGGTGAACCAATTTTTGAAAAATGCTGGAATACCAAAATCGCCCTTGTGGCATAAAAGACTGGTCGACATTGAGCTTGGGATTTTTTGGTCAATGTACTCAAGAAAAGATGAGAAAAATGAAAAATGTTACAAAATTGTCTATTTATGAAGAGATTAGCCACTCAAGAAACACTATTCATGTGTTTCCTTGCCTACCCTTCAACAATTGTGAGCCATTCAATAAATTACTATATATCTACAGGAAGATCTAAAGATTCATTGTCTATTTCTATCTATTTTAACACGTTCCACGTAAGAAAATGTGTTGATTTCACGATCAAAGAATAGAGATGGACTTCAATTCGTTCGTGTTACACCATCACTTTTCTCGTAAGTGTTATTTGCGCCACTCACAAATTATATCATACCTTTGGGTTCAAGCAATTGCTTTCGAGGATATAATGAAGCACGACCTCTGACGGTTTACTTAATATCCAGTTAAGTCCAGCTTAAGGGCCAAAACGTTAGAGAACTTGGATAGTTTTCTACAAATGGAACTTACTTGCAATTGGGGCTTCTGAATTATAATTTATACAAAGATGGATTTGTTAAAATTCGGTTCAAAGTTCCAAAAGATATAAAGAGAAAAGACAAATAATGGCTTAAATGTGAGGTCACTATAAGATAAAGAGGCACAAATAAGGGTAATAAACTGGAAGCATGTGGCCAATCTTAATGTGCAGAGAAATATTTGATAGCCTGAAATTTGCAGAAGATTACATGAACCACGGTGATGAACAACAAATTTTTGATCTTGATTCAAGAATCAAACTATAAGCTAAAGCTCAAATTATTCTGGTGTTTGCACATTGGATTCCTTCGACATATTGTCCTCAGACGACGGTCTGTTCTCAAATTCAGATTGTCGAATATCCTCAATCATTCTAACTACATCTTCCATATTTGGTCGCATATCTGGTACTTTTACCACGCACGCAAGAGCAATCTGAAGCATTTGCACCAACTCTTCTTCAATGTTCGGGTACATGGTCAGCTCCACGTCAAAAACTTCAGCTGTCCATTCCTCTCGAACAACAGACCTCACCCACCTAGGTAGATCAACAACATCGTTGTAGCCTGAAGATTGAATAGGGGATTTTCCTGTGAGCATCTCAAGTAAGACTACTCCAAAGCTGTAGACATCAGATTTTTGAGTGACTTTTCGGGTTTCAATCACTTCTGGAGCTCGATAACCAGCACCTCGATATTTGATAGCATAAGAATTCATCAGAGAGCTTAAGCCGAAATCAGAAACGCGGCCATCAAGATCTGGGTTGAGGAGTATATTTGAGGACCTTATGTTGCCGTGAGTGAATTTAGCACCACCTTCAGAATGTATATAGGCAATTCCCCTTGCTGCTCCAAGTGAAATCTTCAGCCTGGAGTCCCAATCTAATGGAGTTCTTCCAGTGCCTCTGTTACCTATTGTGGTTCATCATACAGAATAAGTTAAGGGGCTATCATTATACTTAGTGATTTCTCACTCACTAATTATGGAGATCATAATTGAATGAAACTGTTATGGGTGAGCATGCAGAAACACAAATATTTATAGTTGTTCACTGCTGATGTGAAAGCTAAGCCCCAAGTCTACTCGAAAATGCGGATTTTCATTAAAATCAAGAAGAACAAGTTTGGGAAGATATCACGCCTGTGTTTTTGTCTATCTCAAGGCTCAAACTCCTTTATGTACGATAGGAATCTAGGGTGATTCCGTAATAGAGGGAATAGTGAACAGTATAATTAACTTCTACATAATCCAATAGAACAAGGAAAAACAAGAGGAAAGCATACCGTGCAAGGCTGCAGACAAACTACCAGCAGGTATGTATTCCCAGACGAGAAGCTTTTCATCTTTGGAATAATAATAAGCACGAACTGGCACAATGTTAGGGTGCCGACCAATTCTATCCACAATCTCCATTTGCTGTTCAAATTCCTTCTTTCCAACATCAACTTCCCTTAGACGTTTCACCACTACTACAGTTGCCTCGTCTAGAACAGCCTTATAGGCTGTACCATAACTACCCTTCCCAAGTACTTCAGCTGATGCCCTTAACAAATCTTCGAGATCAAAGCTATAAGAGCACCCTTCAAAGAATACGAGCTTGTTCTTTTCTGCTCCTTGTACTCCACTACCAAAATCTTCGGACTTCAAATTTTCGTTCTTTCCACCACTAGAGGCCTTAGCTTTTGTCACACTAATGCCCCTATCTTTCTTCTTCCGACAGAAGAACAAGATCACCAAAATTAGAAGAAGTAATATTGAACAGCCACCAATCACAATAGAAATGATAGCTCCTGAATTAAGTTTTTTCGAGTGAGAAGCATTATGTATTCCAGAAATTGTAGGAGAAAAATTGTCAATCGAAGGGGAAGGGGATGGAGATAATGTAGAGCAAGAAGTCAGTGGTGGACCACATAAATGAGAGTTTCCTATGAAGGAAGAAATCGGAAACTTCTGTAGGGAATATGGAATTGAGCCATTTAGCATGTTATGGCTCAAATTCAAACTCTTAAGCCTTGGGAGGTCAAGGTTGGGGACACCTCCGGAGAAGGAATTGAACTGGAGATTTAACGTAGATAATCTCTTCAAGTTCTTAACCGTCAATGGAACTGAACCCGTGAAAGAGTTGAAGGACAGGTCAACTACACTAAGTCGAGGAGAGAGGGTAGGAGGGATATCACCAGAGAAGTTATTGTGTTGAAGGTTGATGGATTGGAGGGAAGGAATGGAAAGGATATCAGAAGGAAGACTTCCATTGAGATGGTTGGATCGAAGGCTAAGGACCCTAAGATCATCGAGTTTTCCAATGGCTTTCGCCGGTAATGTTCCATAGAGCCCAATCCCGGGAAGATGGATTTCGTGCACTCTAGTTCCATCCTTGTTGCAAATTATGCCAACCCAAGAAGAGCATATTGGGACCTTAATATTCCAGTTAAGCTTTCGAAGATGTGGGACAGCATCAGCAAAATCAAGTAGAGCCCTCCTGTCTGAATCAAGATCAGCAACAATCTGTTGAAAATTCGGTAATAACAGAAAGAGATTTGCAACAGCTGCCACAAGAAACAGAAGTTTCATTTGGTAAAATGTTGCAGATAACACAAGTAGTTGAATTTGATCCCGGCAGCTTTTCCAGTTCTTGTTCTGTCCTGGAGAAGAAACGGTGACTTAAAAGAAGCATCTATTATAATTCAATACGAGCAATGGAAAGAAGTATTGAATTGCTTAAGAGTGAATTACACTCTGAGCAATGTAATTTTGTTTCAAGTTTATTGCAGAAGCAAGAAACTGAGACTAAAGAATAAAAAAGATACATTCCAAACAAGATTCTATACAAATCGCTCTTTAACCAATAGAGAAGAAGAAAATACCATCCTCATCCCCCTTTAAGAAACAAAAGATAAATCATGGATATACTCAAGCTTGATATTACTGCCCTACTCTCTTTTAATTTTGCAATTTTAAATGAGAGTTGAAGTACATGTACCTCCTTCAACGTGCTCTCCCAAAAGGCATCATAATTTCCTCAAGTCACAAACTGGGAAACAATCAGATGGTGTAAATGGTTGAAACAAAAATTTGAACTTTAGAAATTTCAATTATAAATTTATAATTCATATTTCCATATTGGTTTGGTTCGCTTTTGGACAAAAAGTCAATTCTTTTCAAACTTTTTCAAGTAAGAAAGGCGAGCCATTCGATTTAGATTTGGAAGCATCGCATTAGCTAAATGCTTTGAATAAAATTATCATGAACACATGGCACGAACACAGAGCAAAAATATTGGATTCATGACAATTGTAGTCACAAAATGATACATTTAAACTACTGTTCTGACTCCGCTTAAGACAAAAAATATGATTCAAAATGTTATAACATTAACAATGTCATAAAGAATTGACCTTAATCAATTTAACAAGAACATCTAAGAAAGTTACAGAAGTTGCCCATTTATGAAAATACTGTTGAGAGACTTGAGACTTCATGATCATGCAGAAGCAAAAACAGCAAAAAAATAAATAATTGCAATTGATGCATCCATAGATTAGGGGTCCTTATTTTAAACAGATGTTAAAAGCAATTTATTCTTTATTGACTTTATCAAAGTGGAAAAGCAGAATGTCACTTTATCATGATGAATCTAAAAGGAAATTAACTTACAGCAGAAATGTAACACAGCTGAGAATCAAGACACAAAAGATGAAAAAAGATTCACAATAAAGCTAAAGTAAAAGCAAAAGCCAGATTGTGACTTTTTTCTATGAAAGGCATGGAATTCTATGCTGGAAAGTGGTCTATATATTCTCACACATTGGCCATTATCTGTAACTAAATTGCACCAACCACGCATCAAATTATTGTCTTCGATAATAAAGCAAGAGCTAAGTAATGCCAAAAAAATGCAGTTTCAATCTATAAAAAATTCATCCATGTACTATCAACTCCTGACTAATATTATATAAATAATTCGAGAAAAGACAGCTTACCGAAAAGAAAATTATAAGGTAACAACTACTTTTGGTAGAACTGTATGGAGAGGGTGTCCAATGTGCTGTATAAACTCACGAGCGAAGTGGTAGATGGTTACAAAGACACACAGGAGAGATTGAGAAGCTTCCGTATGAGAGAGCCAAACACTATGACTGGTTACGACATGGGTTCCTCGTAAACACACTGGTAAATTGAAATGTAGAGCCCCCAACGGTAATGTGCTTAAAAGGAAGTTCAGAGGCCACATTTCATTAATTATTGCGTATTAATAAAACAACTAAACAGTGTTAAATTTTTGGGAAGTTTTTTTTTATTGTCGGCAACAAATTAAATGCATTTATAATCCAACAAATTTGTTGTAACTGGCTTATAAGTGACCGTTGTGTGCTTGTAATTTCGGTCACATTTATTAATGAATAATAATTCATGTTTTTTGAATATGCGATTATGTGAAGAATAATAGCACAAAGACTTTTTTTTTATTTTTATTTTTTTTAAATTGAAGTATGGCATGTACTTTGGTCAGCGTCGGGGTCCTGTACTTTGGATCAAATAAATAGGCCTAAGGGGTGGTTTCACGTACAAGGCCAACTCCTAGTCATTATAATTAAGTAGCATCATTATTTATTTATTCATATATTCATTTTTGCTTATATATTCATCATGTAAAATAATTTTGTACCTAAATTTATATTTTTTCTCTATTTTTTAACCATTTATTCTTAAAAAATAAAATTAGTATTACAAAATCTATTCTCCCAAAAAATGGGGTTCAAACGAACCAATAAAGTTCATGGTAATTTCTTAGTGCTTGTTTGGTAATGCTTATAAGTTTATTAGATATTATTTAGAATTCACAACTTTTTATCTACTTTTAATTAGACATTAAAACCTCATCCAAACTAGCCACGGTTGATGTGCATCCACATTTAGACATATCTTATAATTATGGTCTGAATTCACCCATCAAATTACTTTGGTAAATGTACCTTTATGTTTGTAGCCGTGGGAGTCACCAATCCATCAATTCTAATATTCTATTCTATGAAGGGAGAAGTATTTTATTTATTTGAGACACAATAGTAGAAAACGAAATTATCACACTCGCTCTAATAATATATTCACTAGTACTCGCAAAACTTAAGCATAGAGCTTGTATAGTTGTCGTCAGAGTCTAACCTGACTATTCCTTTTTGCACATCGGAGAGCTCCTACAACTTGAAGTCGACACCAAGTTCTTGCTAAACATTCCCTCTCCTTTGTACCAATTCAAATTCTTTCTCGTTGACACCAATTCTTTCTATTCTAATAATAGATGAAGTAGGGGTAAACGACACTATGCACATCTTGTGCCTTGTCTTGAAATCAATGCCCTAATTATAGGTATTTAACTATGAATTCTTCACTTTGGCTAGTTTAATTAATCTTAGAATAGTAAATGTAGACGCGAAGGAAGTATGAGCACGATTAACACATTTCGATTTGAAACACATGTTATTAGTCTAGACTTTAACGGCATTCTCGCTCCTTTCTTGCATTATTTTACTCCACTAAAAAGAGCGAGGGAGAATCTCGAGAACTTTTTCGAACAATTTCTTTCTCTTATTCCAATACCAATTGCTTTTTGTTAAAAATTGTGTGTTGACTTGAATTTTTTGTTGAAAATAATTGAGAGTTCCAAGGGCTCGTTCGGCCCCCATTATTCCACGTTAATGAGAGAAATAATAATTTTTTTGAAAAATGTATAGTTAAAAAAAAAAGATTTTTTTTTGAATTTACATGTAATATTATTTTATTGGATTATGTGTGGTTGAAAAGAAGAGAAATAAAAACGAATTATAATTTAATGGGGAATAAATGGGCCAACAGGAGCTAATTAAAGTGTACATTAAGAAAAAATTTATTTGGAATGCTATTGTGAAATCTTATTCAAGTTTACTTGGCGAATTTAAGTTGAAATTCTACTTGGAAGCTTAATTGGGAGTTGGAATTGTTGTTGGACTTGAAGAAAACTTTGGAACGAAGAAAAAAATCTTTAGTAAGTGCTTGGAAAGGAGACACACGTCTAGGCGGTGGCGCCCGTAGCACTATTTTGTCTCCAATTCCATTTTAATGATGTTTCTTACATCTTACTTCGACTGCAATTCTACTGTTATGGTTTGGACGTCCCCTATTTGTTCCTTATATATAGTTTGCTCTTCATTATGATTTAACTAAAAGTTAGATAAAGTTGTAAATACAAATCTTTGTATTTTTTCCATATTATAATAAAATCTCATTTTCTACAAATTATTTTGTTCTTGTAATTATTTACTTCATATTGTGACTATAATTTCTTATTTTCTCTAACAATTTAGTATTGGATTAATCCGATATCATCTTTCACAACATTTCTAGAAGCGGATAATTGTCAAACCCCTTCCCTTTATCATGCGCAATAACAAATTTTGATTTATTAATTTAGTTGTATTGATTAATTTGCTTAGTGCACCATATCATGTTACGCACTGACCATCCACGTTTTATATCCTTTAATGAATAGAAGAAAAATATTTTTTTGCACAATTGTTATTATGTTCTCAAAAGTTGAGGCATTAGCATAGTATATATTTATTGTCGACAATTCTTGTTGAACTCTCATGTTAGGAGTCTTTTCTGGTCACTTAAGGAAGCACGGATTGTTTGATAATTGCACATGCACAAAATCTAACCTTGCCTTCTTTGAAATTTAAAGAGTTTGATGGCTATTGTGAAATAGAGATGAAACTGGAGAATTAAATCTCTTATTCATTAGTCCTGTAAATGGTTCACTTTACATGGTATAAATAGAAAACAGAAACAAGGAAAAATAGGCGGGAAAATCAGTTATCATCCTCTAACTAACATGGCAGCTGTCACTCTAATATTGAACAAAACGTGAGCTACAGCTGGATCATTTCAGTTGTGATTTCCATTAAACTTGATAGTGTTTCCACTAAACTTGATACTCCCCCTCAAGGTGGACGGTGAAGATCAATAACGGCCATCTTGGACAGCAAATAAAACAAGGATGATGCAGGAAGCGGTTTTGTGAATATATCAGCCAGCTGGTGATTGGTCCTGACTGGAAGCAGCTTGATGAAACCATCAGTTATCTTGTCCCTTATGAAATGGCAGTCTATCTCAATATGTTTGGTCCTTTCGTGAAAGATGGGATTGTTAGCTATGTGAACGGCTGCTTGGTTGTCACAAAATATCAAAGCAGGGACCTTGGAGTCAACATGAAGATCATGAAGTAATTGATGTATCCATATTAATTCGCTAGCAGTGGAGGCCAATGCACGGTATTCAGCTTCAGCTGATGATTTGGATATCGTGTTCTGCTTTTTAGCTTTCCATGAGACCATAGAATCTCCAAGAAACACACAAAATCCAGTAACTGACCTTCTAGAGTCTAAACATGATCCCCAGTCTGCATCTGAATAGGCACGTAATTGCAAGGAAGAATCAGCAGAAAATAGAAGTCCCTGGCCTGGAGAGGTTTTGATGTATTGTAACAGATGATGAACAGCTGTCAAATGAGGTTTCCTAGGCTGAGATACAAACTGGCTGAGCTTATGTACTGCAAATGTGATGTCTGGCCTTGAGATGGTTAGATAGAGTAGCCTCTCAATAAGTCTTCGATACGAAGAACTATCATCCAGCAACTCCCCCTCAAAGGAGCTCAGTCGAACTTTGGGATCCATAGGTAAAGTAGCAGGTTTACAAGCAAGAAACCCAGTGTCCTCAAGCAACTGAAGTGCATAATGCCTTTGGGATAGAACAATGCCTCGATGAGACCGAGCAATCTCCAATCCAAGAAAGTATTTAAGTTTGCCCAGGTCCTTCAACTTGAATTGCTTGTTTAAAATGAATTTCAGATTATTGATGGCCTCCAAATTTGATCCAGTGATGACTATGTCATCAACATAAACAAGTAAAGCTACAAAATTTGTTCCAGAACCCTGGGTGAACAAAGAATAATCTGATTTTGATTGGGTAAAACCATGAGCCAAAAGAGCATGAGAGAACTTCGAGAACCATTGCCTTGATGCTTGCTTCAATCCATAGATTGACTTATGCAATTTGCAGACCAAACGCTCCCCCTGTAGAGTAGAAGAGCTGGAATTCATGTAGCCTAAAGGTAGGTCCATATAAATCTCCTCGAACAGATCACCATGGAGAAAAGCGTTATTAACATCCAACTGAAGAATGTGCCAATGGTTTATGGCTGCAACTGCCAGTAAGAGTTTCACAGTGACTAGCTTGGCTACTGGAGAGTAAGTTTCCAAGAAGTCAAGACCCTCTTGTTGAGTGTATCCCTTTGCAACTAAACGTGCTTTGTATCGATCAATGGTCCCATCAGACTTATACTTAATTCTATAAACCCATTTGCATCCTATAGAGTGCTTGTCTTTAGGCAAATTGATGACAGACCAAGTTTTGTTTTCTTCCATGGCTTTCAATTCGGCTGCCATAGCATCCTTCCAATGAGTGTGTTGCACAGCTTGCTGGTAGTGCTGTGGTTCAATGTTTGAAGAAATATTGAGAAGGAGATGGTTATGAGAGGTAGAAAATTTATCATAGGCAATGTAGGCGCCTAATGGATAAGGAAATGAAGATTTACCAGTCTGAATGGTATTATGGGACAGTAGATTACAATGAAAATCTTTCAAGTAGGAGGGAAGTTTATTTTGTCGAAGTGATCGCCTGAGAGATGGATTGGTAGGGGAAACAGCATCAGTTGCTGGGGAGGGTGAGGGAACATTATACTGAAGGGAGGAAGTGGCATTTTGATCTGATGACAACGAGGAATTGGGATTTTGGTAAGTGATAGGAGGCTGGTTTGTAATAGAAAGTTCTGAGGTTATATCAGGGGTAGATTTTGGAAGAACAATGTGAGGAAAATGATCAACAAAATCAGTAGTTTTAGAGATAGAGTGAAAAGGAAAAATCTCTTCATGGAAAACTACATTTCTGGAAATGAGGAAAGTTTTCAAGGTAATATCATACAACCTGTAACCTTTAATGCCAGGGTGATATCCAACAAAGACACAGGCCTTGGCACGAGGTTGAAATTTTAGGCGATGAGATGTAAGAGTAGAGGCAAAACATAGGCTCCCAAATACCCTGAAAAAGCTGTAATTGACTGGGGATTTATGAAGCATAGTGAAAGGAGTTTTGTTCTGCAAGAGTGGAGAAGGTGTTCTGTTGATCAAGAATGTTGCAGTGAGAATGCAATCTCCCCAAAACGATATAGGTACGTGTGCCTGAAAGTATAATGCCCTAGCCACATTAAGTAAATGCTGATGTTTTCGTTCAACAACTGAGTTTTGCTCAGGACACTCTGCGCAAGAAAATTGATGAAGCACACCCTTTGAACTAAAAAATTCAGCAAAGCATAGCTCAGGAGCATTGTCTGATCTGAAGACCTTAATGACCTTATTGAACTGAGTCTCAATAAGCTTAAAAAATTTAGGAATGATAGTATGAACATCAGATTTATGCCTCATCAGATAAACCCAGGTGAACCTTGTGCAGTCATCTACTAGGGTGAGGAAATATCTATAGCCATCACGTGTTGGAGAGCTGTATGGACCCCAAGTGTCATAGTGAATGAGGTCAAAAGGGTTAGCAGATAAATGATTATTTGATATGAATGATAACGTTCTTTGTTTAGCCAATGGACAGATGTAACATGGTGAATTACATTTATCAATCTTAAAATTGAGTTGATTTCTCAAAGTTTCCAGTCTTCTAAACGACAAATGACCAAGACGACTATGCCAAATGTGTGAAGACACATTATTTTCAACAGAAAAAACAGGATTACAAGCAATTTCAGAAACTTTGCATTCGTTCTTCATTCCATTGCTCACTATATCAGCTGCATTGATTATGTAAAGACCACCAACTTTCTTAGCCCTGCCAATCATCTTCGATCTGCACATGTCCTGAATATGACATTGATCAGTGAAAAATCTCACACTTATGTTGGAACACCTCGTTAAGGAACTGATAGATAGCAGATTGAACTTGAATTGTGGTACATATAACACGTCTTCAAGGATCAATTCAGGACTCAACCTTATAGTGCCAACCAATTTTACTGGGATTCTGATATGATTAGGTAGTGTGATGTAAACATTATTCACAGCCTTCAAAGTTTGAAAGGATGCATAGTTGAAACAGACATGACTGGAGGCTCCTGAATCTAATACCCAGTGTGTAGATGAACTGAGTGTTTGATTAATGAAAATGGTGAGACATGTACCTGATTCATGCCCAGAACTAGCACCTTCATCTTGCACCTTTACATCTGAAAGGTGTGTACTCAGCAGACTCATTAAATGCTGGTATTGATCAGGATTCAACTTTTGCATAAAACTTCCAACGTTCCCAGTGGTTTTATCTGGAACAGAATCAGAAACTTGATTAGTAATGGCATTGTTAGAGTGAACATTGTAACCTGTTTGATTGCTTCCATTGTACTCCATTGGTTTCTGCCTTGATCTGTATCCTGGGGAAAATCCATGGAGTTTGTAGCACCTGTCCACTACATGGCCTACACCTCCACAATAAGTGCAAACATGCCTCTCTTTCTTCTGATTTCTACTATAGCTTTGCCCCATATTTGTTCTTTTAGTATCATTCTTAGCGAAGAAAGCCAGAGAATCACCAGTTCCAGTGGAAACATTTACAGATCTTTGATGCTCTTCTTGAGTTATAAGAGAAAACACTTTGTTAATTGGTGGAATCGGATCCATGAGCAAAAGTTGTCCTCTAACTTGAGCATATGAATCATTTAAACCCATCAGAAATGACATCACATATTCCATGTGGTGGTGTGCAGCCAATTTCTTATTTCCTTCACAATCACACTTTCCACATGAACAGGTAGGGCGATAATTGCTAAGCTCTTCCCAAATAGTTTTCAGCTTGGTGAAATAGTTATTGACAGACGACTGACCTTGAGTATGATTCATTAAATCTCTTCTCAGTTGGAAGATTCGAGGACCATTCCTTTGTTGAAATCGCTCCCTAAGATCAAGCCAAATATCATGAGCAGATTCTGAATATATAATGCTCGCAGAGATCTCCTTCGAAACAGAATTGAGAATCCATGAAATGACAATGTTGTTATTTCGGATCCAAGAGGGGAGTAGATCTGCATTCTCTTCAGGTTTAATGACAGACCCATCAATGAATCCGAGCTTATTTTTCACTGAAAGTGCTATAGTCATGGCACGACTCCATGAAGAATAATTTTCACCAGTCAAAGGTTGAGAAACGAGAATCAGGCCTGGACTATCTAAGTGGTGAAGGTAGTAAGCACCAGAGACATCATCAATGGCTGATTGATTCATTGATGGAGATGAATTTTGAATAGGTTGAATCTGAACAGGACAATCCGCCATGGATAATCGATGTTAATGGCGAGGAAGATGAAGAATATTCTCTGATACCATATTGTGAAATAGAGATGAAACTGGAGAATTAAATCTCTTATTCATTAGTCCTTTAAATGGTTCACTTTACATGGTATAAATAGAAAACAGAAACAAGGAAAAATAGGCGGGAAAATCAGTTATCATCCTCTAACTAACATGGCAGCTGTCACTCTAATATTGAACAAAACGTGAGCTACAGCTGGATCATTTCAGTTGTGATTTCCATTAAACTTGATAGTGTTTCCACTAAACTTGATAATGGCGTCTTAATTGATACCTTCGATGTCGCCGCCACCGTCACCACCACTTGCTCCCAGCCATTGTCCTCCACCACTTAGACATGGAAAACTCTGGGTTAAATTGGTGCTTCTACAGCTGAGGAAATGTGTTGCGCTCAAGCTCAAACCAGTCAAAGTCGAAAAATTCTTAACGAGACAGCAAAATTCAATATTTCTATGATAAACCTCTTATTTGAATGTTATCACGTATATTTCTCACTCAAGACATCCTTGTCCTTGTTAATAAAAGATTTAAAAAATAAGAAAATAAAATAAAACAAATACTGAATCAATTTTTTTTTTAACAGTTATGTTCTCTCTGTGGCTAACTTCTTCACCTAAGGAATTAATTTGGCTAGTAAAATTAGAAACGGGAGTATTCTAAATTTTCTAGAAAATCTTTTTAGTTCAAAGAAGGGTACCGGCACTGACTTGGAACTATAGCACGACCGTAGATCCAGTCTTGGTGGATCACTTAATCTGATCACAAGTTTTTCTTTTTCGTTAGGAAGAAAATAGAGACAGAGAGTGGAGAGATTCATAGCAGTGAGTATGTTCATATACGCAGAGAATATGCATAATGAAAAGTATATCCAACCTTTTTCAGATGTATTTCTGGATATCCAGTCCATGTTGATGGTTAAAAGGCATATAATCAAAGGAAAAAATGTTGACTGGAATTAGGTAAGCCAGCAGCTAGCAGCCGTCTACGACTTGCTGCCTGCAAGCCAACACCCGTAACCAATTCCCACAGCCTTTTGTGCGTTGCCATCAGCACATTCCGCTCACGTAGCTGAGTAATCCCACGTGCAATACTTCTATCGAGTAAACCCACATTATACGTCTCCATGTCACTGCCTAATGCACACTCATTTGATGCATGAGACAATAAAAAACTACCAAATTAATGCATCAAATAACAAACTATCATGTATGTCACGTAGGACGACTATCGATAATCCTTACCAACTATGAATAACATTATTCTTTGCTTAATGCCAACACATTGTGACGTATGATGTGTATAACTTGTTAAAGAACAATCGAAGACCAAGAAAAGAAATGAAGTCCAAGAAGAGAATAATTGAGTGCAAAATGGAATCAGTTTTTATTCATATAATCAAGGTTGTGAATTACAATGAATAAGTCATTTATTTATAGAGCAAAAAATTGAAAGAAACTGAAATCAAACGAATTTTCAACTAATCTAATTTAATTAAATACTTACAATATAAACTAAACTATTTCCAAAACGATTTGGTTTGATCTGAAAATTGAAATCGAACGTGAACCAACCAGCGATTTCAAAACTACGATTTCATTTGGCGAGTTCACAATTTTTTTTTTATTCACTCATATGAATAACAAAGATTTAGACAAAGGCGTTACGAAAAAGGGGTGATGGAAAAAACAAAATTCGTTACAATTATGTGAGGGACTTGTTCTGTCTTTGATTAATGTGGAAATTTTGCAAAGAATTGTTTATCATAAGCCAGCGTTGTCATCAATTCGATATTTTCTTTTAATTTGATCGTTTCGGTTAGTGGGTACAGTCTAATAAATGACTAACCTAAAATAAAATGTAAAGTTACATGACACTTTTGAAATAAATTAAATACAAGGGACTAACTTAAAATAAAGCTAAAATTTGGTGACAATTTGACCTAAAATAATCAAGAAACAGAAAATAAAACAAAAACAAAGACGAGGACGAGGACGTACGTAATGTACCCACAAATCTCCTTCGGATCGAACCTCACAAATCTTCTCGCCGTTTACGCTAATGGAGAAAAAGACAAGATTTCTGTAACTGCAATTCCAGTGTCTGATTCATTAATCAAATTGAAAACACAATGCGCCCTACACACCGCCATTTGCTCATGAATTACGTTACACGTTTCGGTCTTCTTTAATAATCCCGAAATTAATTCTCTTACTCTCTGACCTTTTCCATCAGATATTTTTCTCTCTTTTCAACCTCTTTCACTGTATATCCCTCATATTTTTCCGGTAATTTATGTATTGTTTGTATGTATGTGTATATATCTTTGCTTGTATTATTATGTTATTGACGTTTCTCTCATTTAACACTAGTCTTTTGTCTCGATTGTTTCTTACGGGGTTTGATTGATCCCTTAATTGTGATAGATTTTGGAGGTGGGTTTTTTGAATTGAATGCAAAAAAGTTATGGAGACATCAAGTGGTGCGAATCCTGATAATTCCAATGTAGATTCGTTACCTTCATCACCAAGCAATGGGGGTAATTCCAGGATACAATTCCCTTTCCTCCGATTCATCCGGTCCCCTATCTCAACCCTACTTGAACACACCGGCGTCCTTCGGGTCCGGCCCGATCATCCCTACTCCGAAGCCCACCCGCTCGTATCCGAAAATACCAATACTAATGTCCAAATTCCCAACAATTTAAATTCGATTAGCAGCAATGATATTACTAATAATGGTAATAGTAGTAATAATAATGGGGAGGTTTCGATTCGGATTAGTGCGGCGGGGGAGCAGGATGGGGTTAGGGTTGTTGGAAATGATGGTGAGAATGATCAACCAAGTTCGGGACTGGGATTGGGCACGGTGGAGTCTGTGTTGGGGACAGATGATTTTAATGGGAATGGGACTACCACTAGTAGTAATGAGAATAATGGCGATACTTCGTCGTATCAGAGATACGATATACAGCAGGTGGCAAGGTGGATTGAGCAGATTCTTCCCTTCTCTTTGCTACTATTGGTGGTTTTCATCCGACAGCACTTGCAAGGTGAATGTTCTAAATCTTTGAGTCTTAATGTTGGATTTGTTTGGCGTTTAAATTTTTTTAGATGCTATAATATTTTGGTATTCTTGTTTTGCGTTGAACTGATAGTGGAAAAATGTTGGTTTCGATTATTCGATAACCTAGTACCAAGCATGATAAGGTTTATTCAAGAAGTAATTGATGATCAGTTAACTATGCTCTTAAAGAAAATGCATCATCTTTTCTCATTTCCCTCTTGAAGCACGTCTCATTTACTTTGGCTTTGTTGTCACTGTGATTTGCATTTTGATTTTGATCTTGCTGCATTAGCTAAATCACAACAATTCCCTCTTAAAATCTCATGATTGATCAATTGTCTATTTTGGTTGACTTCGTTCATTTAAAATTAACACGAGCATTTTGAACCATCTTAATATTGTCCTCCTCCTACAAATTCTATTTATACAGAGCATTGTTCTAGAGGATGATGCAATATCATATATTATTGGCTTTCTTGTTTAGGTTAGTTGCAATCATTTTATCTCTGGATTTCCTTTTCGAATCATTAAGTCAATTTGAAATTGAAATACATGTTAATGTGTTATTGTATTATCAATATGGGCTCTCTTCCAAAGTCTTTAACAAACTAGCATATTATTACGTTGTATGTAGGAAAATCATTTTTAGCCCGTCTGGGAACACTTAAAAGTAGCAAAAAACTCCTTTTTTGACCGTTATATTTTCAAAAGTGGGGCCCATCATCTCTCATAGTTTGCTGCAACGGCTGAAATTTTGCTTATTTAACGGTTGGAATTTTGCTTTCTATTGCTCCCAGACAGCCCCTTAATTTTTGAAAACAATTTATATATAAAATTTCTTCCGTATTTGGAATAGTATAGAAACCAAACTTTATATGTACATTTCCATGTCTTGATGCTAGACATTTTCTAAATACAGAATGCTTGAAACGAAATCATTTGTTGCAAAGCACCTCGTAGTTTTAGTGAACAATTCACATCAAAAGTCCTTTTGCGACTTGTGACCAGAAAATCTATGCACAAAAACTACTTGTAAGACCTTTTTACCGGGAGAAATTAATAAATGAAATCAGTGAATGAAAATCTTAATGCTTATGGTCACTCAACAGTCTCTCTCTCTCTCTCTCTCTCTCTCTCGTGTACAAACATAAATGCAACACCTATTATGTTGTCGTAGCTATCTCAGTTGTGTTCATTTTTTGTATTGGTTGAAATTATGATTGAAATGTCATTCACAGCCTATCACCATTGTAAACAAGATGTGGATCCTGTGGATTCCCTATTGCTGGAATCATAGTTGTTAAACCCCCGATCTGGATCTTATATCCTACGATTCTACAATCTGAATAGGATAAAATGACCTCATCCAGTTTTGGGATCTTAAAATTGTAGAATCTTATGATTCTCGAAGATTTTACCTGTCCGAATGATTTTAACCATCCTCCATCCCTAATACGAAATCTATTATCTTTCATTTTCTACTGACTATTGGGAAAATCGATGATGGCGTTCATTTGTTCATCATATTTTTGAATTATGTTCTTTTTACCTTTTCTTTGATCACATTTAAAATATTTGATTTGCATTTTTTTTGCTTTTTAATCTATATGTGTTCAGTGCTCTCTCTCTCTCGTGAAATTTCTAGCTTGTTGAAAATTAGTTGTAGAATTAGGCTTGGTTTCCAAACTCATAATTATGTGATTTTTCATTTATTTATGGTTGTGAATAATTTGTACAAAAATTCGTGATGATTGGTGTTCCTAAGCCCATGTTTGGTACGCATTAAAATTTTCATTTTCATTCTTCTACCCATTTTCAACTACACATTCTTCAATAAAAAAATATTTTTCATCACATCAATAACTTTTTCTTCATTTTCAACCACACATTCTCTATCAATCTACTATTTTCAACCACATATTCTCTATCAATCTAAAATAATGTGGCTCAAACCCAAATTTATCATAAAAATTAATTTTAGTTGAAAATTTGTTTTTTAAAATAAGATGAAATAGAAGTATACTTTTATTTTTATTTTTTGTTTTACACTTACTGAATTTTTTATTTTAGTTTGCTTCTAGGTCCAGCAATTAATTTATTATTAAAAATATGTTTATCTAGTCTTGATATTTAATAAAATCTTACGATCCTCAATTCGAACCAACGATCAGACCCGCAAGACCTTTCACCGATCCAATCCAGAATTTCGCTGGCATAGCAGTGACCACAGAAAGTTTAGTTGCAAGGAAATTGCTTGTTGGTGTCCAATTAATTACAATTTTTTTATTAACTTTCAGTCCTCTCTATGCCTTTCTTGTATTCGAATGACTATTTTCATTATCCATTTTAAATAAAAAAATCATAGCCCAATTTGAAGCAAGATGTTTTCTTGTGATAGACCTCATTCCATAATTATTTTCTACTAATTACCTAAATTTTACCCAGATAATACATTATTTATAAATTATTCTTATGGTCTCTCTCTCTCTCTCTCTCTCATGTTTAGGAACACAAATGCAACATCTATTGTGTTGTCATGGATCTCTCAATGTGTTCATTTTCTGTATTGGTTGTTATCATGATTGAAATGCCGTTCACAGCCTATTACCATTGTAACTAAATTGTGGATCCTCTGGATTCCCTGTTGCTAGCTAGCATACCATGGACTACAGAAAGCATAGTTGCATGGGAATTGGGAATTGCCTGCCAGAGTCCAATTAATCATACAAATTTTTTTTTGTTGACTTTCAGTCCTTTCTACGCCTGTCTCGCTTTCAAACTTGCCAATTTTCTTTATCCGTATTGAAAATTTATTTCAATTTGTTCATTACTTTTACGCTTTACTTGAAAAGACGTTGAGAGATGGATTTTATTTCTTACTTACCCAACAGTCATTTTTTGGTGCCTGTTTCTGTTGAGTTGATGGTCACTTATAATGCTCATGTTTAAATAAGTGTGGACGCAAGTGATGAAATGGATGTTGCATAATTGATTTTATTCTTATTGGGAATCATGGGGAAATAAAACAAGCAAGATCTTCCACTTCTTGAGAGTGAAGGGTTTTTGTTATATTTTGTCTTGTGAGCATGGTCCTTAAAACTCTCCCGCACTTATGAGAATATTTGTCTTGTCTGCAATTTGAGGAGATAATACAGGCATTTTCTTCCACTTAAAATTAAAACTTTTTTTCCGTTCTTATGTGTGAGCTCTTGCTTCTACGGTTCTCAAAAATGTCCTTTTGGTAATTATCAGAATATTGGTTCCTCATCTAAAATAGTGAATGTGGTAGGTTTTGTTGTATTAGACAACTAGTTTTATCTCTATTGTATTGGATAAAACTAGATCATATGATATGTATTCTCAAGCCAAAAACTCCTAATTTTTCTAAGTATTTCAGGATTCTTTGCTACCATATGGATTACTGCCATCCTGTTCAAGTCTAATGACATCGTTCGAAAGCAGACAGCTCTAAAGGTATGATCTGTGTTCCATTTGACGAACTTTTTTATAGTGTGTTCTGTGTAAATGAAATCAAGTTTCAAGCCCACTCCCTTATTCACAGAAGGAATAAAGATGAACAAAAGGAGAATTCCAGAAACTTAAAAACACAGGCTTTTTTGCAGGGAGAGAGGAAGATTCCTGTCCTTGTTGGTTATTCTGTGGTCTTCACGCTTCATGTATTTGGTATCTACTGGTGGAATCGGAAAGATGATCTTTTCCATTCGTTATTCATGATTCCTCCAAAGACAGTCCCGCCTTTCTGGCATGCAATGTTCATCATCCTGGTAAATGGTATGAATTTCTTGACCTGCTTGCTCTTCATTTGGCATTATATTTACGTGTTGGTAGTCAAAAATTGAATTTCCACAGCTTCCCCCCATTCGAAATCTAGTGCTTTGTTGATCACTCTTATTTTAATCCACTTAAAAAGTGGCTTGTGTAATCTGCATTTGATCATTTAATAGCCGTAACTTTTTCCTTCTTGTGAATTTTAGTAAACTGCCAACAACTTTGTCTCTTTCCTTCCCTCTTCATATTTTCTTGGAAAATAGCTAATTTTTTAACCTTTCTATTACGATAGTGTATGAGAGCTTGAATGGGTTGCCTTTTTCTTCTAATAATTCAAACATCCTCAGTTATATCGACATCAGTTTCATATTTAGCATATGCAAATGTTATTACTCCCTCCTTCAAATTTGAAGGTCTGGGTCTGAATTGCCTCCCAGTTTTAGGTAAGAGTTGAAAATGTGAGACTTTACCCTAAAAAGTAGTGGCTAAGATTCTTCGTGCCTTCTAATGTACTTCAGGGAAGAATATTTCTGTAAACAACATTTATGTTTTAAGTGGGACATTATTTCCGAGCATCACAAAATGGAAATTGCTACCTTCAAAGCTGTCTAGGAGAGTGTTATTCTCTCTCTCTCTTATCCTTTCCCCTCCCCTACTTACTGAATCCTGTTTAGGGTATAGAATGTTAACTTTTAGACATTCTTTATATTTTAGCTGACATTTTCAACTGTCAGATACAATGGTGCGGCAGGTTGGAATGATCTTGAAGTTGGTTCTTCTAATTTATTATAAGAATTGCAGGGGCCACAATTTCCGCAGACAGGTAATGATTCTAAACTAGATTATTTAGTACATGTTTCGCTAAGCTTAAATTTTAAAATTAAGGTGGTCAAACATACTTTTATCCACATATTTTGTAGGACCCACAATTTATTATTCATTTGTTACTCACGTGTTCTACAGGATCCACAACTTATAAGCACTTAAAAGCACTACCAAACAAGCACATAGTAGTATTATGTAATTGAATTGCTAAGAAATCTGACCGTAGTAAATTGATCATTAAGGGTCAAATGTTGACTTTGGTTGAGTACACGCTGCTGCTTTACCGTGCACTGTTACCAACTCCTGTCTGGTATAGATTCTTCTTGAACAAAGACTATGGGAGCCTCTTTTCATCATTGACAACTGGGTTGTATTTAACTTTCAAGCTTACATCAATTTTAGAGAAGGTATGTTGTTTCATCATCTTATTTTAATGTTCTAATTTGGCCCGTTGAATTTGGAAGACCAGTCTAAATTACGTGTTCTCTCTCTCTCTCTCATGTTGCTGTTCAGGTCCAATCCTTCTTTGCTTCCTTGAAAGCATTCTCAAGAAAAGAAGTCCATTATGGGTCTTATGCCACGTCAGAACAGGTATCATGTTTCTTTTATTGTTAAGTTTCTAGTAGGAGTTGTAGTATATACGGAGACTTCTAGTTTAACAACGGACTGCAAAAAGTTGGTTTAAAATGTCTACTACATATGGAAGCCTAACATATTTAGTAATACCTTCTTTATTTTGCTTCCATTATGCTTGAGACTACCTTTTCTTCTCCATTCAGATGTTCTAGTGCACAATGAACTAAACGGCTATACATGACGACCATGCTTGGCTTTATGTTTTAGTCCTTTATGTCGATATGGTTTCGAGATAGTTATTTTAAGCTTTAGGTCATAATGTGATTGCATCATACTTGTGAGGGGGAGTTTCCTTAGGTTTACAGAAGATATCTACCAACCACCTAAGTTGACTGAACCTTCCCTTAGTTTATCCTAAGTTGGCGGCGTGACCTCTGTATGTATTGGCTCATTTTTTATTTCATACATTTTAGTAGCTTAACATCCTCATTTATGTTGTCTTCATCTTATGGACAACTGGTCCTTTATGACCCAACACTAAGTGCCATAAATCATAATTAGTCTAATAACTATTCTGTAGAACTTGCCTTTTGACTTAAATGCATCTTCCAATCACATTATCTTTGTAGCACTTCTCCATTTCATCTAACTCTTTCCAACTAAACTCTAGGTACTGGTAGTGGTAGGAGTAGGATCTGATCCGATCCATTTATGTAGTGATTATCAAATGTTACATCACTGGCTGATAGCTAGAGCTTATATGTTTCTCTGGTTTGAATGGATTGAGTTATCTACTCAACCTATAAAAAAAAAAAAGAGTTATCAAGTTCTTGTTGTGAATCTTGTGATCCACCATTTTCCTTTTTGCATTTTGAGTTGACCAAGCCTGACTACAGCTCTGAGTATGGTTATGTCCTAGAGTAGTGTTTTTGGTGAATGGCTTACTCTATCACCAGACATATACCTTATCGTCGTTAGTGTCAAATTCGTGGTCACATAATATGTCGAGTTTAATGTGCTTAGATGTGTTATATACTGGATTTAAGATTTAATAGGACTAAGTGGTTTTCTAAAAAAATTCTTTTAAATTAATCAATATAGGTAACTGCAGCAGGAGATCTCTGTGCCATATGCCAGGAGAAGATGCAGGTTCCAATTTTATTGCGGTGCAAACACATCTTTTGTGAAGACTGTGTTTCAGAGTGGTTAGTTTCATTGCACTACGTGATTACATATTTGCTAATTTCTCTTGATTCACGTGAACATTCTTTATAAGCTTATTATTTTAGAGCTTGTCTTAGATGGCAAGTTGCTTATAATTTATTTTTATTGGGATGAAATTCATATAACCAAATTGTGGCCGTACTGTTGCCTGCCATCTAAATGAGAGTCACTGTCTGCTGTCATTAAAGTATAAATGAGATCTTGACCTTTATAGGATGACAATCTGTAGTGTTGTGTCTTGTCTTGTTTTACTACCTCTGTTTAAATTCCATCAATTTGATGATTTTGTTAACTTCTAAATGGAGGGAGTGCAAAGAGTGCCTTAAAAAATAAGTCATTTAGTTATCATTAACTTCATCTCCCTCTAATTGGTTGAAGTGGACCGTATGATCCAGCAAATCATATTTTTGCTGCTTAAGAGCAGGTGCAAGCTTGCTAGTTCTTCGATTTTGAAAAGGCTTGTGGTTCATGGTGCTGCCAGACTATGATTAATATGCTGATATTTCTAATAAAATACCAAAATCAAAGTAGCAGAGTAGCCATTTAGGGCATGTTAATAAATTTAGGTATGGGTACCTTTTGACTTGCTTTAAAATTTCTTGAACTGTTCAGGGGATGACCAGCGAAATTTGTTTTTTATACTGTGAATGATAAAACGGTTAAAGCCCCATCAGAATTGGAAAGACCAGTACTTGTCATGCTATGAACTCATTATGTGAATAGTTAATACAATGTCCTTAATTAAAAGAAGAAAGATGGATGTAAATTTAGCTTTCAATAGATGTAGCAAAGAACAAAGTCGAGTTGAGGAGAAAGGATTCGTGTAAACATTCAAAGTTTATTAGGAATTAGGCTTGGTTTGTTATTTGTTGTTGCTTGTAACATCAGATATGTGTAAGAAATTATAAAAAAAAATGAAGTTTTACAATATTGTTTTATATGTGTTTGTGTTGTGAAACTCTTTCCATCTCCCTCAAGTCATCATGTAACAAATACATCTGTGGTGTTTTAGTTTGTTACTTTATCACATCATGTTCTCGGTCTTCCCTCTCCATCGCAATCACGTGACAAGTTCACTGTTTCTGATTATGCGAGGTCTTTAAACCACAATAACCTCTTTCCTTTTTCAGGTTCGAGAGAGAGAGAACTTGCCCTTTATGCAGGGCCCTGGTTAGACCTACTGATCTTCGATCATATGGAGATGGATCAACGAGTCTGTTCTTCCAATTGTTTTAGAATTTCCATTTCATTTTGTCTCCCAAAAACTTCTATTTCACAGTAGAATGAGATGACATTTTAATACTCTCTTTTTCCTTGAGAGATTCACTTTTAGAACCACTACTTATGAGTCTCATGTAGGAATGACAACGGAGCCGTAGTGGTTTTTCTTGAGGCGGGTTGAAATATCCTTATTTCGTCAGTTTTTTTTTCCCCCCATTTACTTATTTATTTATTAAATAGTATTTAAATTTAAAAACACTAAATAAAATAAATAGAAAGTTGGGACTGGGACCGTGTTTCCTGCCCCATCCCCCAATATATCGATAGAGCGGTGGGATTGGAACATTTTGTCATCCCTACACAAAATGATATGCTATCATATGTGAAATATATACATTGTATAATCAATATTTTAGATAGACAAATATTATGGTATTAACCCTTTTCTTTTCTTGTTCGTTTTAATTGTCAATAAGAATATATAAACAAATATGAAAAAAAGGCCATTGCGTTCTTTAATTACGTGGGGTTGTCTGTTTGGATTATCTTTGACAAGAGTCGAACAACAACTTTACCAACAAGGGTGAACTCTACTTTCGAAGAAGTGGTGTATCTTTATTCCTTAACAACATGAACAATAATGTTGAAATACTTTAAGATTTGACCTAATTTCAAGCATAATCCAATTAAAATCAAAACATTTTTCAGTCGGTAAAAACCCTGTTGATTAATCGATTGAAATGGAGAACAGAACAAGCAAGACATTAGTTCCATTTGAAATTTGAGAATCTCATAATAATCCTAGCACGTTCATATCGTACCAATGGCAGGCAAATCAAAATGATTGCGATACACGACTACAAAAAAGTTATTGGTGCTGCTATTCTTTCACAAAATAATTGATATTGCAAGTCAAGACTTTTACAGTCTGGAATAATAGGGTGGCCACCACCAACAATACACATATATTTCGTAAGTCTTCGACTGAACCCAAACTCGAGCCGAAGAGCCGTGCCCGCGCTTACAAAATTGAGAGGACCACAACCACTACAGCCAATATTTTCTGTCATTACACTTCGTTTGAATGATATCCTCTGAATGTGCATAGATCCACTATTTGATTTTACGACGTTCTTGCCACTCATCCCTTAACATTTGAAGATCTGGAACGGGTAAATGAATAATATTTGGTGCTTGTTTGATGAAATTTTATCAACTTTTTAATCGGTCAAACTTAGTATTAAACACACATTTTATTGACCAACAAATTTTATCAATTTTTTAACTACAAATTATATCAACTTTTATTAAGTCAAATCATAATGTGCTATGATAATTCTAGCGTAAAAAAATGTTGGAAATTTGTTCGTAAGTAAAGTGAATGGCCTTGAAGTTTATACAGAAGGGATAGGGATCTTCTGTCGGTTAACTTGGCCCTTGTCCGAGACCCATTTTGGAGAAAAAAATGCATTTTAGAATAGTAATTTTTGGGAGATTGTGTGGTTAAAAAAAGGAAAACATTTCAATTTACTTGTAAAATTATTTTATTGAATAATACGTGATTGAAAATAAGTTTTTTTTAAAAAAAATGGGGCTCAAACAAGGGCTTACTCCTGGTGGAGGCAAGGAGGACCTGCCCAGTTTTGTGTGGTTTTTTTTTTTCCCTTTCCTTTTTATGAAAAGAAGGGGATGGTAGGAAAGGAAAAAGATGGGATAGACTTGCGGCACTATCATGGCCAACTATACCCAATCCTTTTATCATAAAGAAAAAACGACTTTATCTTGATCTTCGATGGATAGCGGGAATTGAACACGTATCTTCTTCTTGGTAAAAAGAAATTTTACCTTTTTTTCTTAATGATTTTTTTTTTTTTTTCAAAGTATCAGTTCAATATTTTTTTTCTTCTTCCTTTTTTTTTTGTCCCTCAAAAACTTCACTTGAACTTGTATCATTTTAGAATTCAGACGTCTATCAAACTGAATGACATAACATTGAGTGTTATGTGTTCGATGCGTTATGCCACGAGACATTGCTAGAGCATTTAACATGTTATCTCGATATTTTAATGAGTTATGCTACTTGACCCGGGAATAAATTGCTCATAGCATCAGCATGGCATGCCCAGCGAAATATACAATGCCATTCAAAATTGAAAAACTACTATGTAGCAGGCCCTGACTATTCTGGCACTGACAGACCCACCCTTACGTACAATGGTTTGAGTGAAAGAAGAATAAAAAAGAAATAATTAGCTAAAAAACAAGAGGGTTTTGTTACCGATACACTCAAATTCTTGATACTTGCATTATTGTCAAAAAGTAATTGGATGAAAACACAGTTTAAAACGTCAAATAATAGTTTATCATGTGACAAAAAGTAAACAAAAGTTTACTCCAAGGTGTACACAAAACACGATTCAAAATTTTTTATACATTCCAATAAACTCTCTATTTTTTACTCTTCATTTTACATTTTTTTTTCCAAGAAACTAATGTATTAATTTCTCTTCATATTTTATTTTAACGTAACTTTGTAATATATCAACGGTCAATCCATTCAAATATAATTTTAATAATTTACGTAGTAGAGTGTTGAAATTTGTAACTTATTAAATAGAATATTTATAAAGTAAAAATTGAGAATGAAGTCTAACTTTTCAAATTTGACTAGTCTCTTGAAATTTATTTTTAAATATCATCTTTTAAAATATAGAACGTCTTGAATTTAGAGATTTTATTAGAGGTTGCAGTAAATTTGTGGTATAAAAACAGACGCAATGACCGGTAACATTAAATAATGATCCTAAAGAGTGAAAATGTACGTAAATTTTAATGAACTAATGGCCCGTTTGATTGATAAAGGAGGAAAGACTTTCCAATTCCATGTAAATTGGAAAATAAAAATTCAAGTACCTCATAGGAATACATTTTTCATGGAATTGGCAAACAACGAGTTTAAAGTGGTTGCACATTGGAATTCGAACTCTATTTTCACTTTCGTATCAAACAATCAAAATAGAAATTGAATTCTTTGACATTTTTCATGGAATTTGAACCAACTCACATTATTAACCTGGGTTTTTTTTTGGATGGATTCTAGTTGTATGAAAACTGGAAAATGATAGACAAGTCATTGCAACTTGCGAATTTGTAGTTGAATCAGCAAACAAATCAAAGTGGAAGAAATAGTACTGGTTGTTCTATTCTACTGATTAAACTTGGGGCAGGGCACGCAGATCTAGAAGCTTGCATGCATGAAATGATATGCATTGTGTGGTTTATATATATTTGTCTTCATTTTTCTCTAAAATAATGATCAAACCAATGACAACTCAGTTGTCCCTTAATGTGGTTACATACTGTCAAAACATGCCCATGTTGCTGTAATGATAAAGTTGACAATTTTTACACATTTTCTCTTAATTTACACACCAAAGGGTTGGGGGATCTTCAAAACTACGAGTGTATATGGTTCGTCGTAATATAAAGAGTTCGTAATCGAGAAAGAAGATTGATTCGTTGCAAAAGTCACTCTTTTGGCATCAATTGATGTTCAAATCCAAGATTTTAATGTCTATCAATAGATGTGTAAACGCTTCTTGCTTTAGATATTTTCTTGGAATAGTCGCATTCGACTTTTTGGACAACTCAAGCCCAGATAAGTTGTCGAGTAGATGTCTGACAATTATGGTATGCTAATTAATTTTTAAGAGGATTGGTTTGTTGCAGTAAATACCCAAATCAACACTGGCATCGATTGATACAATCATTTGGTAAGCTTGATAATGCACATCAATAAATGTTCAAACCTTCTTGCTTTGGATATTCTCATGGAAGTAGATGCAACCAACTTATACATTTTCAAGTCCTGATTAGTTGTCGATTAGATGTCCAATGACTATGGTATGCCAATTAATATTCAAACAATCACACGAGTATTCTATAATAATCGTACATGTTTAAAAACCGAATATAGAAATGTTCGGTAGAGATATTTCATATTTCGTCGTGTGTGGCCTTTTCTAGGCAAATGAAGCACTTCCAAATGCAATGAGTGGTAGACAGCAATGCCATTGTTAGATTGTGAAGTATCTAAGGGTACTATGGCTATCTCAAATTGTTTTCACCATTACAAATGTTCGCACAATTGTTTTTCGTCGTGATCATTTTCACCATTATTTTTTATATATTTTTAAAAAATGTTTCCTTATTTATTTTGCCTCAAACCATTGATGTTGCGCGAGCCTCAGCTAGAACTTGTAAACACATCGTTCGGTCTTTTCACGCATTTTGGATACTTATATTTTCGTGAACTTCTGAACAATGTTAAAAATGATGCTCGAATGTTTACAAATTTATGTTTTACACCTTATTGTAACTTAAAAACGAACAATTACCCATGTAGTTCCACACTCTATTTCAACGCATTTCCTAAAGTTAATACCCATTTTAATAATGCTTAAAGGAAGAAGTTTCTCACAAGTGAAAGAAATTTGAGAAAAAACAATTAAAATCTGTCATGTGGTCTCGTAGAGCCTAAATGATGTTCTTTGATGATAACTGTACGTTACATTGATGGACCTACTTCATTTATTAGTTTTAAGAATGGGTAATACCCCTTGTATCGAGCCCGGTAAATGTCAGCCCCCACCAATCATCAAGCGCCACCTCGGCGCCCAATACGTACCGAGCCCAGTACAAGTAGGGCAGTCCTTTAAGAATAATGTGATCTATAACCAATAGTGTAATTCAGGTGTGAAGTGTGAACTCCGGTACAAGCAGGGCAGTCCTTTAAAAATAATGTGATCTATAACCAATAGTGTAATTCAGGTGTGAAGTGTGAACTCTGCTACCAATTAAATGGATTATGCATAGCATCATGCCATTATCTAGTTTTAAAGATCGATTAAGCTCATATTTAACGATCATTATTTTGAAACCTCTTACATACTCATTTTTAACTACATTAGCATAATAAAATTTTCTGCACGTGAACCTGAAATATTTTTATATTTTTTAACCACACTTTCTCATAACTCTAATTATCTCGAAAAATGATGGTCAGACTGGGGGGCTAAGCATGTTATGTTACAGGGGACTAAGCATGTTGTGTTGTAGGATTTTGTTATCTGTATATTATGTTTGACACTTGCATGATTGTCAAAAATTAATTGGATGGGGAAATAATATTTTTGAATTGTCAATTCATAGTTTGCCAAGTAGACGAATGCAAATAAGGGTGTACACGAAGCATGATTATGTGTTATATCACTAACAAATAAAAGAGCCACTTTTGATTTTACTGTTCACAATTTCGTCCGATTAAAACGACGTCGTTTAGGCAAAAAAAAAAAAAAAAGATCTTTTTTCACGCATACTATCAGATCAGAAGAAGAAGAGATAGCCTGAAGCGACGAAACCCCAGGTCAAATGCCTCACGGCGACAGCTCCGTGCCACCAGGACAGCTTATAATCGACAAAGGGGCTCAAATGATGCAATCCTTGAAACCAATCAAGCATATGAGCCAGCATATTTGCACTTTCGCATCATATAGCCATGATATGACTCGCCAAATCGAGACTCATCACTATGTTAGCCGCCGCAATCAAGATTTTCTCCAGTGTGTTGTTTATGATTCTGATGACCCCAATGGACGGCTAATCGGTAAAACTTGGCCCTCACCCTCGCCCACTTTGCTATGTCTTACAGATATCTCTGAAAAGTTTTATGTTTAAGGTGGAATTTGCGTTGTTATCTTTGTACAGGGGTTGAGTATATAATATCGGATAGGGTCTTTGAAACTTTTGGTCTGGAGGAACATAAGCTTTGGCATTCACATGGTTACGAGGTCTCCTATTCTTTTTCTTGCTTTTAGGTTACCTTAACCTTCATATGGATTATTAGAAAAACAATAATCATTGCGTATTACTGATTCTCTTGATATTTGAAGCCCTTTATTTTTTGAACAATGTGATTATTATGATCCAGATTACATCAGGGCTGTGGGTGAATCCTTGTGTTCCAGAGATGATTCAGAAGCCTGAACTCAGAGATTTAGCCCATAGTTACAGCAAGTTTTGGTGTACATGGCAAGTTGACAGAGGTGGGTTTTCTCTTTGTATTCATGTTATATAATTTGGTTGAGCTGTGCATGTTTGGCAAAATTTGTAATTGCTAATAACTAATCAAACTCTACTGTTTTCTGGGATGACTTATTTCCATTTTGATATATATCTCATTGAAATCACTCTTAAAGTAATGAAAAGGTTGGAGAGGTGAACACAAATAATCACCAATGATTTAGCCTCTTCAATGATTTAATCGATATTTTAGTAACTTTTCAGGAGGCAAAAAGGAGGTCTGTATTTGATACAATACGAGAGTTAGTTCTTGATTTGATAAATGCATGTGATAGGCTTCCCCTTGGTGCACCTGCACTGATGATTTCTCCACAAGGTGTGAACGTGGGCATGGTGGATTTAGTTAAGAAAATGGATAAGAATTACAGGATATCATCTGAAGAACTGAAAATAAGTAGAATAGATATAGCAATACAGCTGGAGTATGCTCTGAAATATAAAAAATCAGTTTTTACCCTTAATTCTTATATGTTCGTTCAAGCACATTGTTTAATTTCAAGATTATGGATGTTAATTTCTAATTACGACTCCTTTGTTAATCAGGTGGTGAAGGAGTAGCAATGAGTACAGAAGAGGATTCAAAGAAACATTCACAACCTCAATTGGTGAAATTGAACAAGGCATTCAAATTGGTAACTGGTTTTTAAACTTTCTGTAATTTGTTTGCTTTTGTTTAGATTTGTATCCACCTATACCTTCCTGCACTTGAAATGGAGGTTCTTTAATGATAGATATAGGAACTTAAAATTTGTAAACTTAATTTCTTGAAGATAGCTCATCATTATTTGCATAATCTAAAACTCTTCTACCATAGATACTTGTATTAGACCTTGTGATACATCTATTGACATGGTGATAATTATCTTCTCGTTCAAAAAAGGAAAAATGTACATATTCTACCAATACATAGTTCTACTGGACTTAGCAATTATAATTTTTATTCTCTTTTATCTTATGATTGAGAATGTAAAATGTGGTTTGGCATCACAATTTTTTCTCATGTGATCTCAAATACTAATATTAGAAATCTGTTTTACGATTAAGTCTTGTGCGCAGGCCGAACAATGGGTTAATAACATGAGTAAATCCTCCGCTGATGGAAAATCAATAGGAATAGAATTGGAGGGTCGACCTGCTAGGTCACTACACACAATGTTTGAGTTTCCTTGTCTTGTTATACTATCTGTAAGTGATAAAGTTTGGCGTTCCGTTGGTTTACTTCTTTAGTTTATGGACTTAATTATTTGGAAGAAGAATACCACGAAGTTGGAGAAAGAATATTCCCATTCATCATTTTGTTCCGGGTCCAAAGAGTGGGCTTTAGCCAACACAATACGTCATCCTTTAGCAATTAGGTTTTTATTGTAAGTGAAATTTGTGACATACCTTTTATTACATACATCCTGAAAGCGTTAGAGAGATCACCGATGTTCTCAATGCTGTTGGTGTTGGAAATACTACAAAAGCTACCACCAAGGGGTTTGCCATTGGATCTACCGCCCTTGCATCTTTTCTTCTATTTAGTGCTTATATGGATGAAGTACCACTTTTGCAAATATACCCTCTAATCAGGTGGGGTTTTTTTTTGTTATCCGTCAATTATATCTTGATTCTTTTAAGTTTTGATTATGAGAAAAGTTTTATCCTCTCTTTTATTCATATTTTTTAGCATTTTATCTAAGCAGGTTGACATCATCCCGAAAGTGTTTGTTGGTGGACTATTGGGCTCCATGCTTATTTATCTTTTAATGTGTGGGCTTGTTCTACAGTGGGTTGAACTGCTCAGGAGGTTGTTAATAAAGTAAGAAGACAGTTCATTAAGAGGCTAGGCATCATGGTATGTATCATAAACATTTATTGGCTTTCTTTATGTTGTAAAATGGATCTCGAATACCAGTGATGTATCATGTTATTTTTCGTTTCGTGATAGGATTACAAGGAGAAACCAGATTATGGTCGATGTGTAAGTTAATGTTTGTAGGAGAAGAAAGAAGGTTTCACTTGTAATTGCACCAGTTGATTCTTGCCTGTGGCATGTTGGAATATGCCTCACGGCCACCCATCCATTTGAACAAGAATATTGAGATTATGACTCAGTTTAGGCTATATGTGTGAGGCACTTGGACTACTACTGATGCACAACGTACTTTAGTTCTTTGTTTGTACAAGAAAAGTAACCTTTTACACATGTCATTCGAGCTTTGTATATCTTACATCGAAATTATGTTGCCTTATTCTTGCTCAATCTCCAATTCGAGTATCCCTTCACGTGTGCTTCATTACATGTTGCTGTCCTTGCTGTTTTGTCTACGGTGTGCTGCCTAATTGTTGATTGCATTGCATTCAAGATAACAATGATGCATCTTGACAATTACTGATATATCTTGCAATGCGATTCTTGCTTTTGCATTTTGTTCTGAGCATTTGAATTACCACATGCCTTAATACTTTGTTGTTAAAAAGGAGGGGTTTAGTTAGAAAATTTGAAAACATACGTTTGCATCTCTATTTTCTAGGAAATTAAAAAGAGAAGATAACTTCACTGGACAAGTGAAGCCTTCTTTATTCCCTTACGAACATTACATTACTTATAGCGCAATCTTGAAACGAAGATCTGGTCCCAAGTTTGTGTAAAATAACTAAAAATCATTGCACGCTATTAGGTAGCAAACTAAACTCCAACACGTGCATCGCACGTGTACCACTAGTCGTCCCTAGAAGAGTTGTTTGGTTGCAATTACCCCATGAAATATCTCAATTTTCAGGGTGTTCTCTGCCAACGAAAAGTGCAGCTTAAGTGGGGACCCTTCTGTACATCCATGGGCATTAAATAGTCAAAGTTACCCTTCTATTGCAGTAAGTCGTTTACCAATGCACAATGTCGACTCCACCTCTCACTCTCTCTCGTTGAGATGAGATCTAGAGAGATGAGTTTCATTAGCTTTACTCTTTTCAGAGCAATTCGCTGCAGATTCTACTGTGGAAACATTTAAACTTATCAGCCTCTGTAAATATATATGTAAATACACCCGCTCTCTCTCCGTCTGTCTGTGAAGGAGAAAGGTGTAGTGTGAGGGTCGCTTTCGTCTTCTCTGATTCTCATGAAGAAAATGACTCATCATCTTCCTCTTTGGATTTACTTATTATTCAGTGGTCTTCCGTGTTTTATGCGATACCCTACACATTTTGCATCTCTTATTATTGTTATTCATTAAAATATATAAATTGATCATGTCATATGATACCTTATCCTGCTTTTGTTTATCATTTTCATATCCAGTGGAGTGACACTTAAACCCATCTGTAGTTTCATCAAGAATAAAAATGCATATTATTTGACTTCATTGGAGATTAGGGTTTCTACTGTTCTTTGAACCTTCATTATATAACAGACACAGACAAGAATTAGTAGCTGAATAGCAGATTTTTATTTTTTACATTTTCTATTATTCCTTGGATTTTAATATATTTCCAGCTTTTGGGGTTTTTTTTTATACAAGAAACCCATTTGTTTCTCCCAACATTTTCATTTTTTTTTTTTTGTGTTTTTTATTCCATTTTATGATCATAAACTCATAGTGGCGTCACCTTTTATTGAATTGCTGATTTTTTATTTTTTATTTTTCACTTGATTTTCATTATTGATGATATCTGTAAGGTGGGTGTTTCATTTTTGTTATCTCTGCCCTGGAATTAGGGTTTTTGGAAAGAGAAGACTAATTCACAGCGAATTTCATCAACAGAAGGTAAAAGGAATTAATTTTATTACTACATATTACATAAAAGTTGTCACTGTCAAGGATTCATGAAATTCATGATTTTTATGGCTTTCTTTCAATCGTCCATAAAGTTCAGATTTCAATTATTTTTTATTGAACTTAATTAAGATTGTTAAAATAATTTTACAATAGCTTTAAGTACTGACACTTAATTAAGAAAAAGGTCAGATTTGGATTTCTTGATTTTTTTTCCTGGTTTTGTTGGTCTCTTCATTTTGTTGAATTGTTTCAATATATTTGTAGGCTGAATTTATCTCTACGATTGCATTTCCTGTCATGATCTTCTAATTATTGGGTTCTAGTATATTACTTTGAGCAGATTTCCTGTACTCATTTTTCCGTATTTTGATTTCTGCCTCTTTAATATAGATGGAGGATTTCTCCTTTCAGCATTAAGTCACTGGTAAAGCAAAATACGATATAATCTAGGTGTTTTCAGTGTTACAATTTGAATGGAATATACCTATATTCATTGGGAATTTTTATCTCACAATTCGCTGTGTTGATTGTCTTTCATTTCTGCCTTGACAAGTATTGACTAACTTTGATCGAAGTAGGTTGTTTTGCAAGTTGATCCATCTTTACGTATTTTCCTTTTTCTCACAGTTATCGTAGAATATGATAAATACTTTGGGATGCACTGGGAAATGGTCTACGAGAGCTTCCTTCAGCCCACTCATGGACGAGATTAGGGGTTGAATTAGCTGCTGACTCATTCATTTAATCACTCAGTAGAATACAAATTTTTATGCTACTGTGACTGAGTGAATGATGCAGGAGATAGTTCTACATCCCACTTTTTCTGTGCTTGGACTGAAGGGAGCTCCTCTAGCCATTGCCCTCATTTTGTTTCTCCAGTCGTCTCATCTTGTTTCTAAAAGACACTTCAGTTTCTCAGACACATAGTTGCACTTCTGTGGCTTCAATTTCCTACGGTCTTCCATGCTGTTTTTATAGTGAAAACTGAAAGTTGTTCAACTCTTAAAAGTTTTATACAATTTTCTCAAGTTCTTTAATGATCATATATTAGGTACATTGATATGGAATAGAAGGATGTTAATCCTTGCATTCTTGAGGAAAATAATACTGGATGGGAGTGATTAACCAAACATCTCTTGCTCACTTTTGATTCTCACACCTGTTATTGTAGAACATTATAGTTAATTCTATTGTGGGTAATCAGTTTCAACGACTATATACAATTATTATTGTTTTTACCTTGAAAAAGCTTGGTTCCTTCATTGATAAATCCTATCTGTCCATCAATTATGCATGCTGAAATATGACTTGTTAATGTATCGTGTGGGAGATGAGTAAGAGAAGCTCGGATGATGGAATCCCTGTTTTGCTTGTGGAGGAATGGCTTCAAACTATTTTGCAGATTTCATTCTTCATTACGGAAGCTCCTTTGTGCATGTTACAAGTTAATTCTTGGTTTCATTTTTTAATACTTTTCTGATATGTTTGGTAGGGAGGATTATATTCTATCGAATAATATTAAAGAAGAAAATAAGCTAAAATCATGTTTACTTTTAATCTCGAGACCTACCATGCATACGCTTCTACTGTATATATTTTCCACCATGGTGTGTTGCATGAAGATCAAGAAGTTTATCTGCAATACCATCTGGATTTCACTTCACCTACCATCAGCAAATTTATTGGTAAGTTTCAAATATAGCATATAATATCCGCCAGATAAGCTCGTGTAGTTCAATTTTCTTGAACCAAGCCACTAAATTCTGTTAAGCATGATAAGAAATCCTCTTTTTACTTTTATGATTAGCTGCTAGATCTCCATTCAGGCTAAATAAAATCGTGTACTTTTACTGTCCAAATGTTGTACAAAGTACTCTTATTGAATTATAAAATCATATATATATATATATATCTGCTTTAAAATCTCATTATCTGTTTCATTTTCCACTTTGTTAATGGTTTTTAAGTACATTTTTTTGCTAGTCAACTACTATTCATTATCAGGCCATACAACTTTTGGTTCCCATTTAAGGCTGCAAGATTATAGGACAATGTGATATTGTTGCCAAAAATGGGATGAAGTACCTAATTCTAGTTTATATCCTTTTTTAGGAAATTTGAGCTTTATCTTGGAAATGATTAGCATTGTAAAACTTAAATGTATGCTTTTAATCTTTTCTGTATGTATAGAATCAATAGATTCTATTTGTAGGGTGGTCCCCCCCTAATAGTTTATTAATTGGGGGTAAATGTCCTTTTTTGGTTCTTGATATCCTTGTGTAAATTAATACGATGAAGATAAAGTTTGCATTTAAATGTAGTTTTTGAAAGTTTTGTACATTAATCTTCTTTGTGGTCCTATGGCTATAAGAAAGAGATCTTTCTCTTTGCAGCACCTGAGATCGAGGACAACCCGTCCTACCTCCGAAGGCAGTCAAGGATTCTTGTGTCTCGAGCGGACCTAGCATCTCGAATAATCACCTCTTCCTCCAAGGCTCCATCCGAACTTTTTTAAGATCATTCAAGTTGAGTTTGAACTTACACATGAGAATTCGATTCTTGAAAAGGTTAAAATGCTCTTTTATATTGTTTGGTACCCTTCCCTTTTTATGTAGTAGCCCAAAAATCTAGGGGTCTTGTGTGTAATTATTGGCCAGTCGTTCACCATTTGGTGGTTCCCTATATGTATTTTAATTTATATAATAATTTAATTGATGGTGAAATCAAGAAGAGCTATATTTCATTGGAGGGAATATTTTGGCATCTCATTGGCTTGCAAAAACTATGTTGATGGATTTCGAGAAATCTCTACTCGAAGTTCAGGCTGGCCGGTAACAGGATTGACATCAGATTTAGAGCTTGTTTGGTATTGATTAAAATTGAAAATATTGTCGTTAAAATTGAAAATACAGCTGTTATTGGGTCTCGCTCGTTTAATAAAAGTCAACAATAACTGTTAGTTTTTTAATTTTAAGTCGATTTTGGGGTGTGTCTGAACACGCTTTTCCGTCTGATTTTAATTGCTTTTTTAACCGTTGAACCAGTCAACGGTAAAAAAACCAATTAAGCTGCAGAATTTCTATGTGTGTTTGTGTCAAAACAAAACGTTTTAAAAATCAATTTTCACTTTTTGGTAGTTCCACCAGACATGCCCTTAATCTCTACCGAATACATCCTTAATTTTAATAAAAAAGGTAATAATGAAATTAAAACGAGCAAACGTAGGACTTATTGCTATAGGCGAGTAGGGAATGTTGGTACTCTGTTTAATCTGAAGTAGCTAGCTAAAGTTTATTACATTTTTAGAGTATTGGGCCTAATTTCATTTTCTTCTAAAACTTATTGGATTAATTTTGGATCAAACTTGTCAACAGGCCTACTCCATCCAGCCCACCATCTTGGGTTATTATGGCCCATTAGGAAGACAAAAATTGCTGCTTCTTCTTTATTTTTATATTTTTTAGCCTGTCTTGACCCCCCCCCCCCCCCCCCCCCTTAAAACTTAACTCCCGTTTGAGCCAAATTTTCATTTTCATTTTGCTACTCATTTTAAACTACACATTCTTCAATAAAATAATATTTTTCATCATATCAATAATTTTTTTTAACTACACATTTTTCATCAATCTACTACTCCAGAATACATTCTTCCAAAATAATGTGGCTCAAACACATTCTTAACATAAAATAATTACATGAATTTTAAATTTTTTTTTCAATAAAATAATATTACAAATTATTTTATTACAAACTTTAGCTCATGTTTTGATTTTGTTAAAAATTGAATTTTTAGTGGATTTTGATAAAAATTAGAGCCTATTTGATATGTCATTATTTTCTATGAAAAATGAAAAACACAATCTAACTTCCACTTTTGTCTTGTTTGATACACTTTTTTTTTTTCCATGAAACTCATTTTCTTGGTTTGGTTTAGATGCTCACATTTTCCTTGGTTTCGTAGAAAACTAATTTCCACAATTTGGTGGAAATTGATTTTCCAACGTTTTTTTTTTTTGGCAATTGAATTTTTTTTTTAAATACAATGGTAAAAAATGTATCACTTTTATTGACAATTTTTATGCAAAACAAAGCCAAACGAATGATATTCGGTATGATATTTTTTTAGCAATTGGAACAAATTCTAGACCCAATGGTAAAAAAATTTATCATTTTAATGGACAATTTTTATGAAAAACGGTGCCAAACGGACACCAAACTTTTAATATTTTTCAGGTGGAAAATTATATCAATCAAACACAATTAATTACAATTATCAGTAAAACAAATTCTAGACAATTCAATTATTTGTAATTCATTTTCTTTCCACTCAAATTCTACATTTGCAATCAAACGGACCCTTGATGAAATGTATTATGATTTAAGAATTTATAAAAGTGGTTGATTTCATAAATTTTGTAATTAAAATTAATTATTGATTTTGATATAAATTTTTATCAACTTCTTTAACTTGTGTTTGATAGTCATTATTTTGAAAAAACTAATGTTTGAATACTATTTTATTTTTTAAGATTATGTGGTTAAAATATAGGAAAAAGTTTTAAATGAATGTACATAATATTTTATTACGTGAACGTGTGATTGAAAATGAGGATAACCGGGTTTTGTTAGTAAAAGGGTGACAAAATAAGCTTAATTTAACTTATTTTAAAAACTATATAGAGAAATTTAAGCTTTAAATCCGGTATATCCTATGTAAGTTGATTACCTTCAGAATTCAGCTCTCTCTCGTGACGTGTCGGTTCCAGTCCACATATTCATCACCTCCTTTTTTATATTTTTGGGTAATGAATCTCTTCAGAATTTGTAAAATCTGGAGCTCTTCACAGAAGTTTACATCCAGCACCTGCAGCTGCAAGTAAAGTATCACACCCTTCATATGTATAACTATACGCATATATATGCCGCACTCATATATATACCCTATAGGCTATCACTGTGCAGATTTTGTGTGATCTTACCCAAATGAAAAAAAAAGAAAAAAAAAAAAAAGATTTTCTGATTACATTTTAGGGGTCAAATTACCAAAAAATACGTTAGGTGTTTGAAACTCGTTAAGTAGTTTATTGCTTTTTTTTTTTTTTAAATTAATGTGGTGATTTCTTATAGAATTTATGACCACCGAATATATAGAATTGCATTATTGTTTTTTTTGGGATGCAATTTTTCTTAATTTGTGTATTTTCATTGGTCTTGATTCTCTTGTTTAATATATGTTATACCACATCCAAAATGCTTAGAAATTAATGAGGAATTCGATATTTGAATTCTTGGATTGACATTTTATGTTGATGCTTGGATAATGAAGTCAACTTGGGTGGCATTCATGAAATTGATGAACTTGAATTCTTGTTGACCATGGTGACTTCAAACTTGCAGAATGGCTTCAAGAAATATTCTGGTAGGTGCTGTTGTTTCTTCATTTGATATTCATAGAAATGGAAGAATTCAAGACTGATGTTTTTGAAGTCGACGGTCCCCTCTCGCCAAACACTGGAGCTAATCCCAGCTCATCTGTGTCTTTCCGGTAGGTGAAATATGCATTTGACATATTAAACTTATTGTTTCTGTAAATGACTATTTGCTTCGACTCGAGGTAAGTGGTGCTCCCTGATTAGCTTGACTCGAAATAATGATTTTACATAAACTTGAGCCTTCTTCGGATGTGACCCAAATATTGTTTTTAACTAGTCTATTGCCAAAGAAATGTGATTGCTTTATGTAAAATTCTGCTTTGGTTTATTAATTTGAGGCATTTAGCATAATTTTAAGCTGAAAGATTTACAACTCTGGCGCTTTTGGAACTTCTCCAGGGGTCTTACCTATCTAAATATTTCAGCTCAGAATGGTCATTTGCTCAGTTTCACTTGCCAGAATGTACCCGATTCATGACAGCATTTGGTTCTCAGAACACAGTCATTATTGCGGGCATGGATGGGAGGTAAGGAGCACTTGTCGTCATCTTTCATTTTTCATTACAGTAGTTTGACATTTCTAACTTTAGCTTTGCATTTATATCTGAATGTTCCAAGAGTCGAACACATTGAAATATTATTTGACAAATTTCAGACTCTTTGGCATCAGCGATGTTCTCTGTCAGCAGTGTCCTTGAAGTTCATCATATCCACTGATCTCATTGTGTTCCTTTCTTTTCCCGATTATCAGTTTTTACAGGTGCAGTTTTGATCCAGTGAATGGAGGGCTGATGGTGCAGCAAGAACATATTCGCTTTCTGAAAACCGAAACTAGACCTAGATAGGGCTATCTTTATGTAGTGCGTTCCATTTTCTGTACAAATGTGCTGAGAATCTTGTAAATGTACATATAATGCGCGGTCTCAATTCAACAGGTAATCTGTTGTGATCTTGTAATTGTTAATGAAATGCGCGATTGAAAAATTGTGAGTCACATAAAATATGTGGTTGAAATTAATTGTTGATTTTGACTTTGATTAAAATCTCCGCCAAATAGGGGCTTACAACATAAACCATATCAAGTTTTATGTTGTATGACTTTGTATTTTTATTGCAGGGTAAATTGCACAAATGGTCCCTAACCTTTTCTTGCTTGATGGAAACACGACCTACCTCTTTAATCTTGACATTGACATCTTCGTATCCACCTTTTCCTTGCGGCGAAGGCCCTTATCGTCACCTACCGTCTCCTTTGTCGGACAAATGGGGCGGAGTGATGCTAATTGTACATCATACTCTTACCATTTTGTTTACATATTTAACACTTGGCACGATCTCAAATCATTTTTGACAAAAACAACTTTAATCCAATCATTAAAAAATTGTCACATATTCAGGGTGTAAAGCAAAATGTAAAACATTATGTACAAGTAATTTAATTCAATGGGGACGTGCTCTTCACTTTGCTTAATTCATAGGAAAAATTCTCTTGGCCAGGGTTAACAACATATTCTCCAATAGAGGGGCGTCACTTTTTTTTAATTTATTTTTAACCGTGACCAAGTAGCATGGTTGTAATTCATAAAGGTATAATAGTCCTTGCATAGTATTTTCAATTTGGTATTCATCTTAAATTTAGGAAGAAATAGGAAAATGAAAAAAGAAAACATAATTCATCTTCTAACACTCAAAAAAGATCACGAGTCTTTTTAATAACAAAATGACTTTTAACACTTAAATAAACGAAATGAAATATGACAAAAGTGACTATCTTCACACGAGAAGGTTGGTATGAGGATTTCAGTGTCCTTTGAAGAGGAATATTATGCAGTCTAACATCATGTTAAATGTCAATACATATATCCTTACATTTAATCGAATTAATCATTTTATATCACTTAGGGTGTGTTTGTCACCCATTAGTTCTTCAAGAATGATGTAATGAATAGTATTTTTTGGAGAATGTATGGTTGAGATTTAAAGTAACTTTATTGGTTTGTGTGTGGAATATTTTATTGGATGAATGTGCGTTGGATATTGTTTACTGTAGCAAACAGAGTTTGAGATAGTGGTAGACAAACAAGGACTTATATTGATACCCAGATTTATGTTAAATACCAATGACGTTAAATGGAATTATTCTTCTTTTTATCATTAAACCGTCAGTAATATCATTTTTGAATCTTAGGCTAAAGAATGACTATAATTGGACGTGATGACTTGTATCTAATTTATGTTTTTTACATTAATATTACAAAATCTATGGCGCAACGCACATTAATTGGGGTGTAGTATATAATGAACCATTAATCTCCAAGCGTGATAGAGGGACTTTTTTTTACATCAATTGAGCTAAACTTTGGAGAGTAATTTCCACTTAGTCATCCATTTGAGGATGTAAATTGCCAAATTTCGTATTTTTGAGGGTGCAAAAGGAGAAATGAACAAACTTTAGGGGTACAAATTGCCAATACTCTTTCATCCTGCCTTGTAATTGGATTAAAATTGTTCAGCTTGTCTTGTTTTCCATTCATTTCAACTCCCACAAATTTCAGTATTCAATTTATACGAATTTATATCCTATATTCTTTGAGGAGCAGATAATGCATATGTATATTTCTGGAGTTTATGATCACAAGTTCATTTTTCTTAGCCTTCCAAAATTACAAAAAATTGTTGGGCTGCAATCTGATGCTAAGAAGAGCAGAACATGGAACAATTCTTCTTTTTCTTGTAGTTTCAATTTCAAGAAGCCCATTTCAAAGCTAGATTTTCTTACCAAAGCTGCATCTGCTTCTTCCTCTTCTTCCCTAAGTGGTTCCGGCGCCGAATTGAATAGTAACAATTTCATAAATTTCAAAGGCCTCTATCTTGTTATCTTTTGTTAGATTCTACTAGTTTCTATTGACATTTATGTGAATTATTTGTATCCTATATGTGAAGGGATAGACAGAAATATGAAGAGCTAAGCAAGATTCTGTGTGCTGGGCTTAGGGGTTAGGCCGTTAGGGGGTATGAGGGTTTTAGCCATTCATAAAAATCCTTAATACTGTTCTTATTTAAGAATTTTATTGGGCTTGGTTCATTTTAAGATTTTCTGTATTTTGCTTCTAAAATTTTCCCCTCATTCTTTGGGCAGCTTTTCAGCGTTCTTGATAGTTTTAGTTGGTCTAAACGGACTATTTGCTGTTTTCCTTAATTTTCACTATATATCACTAGACTTGACAGATTGTTTTCTTTTGACTGCTGATTACCATATATTAATTTTTGGTATCCTATTGAAATAATTGTTACTGATTGCCTGAGAATGAAATTCATAATCTTTGTAAAAAGGATGGAAGAGAAAATGATGTTGAAAGTTATGATTTATGAATCTAACCAGCTCTATCTGAGACTAATGTATGAGAGTTTCTCCAAACAACTATGAAACTCTGGACTCATTTTCCTTCTCTAATTTTGCGTTATCTAGAGATTTGGATGGTTTATACAATCTTTCGTGATTTTCCCAGAGCAAGTCCTGGTCGAACGGAAGAAAAAAACACAAGGAATAGCAGGCGTAGATCAGGACGAATTACAAGATCCAACTCATCTAGCTGATCCTGACAGTTGCTTTTGTGAGTTCAATGGGGTACAACTACACCACAAGATTTGTGATGCAGTAGAAGAAGCATCCAGTTCGCAATACCCTCACATTGCTAAAAGGGTTAACTTCCCTATGATATTGTTACATGGCTTTGGAGCCTCTGTCTTTTCGTGGAATCGAGTTATGAAACCTTTAGCACGGGTCATTGGTTCAAAAGTTCTTGCATTTGATAGACCGGCATTTGGATTGACATCTAGGATAAATCCCGTCGAGCATTCATCTCCTGTTAGCCCAGATACCAGAACTTTAAATCCATATTCGATGATGTTTTCTGTGCTGGCAACTCTATACTTCATCAACTTTCTAAAAGCAGAGAAGGCCATCCTTGTGGGGTAGGTACTATTTGTATCTTTGGTTTTGTTCTCATTCTTACTACAGAGAGAAAAATCTTGGTATCTCACTTGATGGTAAGGATGTTCTTAGATTTACTAACCTTTGCAAGATTTAGACTCCCTCACCACACCCACAATTGATATTGATATTTAAGTCAGCCGTCATTTTTTTCCATGTATGTGATTTGATACAGAAATTCAGAAAATTATAAATGCTCAACATTCTTCTATGAAACACATAAAATTATGGATAGATTTTAGCTTACTATTCATCTTATTCCCAATGAAAACATGAAGATCTATCCATTATTCTCGTTCTAGAGCAAAACTAATTGGATTGGTACCCTACACCAATTGTACATTAGGATTTGTACTTGAGAGTCAAATATTATAAGATTACTAGTAAAATCACTTGTAGTTGGTAATATTTGATGAACTCTTCTGGTTCTCCTCATATCCTTTCTGATAAGCCGAGCCCTGGTCTAACCCTGTTAAACTAATGGAATTCCAGGCACTCTGCTGGTTCCCTAGTAGCTGTAGATGCATATTTTGAGGCACCAGAACGGGTTGCTGCTCTAATCCTTGTTGCCCCTGCAATTCTCGCGCCATTCACTGCACAGAAAGTTGTCAAAGAAAAGCAAGGTGGCAGAGACAAACAGATCCCAGAGAGCAGCTTGGATTTAAGTAACCCTGAGAATCTATTTTTCAGATTTTGTAGCCTTTTGTCGAAGTTAACTAAATATGTTGCGGAGGCAATAGTGCGCATGGTGAAAGGGATGGGAGAAATGATAAACTCTTTGTATAAGAAAGCTTTATCGACAATTCTGCGCTCTACATTTGGTGTGACGGTGGTAATGAATTTTATTTTTGTTCAATTCCCAGATTTGCTAGATTTAAATTATTTGAATCTTCACTGACTTGAAGCACTGTTTACTGGTCGAGAATATTCTTGATGGCTCTGTAAATTTCCTAAAACATCATTCTCTTTGCTAAATCTTGCATATACTAAGTTCATATTATGCTTCAATTTTGGCGTATGTGTCATGCTTTAATTTTGGCATATGTATATTAACTATTATGCTTTCCTGCTTCGTGGTTTCAGGTAAGGATGATAATTGATAAATTTGGTGTACCTGCCATCCGGAATGCATGGTATGATTCAAATCAAATTTCTGATCATACTTTACTAGGCTATACAAAGGTGATTTCTCTTAAAGCATTTTCTTTGCCGTCTCTTTACTTTGGAATGTATAATGTGCGGTTGTTGTTCAACAAGCTAAAATTATTTTTAAATTCTTCAGCCACTGAAGGTCAAGGGCTGGGATAAGGCTCTTGTGGAGTACACTGTGGCAATGCTAACAGATTCTGCATCTAAACTGAAGCCACCACTAGCAGAAAGGCTGAGCAAAATCTCATGTCCTGGTAGGTTATAAATAACTTTCAATCTTTTGTACTATTGAAATTGTGCACTTGAAAAGAAAATAAAGACAAGAATTTTAATATGATTTCGCAAAGAAAAAAAGTCTAGTTGAGGTGAGGGTGTTGATGGATGAGCTAATTGTGTGCTTTAGTTTTGTAACAAATGCATGTACCTGGTCCATTACTTTTAAGTTATATATTTTAATCACTTTCAAACCTTAATTAAACAGCCTTCTATATGAATGCATAGAATCTAATTATGGTGATTCACTTAATGAACCAGTTCTCATTGTCACGGGGGATACTGATCGACTTGTCCCCTCATGGAACTCTGAAAGACTTTCACGTGCCATTCCGGGGTCTTATCTTGAAATAATCAAGAATTGTGGTCACTTACCCCAAGAAGAAAAGGCAATCGAGTTTGTGTCTATTGTTGAAAAATTTCTGCAAAGAGTATTTGGCGCTGCAGAAGAGGCACGCCTGCAAGCTGTAACTTGATATTGGTACTGATCAAACGTAACACAGTAACAGGGCCATATAGGAATCTCAACCAAGATTGAAGATTTGAAATGAAGCTCATATATCGAGGGCTGCAAAGTTTCATAAAGGAACAAGTTCCAGGCTTCTGGATACAAACAGAATATCATCATTGAGGATATGGAAACATCAATACGGTGGTATATGGAAATAAATTTGTAATTATGCCTATCACTATTGCACGCTTCTTTATATGTAAATTTACAAGAGTATATTCTTGTGTTTCTATCAGAAAGTAATGTTTCCAAAATTCACTTTTATATGTTCTTGCTTATGAAATTACATACACAGCAAGTTTTCAACAAAGAACCATTCAAGTCACGCCGCTGATATAGCATTTCTAAAAAGGAGGATTAGCTGATATGGTAAGACTAGCATCTTGTAAGCCACCGGGAAAATCAAATCCTGACATGAAATCATCACTGAATATCATAGCACCAGCTGCCAATGCTCCTGTTCCTACCCCCATTGTGAAACCAGGTCCACCCCTTTCTGTTCCTGGTGGTCTTGTGGAAGATGGCATATGTACATAACTAGCCAGCAGATTATTTGTTCTTGTGAGGAATGTCCGTATGTAACCAACATTAGAAGGTGGCGACGGCGGTGGTGGAGTTCGAGGTGATTGATAGCTAGGTCCACCAACCGGTGGATAGTTTGGTGGCTGGAAATAATTTGTAGGAATTGACATTGAAAGGGCATATTGGCTATTTGTCAGTGGAGTGGAGGACTTGCTAGTTGCTGAGGTTGTGTCTGCGACAGTTGTGGCTGGTGATTTCCTTGGGGTTCATATGGATTATCCAGCTTAATGCCACCACTGTGATCCATGAAATTAAACTCTTGCTGCCCACTTGAAAAAACCTTAACAATCAATATCATACATCTAGTGCTAAGAAAAATATAAGTTACTAGAATGAATTACCTAGAGAAGATGGACCGGGATCTTTCCTTTCCTCCTATATATGGATTGAGATATCAACAAAGCCTTGAGGTTTGTTGGAGTTCTTTTTTCTCAGCTGAAAACTCCCTACTTCTTCAACAGGCTTTGGAACCTCAGAACTACTAATCTATTTGTCCACAAGACTTTGCCTAAGAAAGATTGGCTCTCTACTGTAAACTTCAACATGAAGAGCCAAATCTTGAAAGTTTGGTTCAGAAGTGTCGACTGTAATTGAAAACTTAGTTCTCCAAACCGGATTGTTATTCCCTGAAGCATCAATCTTGGTGCAGTACTGGTTGCTAGGATTGTAACTTAAAAAGGGACGACGTCCGCCGGAGTCCTCGACTGGAAATTAAGCAGATCTCAATCCATATTTTCCCCATCTCAGGCAATCTTCAGCTGTGTGATGAACTAGTGGTAAAAGAATTTGTCCCAGTTAAGGTCCTTTTCTTGATGATAGTCAATAAAGAAGACAAAAGATATCTCCTACTTTGCATAATATCAGAAGGCTACCTTGCTTTATACCGAGGAAATTATTTATTAACTGTGTGTAGTGTTATAGAGAAGCTTTATCATCTTTTTCTAGAGAGAGACCCACGAGTGCATCACAGGTGGAAACAAAACCAAGTGCAAAAAGTCAAAGTTTCACAATATAGACTAAACATTGCAACAAATAAATTTTAGCTTCGTTTTCTTTCTTAAGCTGTCCAATAATATGCAGTCCGACATAACACACATGCTAAAAGAGCATGTCTAATGAACAGTAACTTATCCACAAATTTGAGCAAGAAACATTGCAAAAGTATTCGCAATGGCCAAACATTTTTACTGCCGTGTCTTTCACACTGGATTGTCTTGAAAGTGAAATCTTGATCACATCGAATTTCAAGATGAAATTTTGATCGGCCCAATACTCATGAAAGCACCATCTTCCACGTACCCCCCAGTTTAGAAAATGGTTGTTGCTCAGGGACGGAAACAATAGCAGCACAACATGGCATCATAATGAGGATTGGCAAACAGATTAGGATTCTAAGAGTTTCTTGGAGGGGGGGACTAACAATTGCTTTCTACCAATGGATAATGTCTCCTCATCTATGGAATAGCTAGAATTCCTTGTGTACATCATTGTGGTCGATCCCAGTATATCGTCTCCAAATCCACACGCTCTAAAGAATAACCTGTGGAGAATGCAAAGATAATAAGGCAAGACAAGTGAAATATTCATGCTTATTTGTTAAGATAATGAATGGTGATAAAGATGATAACTTCCAATGCGTATACATTTTACAAATTCAAGGCAATGCATGTAAATGGGAAACTGAAAACGAAATCATAGTCTACGAGACACATTGCTTTTAACTAGCTATCAGATTTTTTGGTAGTCAAATTAGATTTTTAAATAAAGAATGAGGCAAATACAGAGGATAAACAAGCATCCAACACCCAAAAGGTGCCCTGCATAGGTGAGTCGAAATCCCCCCGTAACTTAGTTAAACAATGCAGAAAAAAGCTAGGTCGGTCTGTTGGAACATAGTGCTCAACGATTCTATTAGTCATCTTACCAGTATCCTTTGGGAACAAAGAACTCAACTCGATGGGAGAATCAATCAATGGTCCCAGGTGTCAAGCTATTGCCAGATAACTTCAAAGACGGAAAGGGGCTCTTATAAAAGGAGCTCAAGATGCACAAGATCTCGAGAATAACCGTTAAGCATCAATCTGATATACATTTGTGTGTGAAGAACTTAGCTATGGCTTTCACACTCATTCCTAGAAAGGTTAAAAGTTTACCTTTCTTTATCGGAGCAGAGAGCAGCTATATCGTATATGTCTCTGTTCGTCAGCATTCTATGACAGTAAGGGAAATTATTAGACACTAATAACGTTTGCATATCAAATGCTGAAAGAAGCTAGTACCAACCAGTTGTATTCCTATAGATATGTTAGGCATGCCGTAGTGAACAAAATTAGAAACCCATTGAAGATATGAACTTTTTTTTCTTTTTAATGCCCTCCCGTCCATTTCACTAAACATGCCAATAATTGTTACTTGTTCTTGAAATTCCAACTTTAAATAGTAATATATTTCACTAAACATGCCAATAATTGTTACTTGTTCTTGAAATTCCAACTTTAAATAGTAATATATTTAATCAACGAGACCAACCTAACAATTTTCTGAACTATCATTCGGCCAATTCCTCTACCTTGTAGAGCAGGAAGAACCTGCAAGACTGAAACACTATTATATAAACTTGTACAGCAGATATATTTCTTGTCAAAAACTATCAACAGCAGAAGTAATAAAGCAAAGTGAAGCAGAATATAGTCCTTCAAAACAAACAATTACTCATAAGCGTTACGCTATCTTGGCATTTACTGATGCATCTTCCTTTTAAATACCTTTTCTTGTTCTTTATTTATTCTTTTTAGTGCAAAACGATGATATTCAGTAAAATGTTATCATTACAATCTACAAGAACTTTATCACAAATCAAAACTAACAAGGCTCCGATTCACAAGATTGACACAATCTTGGTAGAACAAGTCAAAAGAGGGAGAGTAGGTACAACTAACATGGCATGTTGTAGTTTTTAAGGATAAAATCTTCCAGCAATATAGCAATGAACAATTGGTAGAAAAGGATCTACGTAGTTGACCTCAAATTTATTGACAACCATGCTTAATTTGCTATTGTTCTTTTTGTTGAGACAAACAGCGATGTCGTGACCTTTTTTTTTAAAAAAAAAATAACTATTAGTCTCACCAAATCCATCAGTGTTAATTTCTCCCCTTTCCCTCGTATGTTTAATCAGAGCATTATATAGGACTGATTAAGATCAAAACCAAACTGACTGAGTTTTTAAAGCAATTGAGATCAATGCAAAAGATTGTAATTATTATCGAAAGGGTTCTTCGAATTTCTAACCATGACATCATAGATAGAAGCTGTCAATCCAAAATCCGAAACAGCGCGACCAAACCCTATCAACTGCCCATTATCAGGCGTCACTGGCATCACTCTTTTGATCCAGTCTCCACCAATGCCCATCAAATTTGACACTTCCACTGGAGAAGAATGAGTTGTTACAAATTCGGGCTTTGTGAAGACCGAGACGACGACGGAGCTGTGGAAAATGGCGGTGCGGAGCTTGCCAGCATCAACGACCTCGACTCTGCCCGTGGCGTCCACGTTAGGGAAGCGGTGGCAGGAGTGGTTGCAGAAGGTGTAGAGGTCTTTTAGATGATGCAGATTCACGTGCGATGGATTAGTGGATATGAATATCGGTGGAGGTGGCGAAGGTCTTTCGATTTGGCAGGTTATTTTGAGCGGTGGTGGCAAATAATGAATTTTGGAGGGAAAATAGCCACCGTGAGCGGCGGTTGCAACTGCCATTTTAGCCACCCTTTCCCCTCCGCCACCAGAATTCCTTTTCTACTTTACTTTTTTTATTTAATTCAATTTTCTTTTCAGTGGTTTTATTCTTTGTGAAAGACTTTTGTCATTTTCCACCTTTAACGATAGAGATGGCAAAAAAACCCGACCCGACCCGCCCCGCCCCGCCCCGACGGGTTGGCGGGGCGGGGATTGCCGCCCCGCCCCGTTTAGTTAAAAAAAAAAAAAATTGAACATTGTTTATCTAATTTTGGACATTGTTTGATTTGGATATTGATGTAATTATTTTCAATATTTTTTGCTTAGGATTATAAAATTTTGAATCGTATTTAATTGGAAATTTTTGGTTAAAAAACAAAAAACTAAATGGGGCATTAAACGGGGCAAAAATCCGCTCCACCCCGCCCCCGTCCCCGTCCCCGTCTTTGACGGGGCGGGACGGGGGTGCCCCGCCCCGCCCCGAACCCGCCCCGTTGCCATCACTATTTAACGATGAAATAGATAAATTCTGTTTGTATTTTTAATTGTTATTTAACAAAATTACTACTTGTAGAGTGATTAGTGGGGCACACACTAACTAGAGAGGGTTGTGTGTGTAGCAGGGTTCGTTATTTAAAGCCATAGGACCACACACTTTGGATCATTGAATTTGAAATCCAGCGTCGTATCTCTTTCAATTTTAAAACAAAGTTATTTTCATTTTCCCAACATATTTTGTAATTGCATTTTTTAATAGTTTGGCGTATATCATGACGAGTATTTTCAATATTAAACGAAAGGAAAAAAAAAAAAAAGCTTTCTTATTAAACATGCACGACACTCTGTGTCAGTCTAGGAACTCCTGATTATAAATTAGCTAAAAAATTGCAATGGTTGACTTTGATTATTAAAATCTCCAACTAGACATACAGTAGTTTAGAGTAGAAGGAGCTCGAAGTCAGAACTCAATAGTCTACAAGCCCGCTCTTGTGAGCGAAATTGGAAGAATATTGTCATATATTAAATAAAATAATAGACAATATCAGCAAAAATAGGGTTGTAAGACATTTTAATACAAGGTATTTATTACGGAATCTATTATAAACTAAAGAGTAATAAAAAGTATTATACATAGAATAAAACAACAAAGATTAAAGAAAAGAGTGTCTAATTTTACATCCACCCTAATTAGAACATCTTTGAATGAGTAAATTCACACCTTGACCAGGCTCTACAATCATTCTATAGGCAGGAGAATGCTTATATTTGGGAGACAAAGAAATGATGAAGTTGGAAATGATAAGGGAAATTACAATCTTCAACTGAACCATTGCAAAATTTCTGCCCAAGCAAAGCCTAGGCCCTAATCCAAATGGAATATAAACTTGGGGAAGTTTGCATGCTTTTAAAATCCCATTTGCAAACCTTTGAGGATTGAACTCATTTGCATCTGTCCCCCAAATTTCTGGATCCCTATGCAGTGTTGGGATCAAAGTCCATAGGCATACACCTTTTGGTACAACAATGTGGCCTATTTGAGTTTCTTGGAGTGCCTCTCTTGACACAAATGCTGCTGGTGGATACAATCTCAGCACTTCTTGAATCACCATCGTGACCTACAATTGAACGGTCTGAGGTTGACTCTACAGTACTTGACAGTAAAGTATTAAATAGAGGGTGTGTACCGTTTTCAGCTTCGGTAGTGAATCTGCATCGATCTGCCCACCATCTGAACATACTTGAGCTATCTCTTTGCGTATACGAGCTTGCCATTCGGGATGCAAAGCAAGAAGAATTAAGCACCATGATGCAGCAACAGCAGTGGATTCGTGTCCCGCAAAATATATGTTCTTGCAATTATCGACTATGAATTTCTTGGATGAATCCTTTCCCACATCATTTATGGCTCCCTCTAAAATTAACTGTAGTAGATCCTTTTCAAACGATGATGTTTCTATGCATGCCCTTTCTCTTTCATTTACTGCTTCCAAAATCAATGCCTCTATCTCTTTCTCCAAATTCTCGACTTTCTTTTGTTGCGCACTTGGAAGTAACCTGCGATGGTGCACTCTAATAGGTTAAACTTCTAGACGAGATGATCATTCCAACACGCACTTCATTTTAAAGAGATGTTCGTGTTGAGGGATAAATCTCATATCGAATTACGATAAAATGAATATACAGTCTATAAGTCATTGGGCTACTAAACTCAAATGAGCTATTCGATCTGACAAGAACTAAAACAAGCGCAAAGAATAATGATGAAATAAATATATAATAGAACCCAACTTCTTACACTTTGTACGTACCCAAATGTATGGAAACCGAAGAGAAAGCACTGGTTAGAAATGGCTTTCTGAAGTGCTCTAAGCTTTGAGAAAATTTCTTTTCCTTTCGTATAAGAGCCCCCAAAGCAAGCTTTTGAAATTACATCTGCTGTAAGACTCCTTAAATACTCTTCAGCTTTGATCTCTGCCATAATGCCACCTTGTGATTCTATGCATCCCTCCCATTTGCTAGTTAATGTTTTAGCTGACTCCAACATCAATCCAACCATACCCTGTCATTCCAGTAGAGGGCTTTTGAATCAATCTTTATTAGGGATTCGCCAAAAAAAAAAAAAGAAGAAGAAGAAGAAGAAGATGTAAATGGCATGTTCAGTACTTTCGACCCGACAAAATCAAGAAAAAAAAAATGAAAAAATCGCAATATTGGTCAAGTTGGTCCTTAACATTTCGTTATACTTGCAAAATCAGTCTCAGCAATGGAAACTGTCTAAATCTTTGTTAAATATGCTTCAATTCAAATTTCTCCATACTTTCACTGAGTTGTCATTTTGACTGAAATGTGGACATTTTTGCCGTTGCGAACAGATTATACAACTATAATAGATCGACTTGCTCCTTTTAAAAGGTTAGCGACCAATTTACTACTAGAGCAATGATATGGAAGCCAGAAGTGCAATTCTTTTTGGAAATAAGTACGCGATAAACTGCTCTTATCCTTCCATCTGCCGATGTTTGGTACATATTAAAATCTGATTTTAATCCAAGTCAAAGTTAAACAATCAATATTAATCACATCTTTCATGGGTCCCACAACTTTTCAACCACACATTTCAAAAACTTTTATCACTATCTACTAAAAATCTAATTTTAATCATCATCAAACATATTTATGCCAAATAAGTTTCTAGAAAAAGAAATTTACCTTAACTTTGTCCATGAAGAATTCTGGGGCAACAATTTTTCTCTGTTGGGCCCAAATACGACCGTTGGATCTCAAAATGCCATTACCAAGCATGGGAGCTAGTCTTTTTGTGACATATGAAGGCTTGCCTAAGTCTAAAGATGTACTTTGATTCATCTCCTTTACTAGCTCTGGATGGTTCACATACAAATGCTGCTTGTTCCCTGTTGAATATGTGTAAATCGGCCCTGCATCGATTCATGAAAATCTCTTAAACGTCCTTATAGTTCGTTAAATAGTATAAGTTGTACAGTAGTAGATTGTATTAAAAATAAAAAGAAGTCTCGTACCGAAATCGTGGGTTACGTACGATACTATCGAATTTAGTCTAAATTGGCCCACACCAAGTCCAAAATCTATGAATATTCTCATACACACTGCTCATGCTTTTGCATTATTGAATACATGCATGTGCATTTGTTTTTTATACACATTTTAGTTTTCAATTTAAATGCTTTGTCTCCCATGAAAAATTGTTCAGATCAAGGTGGTCCTTAAGGTTGATATAGACATTATGCATGTGAAGAAACACGAAAAAATAATTATATAAAAGTCCAAGAACTTCAAATTAATTCACGGATACGTTCAATTTGCACATGACTTGTGACCTACTTTTTCCAACATTCCTGACTAGGTGAAAATTTCTAATATATACACGTAACATAAAGTGTGCCCTACTGGCCTACGATGGTCGGAGAAATGCATCCAATCAATATAGGAAATGAAACGCTTTACTTCTAAAGCATATTTCACACAATAACGATAGATAAAACGAGACACTGCTTGTGATGGGTTACGAACCGGTAATTTGAACTTTGGGATTACAATATTTTTTCACTTTTGTCCAATACGTTTGATTATTAATGTATTTCGTTGAATGGTAAACACGTGTAGTTTCATGTCTCCTCTATAGTTTGTTTTTAATTTGTATAAATAAGGGATACCATACAACTATACAAGTTTAAACAAGGGATGAAAATTGGCACGTGACAAAACCTCAGAAAAAGGAAAATTGTGGAAATTGGACATGACAGACAGGTGTCCAACATGTTAATTGCACAATTGGCACCCACATCAGAAGTTTAAAGGTGGGGTTTTCTCGATTTGATTGACTTGAAACGAATTGTACGTGGGTCGTGATGACCTTAGCGAACTTATCTGAACAACTCATTCAACCCCTTTCTTGGTCAGTACGGAAAAAAGTTGTTGAGACTTCGGTAATATGTCTAACGCGGTACATTATAAATAAAACAATTAATTAATTAATTAATTTTGCATTTATAGTGACAGGTTATGGACTTTTCAAGGGTTAAACAATATTATCACAAAGAAATTTGTTTAATATATATTCTCCAATAATTGTATCTAACATAGTTGTCATGTAGAAATTATTATCATCTAATGAAATCAAGACACGAGTCCAAAATATGATTACGTGGAGCTAAACAAATTTAAGAGGATGTGGATGTGACAAAATTCGATAAATAATGACGATATTTTTTAGACACTTCACCAATTTAAGTTTACTAAAAACTAATTTAGATATATAAAATAAAATAAAATGAGTTCATACACGATAAAGACCCGATAGCTACTCAGACTATTGCTAAGCAACTGTAATAGTATATGGCAAGAAATTGTTCTCTTGCCCATCGTAGATAAGATAAAATTGCCAACTTGTTGATGTAACATAAGAACATTACTTACGGTTCTCTCCAAATGTGAGAATGTTCATACACGATATAGACCTGAATGCCACTTAGACTAATGTTAAGTGACTGTATTATTACATGGTAAGAAATTGTTCTCATGTCTATAGTGGATAAGATAAGACTGCCACTTGCTAATGTGATTGGAGAGTTTTTCTTACGGTTCTCTTCAAAGGTGAGAACCGTAAGAATTTCCACTGTCAGCACGAGAACATGAGTATTACATGTCATAACTCTTTTCTACAAGTGCACCCTAGCTACCACTTTTCAATGCACATAACTAGCACTTGAATGAGATAATGCATTTCTTTTTCTTTAACAAGCACTAGTGTGTTTTCTTTAAAGATAGTATGTTTGACCTTACTTTGGCCCTGCTTAAAAGCAAACAAGAATAGGTTGTTTTGGACAGTATCAGACTTGATACTGTTCAAACCCCGTCTTTCAAACCGACCATTCATGTTTAGAACTGAATAATATAATAGACAAAATGGCTTAATAACAATCAAGAAGTTGCAGAAATGGAAGTTTCTATGAAACACAAACCCATAGATGAAGCCATATTTTGTTTCACGTTTGTTCAAATGAGGAAGAAAGAATATAAGACTGCTATGAGAAAGAATAGAAATTGTACTTTACCATATTGTTTTCTCCATTGTTCAAAATATGGGAAGAGTGTTGATGTATAGTTGTGTGCAACAAATCCAGTGTTTTCTGCACCAGTATTCTTGATTGATGATGCTTGAATCCTCTGCATCTCAGGCACATTTCCATACAGAAAACATGGCTTTGGCCCTCTGATTCCTTGCTTTTCAAGTCTCCACCGTAGCCGCCATGGATTCACCCATACAGACACTTTCTTGAATACAAATATAACTGCAGAAAGAAGGAGAAGAAGAAAAAGATAAGGGGCTTTCATTCTTGGGCTTCTATTTGATTTCTCCCTATTGTTTTCCTCTCTTTACACTATATATAAACACACTTCAAGTCTTGAATTTGGTTAAATATAAATCATTGCACAAGTTGATCATTATCTTTAGTTAATTAATCAAACAAGATATGTACGAGTCTAATATATAAAACGACTAAGAGGTGATTGGAGCAATTGGAATGATTTGTCATATTACAATAATAAATGAAGGCACGTTTGGTATACCATATTGAATCTATACGATTAGCGAATAAGATTTGATTGGATGTGAAAAAGTATAGTCCGAATAAAGAGATTATTTCACCATCCGCACTAAAGGCGCCGAGTGCAAGTGAGGTTAGAGTGAAGACATAATCTTCCTAAGTTTACAAATAAATATGTTGATGACACTTACGGTATTCTCGTGGAGGTTGGGATGAAACTATAGACTTTTCGAATTTGGGATACTATAATAAATTTACAAAATTTTCTTCGAGTAGCAAATCTGAAAGTGATTAGGGGCTAGAAAGATATTACACCCGATGTATGATGACGAGGAACACGACTAGGGATAATGAAGTGGAGTTTCTTTTAGAGGTGGGCACGAGTCTAGTTGTGTCAATATCAAGCCCAATTGACCACTGAACCAACCATTCGTATGGGGTAAAAATCCAACTGGAAAAACCAAACCGAATATGTTCAAAATCACCCTAATGTGGGTCGGTTTGGTCGTTTCAATGTATTTTTCACCTTTAGATTTTTTAAGCCGATTATTATAATTGAGATTTTCAAGATGCGAAATCCCAACTAAAAGTCAACCCGACTTGTCGTGAACCCAACCTGAGTACAATTGGATAATGTTCACATAGTTCTTGTTCACGTCTTGTTTCTTTAGCTCTTATATTGTACTCTCCGTCTTCGAATGGTTTAGTTTTTTTTTTTTTTTTTGTACCATTAATTGGAGGTTAGACCGAGCCCTCCTTCTATGTTGGAGTTAGGGGCATAATAAATGATTAAAGTAAATGTACGAATAGGAAAGTAAGCGATGTCCACTTTTAATTGTTCAAAAAATAATAATGTATTTTAATTTATTGGATAATTAAAAGTGACCCGTACGATCATCTATATTGACGTTAAATTTTACTTTTTCGAAATACATTATCCTAAAATAAGTAGTGCGTAAGCATCTTGTGATTACGACTTTCTTGTTAATAATAATAGCATCAATGTGTCTTTTCCTGACTACTTCATTAACTTGTGCGCTTCACCAATTACCCATACACGTGATGAGTCAATAGGACATTATGTAATGATTTAACTTAAAAGTCGGTAACATAAGTTCTAAATTAAGTAATTACTCGAGTCAGCTTTTGAACATGGGGTCGATTTTATTCGACCATTTTCTTGAAGAAGTCAAATCTCCCTATAATAAAGCGTTTACTACAAATGTTTGAAATAAAATATAAATAATTAATAGAATCTCGACCGGTTTAATCGTAAAAGAATTGATAGCCATTAATGAAAAAGTTAGATAAAAGATGCATTTCAATTTTTGATATACTTCTCGTTATCATGCGCATAGTCACTATCATGATGGAAATATGTCAGAATTCCTCCCAAAATATCAAGAAATGTCGAAATCGCGAAGAAACTATGAAACCCTTTTGACTAGATTTTTTTGGCCTCCGGAGAACTTAAGAAGAAATAAAATGTGGATACTTTAATCAAAGACGTAATATACCGTTGAATACTAAAATAACTTATCGGGATTCGATTTGTGTAAGTTATCAAACGTAGGGTTACGTTTAACATGATTTTTGAATAGTCAAAGGAGCTTCCGAGACTTAAAAGTTATTTTTAGGTCGGTTTTCAGAAACCTGGTTCGATGTGATTTCCTTTGAAAGCTCTTTCGAAAGGAAAAAAAAATGCTTTTAGGGTCCGTTTGGTAGCCTAGAAAATGAGTGGAAAAGGAAAATATTTTCTAACTTTAGCCAATTAAGGGTGTTTGATAACACAAATTTTTCTGACAAAATGTTTTCCAGATTTTTCTAGGTACAATCATTTGATGCACAATAGCTTGATTTTGTTTTCCCACCTTTTTTTTTTCAATGGAAACAAATTCTAGATATAATGGTAAAAAAAAATTCACTTTTATTGACAACTTTCATGCAAAACAAAGTCAAACGAATGATATTCGACATAGTAATTTTTATTATTTTTTAAAATTGGAACAAATTTTAGACCCAATGGTAGAAAAAATTATCACTTTAGTGGACAAATTCCATAAAAAACGAAGACAAATGGACACCAAATTTTCAACATTTGTCATGAAAAATTATACCAATCAAACACAATTAATTACAATTCTCAGTAAAACATTTTCTAGGAAAATCGATTCCCTATAAAACATTTTCTTTCCACTCATTTTTCACTCTTACAATCAAACGGACCCTTAGAAATTAGTTTCCAAACACTACTAACTAAAATAACTTTTATCATAAAACTTTTATATAGGAGGCAAAAGTAAAAATCCTGTCAAACGGGCCATTGCCCCCTGTTTGGTATAGATTAAAGGGAAGATTACATTTATAAGGGGTTTACTTTACACCATTTCAAAAATACAAAAACAAGTTTCAAATTTCAAAAATCAGGGTTTTAATATTTTTATTTATGAAATAATAAATTATTAAATCAATTTAATATTACATATTTAATTCTAAGAGTTTGGTCACAATCTAAGAGTTTTTAGGTCACAATTAACCATTTTATTAGTAACAAATTATTTTTTGATTACAAATCAAAATTTTCATGTGTCACATTATTTTATAGTCACAATTTAAAAATATTATAGGTCACATTTTGTTCATCGATTACAAATTAAAACTTTAAAGTCACGATTTCTTTATCGGTCACATATTACAAATATTATAGGTCACAACTTATCATACCGTCACAAATTATCAAATTACGGTCACAAATTAAAACTTTAAAGTCACGATTTCTTTATCGGTCACATATCACAAATATTATAGGTCACAACTTATCATACCGTCACAAATTATCAAATTACGGTCACAGATCAATAAAAATTATATGTCACAAGTCACGTATTTTCAAATTTGTGGGTCACAGTTCGATAACTAAGTCACAGATTAATAGTTAGGTCACAGACACCAAAAAAAAATCCACAACAATTCAATAGCTAGGTCACAGCCACTAAAAAAATCATTACAGTTCAATAGCTAGGTCACAGACACCAAAAAACCCACCACATGTTCAATAGCACGGTCACAGACAAAAAAAAACCACAATTCAATATCTAGGTCACGGACACCAAAAAAACTAGGTCACAGACAAAAAAAAAACATCATAATTCAATAACTAGGTCACAGACACAAAAAAAAGCTAGGTCACAGACAAAAATAAAAAATCAAGGTTCAATAACTAGGTCACAGATCAAAAAAAAAAACAATCACTGCCACCACCCAAAACATACCACTGTTCACACATCCGCCACCACACCCACATATAAGCACACAGATCCATCTCCAACACATACAGATCCCCACAAACAACGCACACCCATAGCACATCATCTCACACCCACTGCACTGCCTTTCTACCATTCCAAAATTAAAAATCTGCTCAAAATTAAAAATTAAAAAAAATTAAAAAAAAATCTGCTGCCGTTCAGCAGCGTCCACGCTGCTGAACGGCAGCCTCGCAGCGTCGCCGCTGCCGAATCTGCCAGAAATGGGGGGCTCGCCGGAGCGGGGGAATCTGCCGAATCTGTCTAGAAGAAGGAGGGGGAGGGGAAGGGGAAGGGGGAGGAGGAGGGAGAAGGGAGGGGGAGAGGCGGCGGTCGCCGAAGCAGGCGGCGGTCGGAGTGGTCGCCGGAGAGGCGGCGGTGAGAGAGGCGTGAAATGAAAAAATGAAATGAATTAGGGTTTAGTATGGTTTTATATTTAAAATGTGGTGGGGGTAAGTAGTAAGGGTAGGTATATAAATTAATTTAATTTTATAATATTATTATTAATTAATTAAATTTATAAAAACCTGAAAAGTGAATAAAAAAGTTAAAAATCTGAAATTTTAAAATGTAAAAGAAAAAGCATGGTTTGGTGTAATTTCCTCTAGATTAAATCAAAATTTTAAATTAATTAATTTGACTTGAAATTAAAATTAAATCTTAATCTATATCAAATAGAGGTTTAGTTATGTTAAACCGAGTAATCTAATTTAGGTTGGGATGATTAGACCACCAATCCGATATAATATTTGGGTCATGTGTTGCTAGAAAAGCCGAAAAAGGAATGGCCCAGGTTACTAAATATCACACTAAATGGGCCAAAGGGTATTACGAGCTTGATGGTTTATGGGTCGTCATATAGTTCTTCCCCGTCCTAAATTTTTGTTTTAATTTTACCTTTTCTTTCACTTTGATCACATGTCACCAATAATTCTTACCACTTCACAAAACTATTGCAGTAGGGAGCTGCTAAAACAAAGAGAGTCCTTCTTATTTTAAAAAGAAAAAAAAAAAACCATGTTTAGTCCTTTCGTGATGGTTTTACGTCGCATTTATAGTGACAACGATTTCTCTTTCTTCTTGTACGTATCAAATTAGCAATGCGAATCACAATGAACTTTTAAGACTTTTTTATGGCCTTGCTAACAAAGACAAAAATTTATATAACAATGTCATGGACGATTCAAAGTTCATGATTATCAAGATATCTTGTTTGCTAATTGACTGCTTGAAATACTCAACTTGATCAGAATAGTTACATTTTAATAGGACTAGTCACAGCTAAACGTGCGTTGCACGTTATTTTGAAATGCTTTATAAATACTGTAAAAATGATATTTGAAAATCAGTGAATATAAAAAATAGTTAAAAAACGGTTTATGTGAAATGAGTTTTTTATACAATACAATTATTTATTTACATGTATGATAATAATTAACATTGATTTTTATATATCCTGTTATAAATAATTCAATTAATTAATTCTTTGAGTTCGTGTATGCACACTTTATATATTTTGGGGACTGGTCAATTACTCTAGAAATACTACAATTCAGTTATATATGTTTGTGTATGTATACTAATTAACATTTATTTATGGATATGTTAAATATAACATTAAGTCATCAAGTTCGTGTATACATGTTTTGGGAGCTATTCAATTATTTTAGAAGTAAATAAATTATTCAAGTTCATGAACACATATTTACTTTTAAGATTATTCATTTTATCATAAATTATTATAGGAGTGAATAAATTATTCGAGTTCATGTACACTTATTTAATTTCAATATTATTCATTTAATCTATGATATAATGTCATTTGTCTGAATGTATATAAATTATTATTTTTTCTATCTATTAATTCAAATTAGTTAAATTTCATGTTGGTTTAATATTACACCCCCTTTGTTTAAATGTATATGCATTATTCTTTTTCTATATTCATTGATTCAGATTAATTAAATTTCATGTTCATGAATCAATTTGATTGCTCTGGTACAATTCAAATATTTATTTGTGTGCATGTTTAGTAAGTAATATTCAATTAAATATGTATTGAAAACGAAAATTAAGGTACTATTGAAATAATTAAACTGTAGTATGGCTAAAATTGTCTAAAAATGATTCTCATTTGATGTGATATTTAATATATTATAGATTATAAGAACTATTGAATAATAATTTTAAAAAGGCACGACCATTTATATAAAGTTCACGTATCGTTCGTATAGTTAACTTGCCATTACATGCCGCCTCATTGTCATGTACGGACTTCACTTGTCACCTAAATTGTTCGTTAGTTTTGACTAATGAAAGTTGATTTATGTATAGATATGTAATAAATTTATTATTTTGAAATAATAATCCATGATGAACCAAATTCATTATCTATTTTAAAAAGTTAAAATAGAAACTTTATTAGGCTTTATGATTATCTTACAATGCCCTGAACTTATGATTTTGTTCATTTGGATTTTGAACTATATAGTCTAACATCAAATTCTTTTAAATTCAGCACATTTCTCTTTATATGATATATAGTTTCTATTTGAGTTTCATTCGTTAAAATTCAATTTTCTAAAATTATTTTTAACTCTATATCTCCCAATAAAGTAATTTTTATACCTAAAATCAATGTTTTTTTTCTTAATTTTGAACCTACATTTTAAAAAAGAAATACTTTTTACAAAATTTATTTTAAAAGTAGATGGGAGCATATGATTATATGTAGAATTTTCCTTATGTGTTTCTCTCTATACCCTGCCTGAGCGCACATTAGAAGGTTCAATCTACATACGCTGTCATATACAGAGACATATATACATCCGTATGTGCGCGTATATGTGCAAAGAGTATTCAGTACCGCATTTTGCAAAGGGGGAGCAAGTGAAATTTATCTCATGAATTCCGTTTGAAAAATTGGGTGGACAATCCCTCCTAACATTTTTTCTGGGTTCTGAGATTTAGGGTTTGTTCACTGAAAAAATCTATATACGTTGCGAGCTGAAATACATATACGTTTGTGTATGAATTGTCTGTGCATAAAATTTAGGGTTTTAATTTTTTTGCGAAGATTGTATATCAGTGTTGTGTGAACGAAGATGGATGTGAGGAGAATAACAGCGAATCCGCGGCCGTGCTCAGGGCGGCGAGTGTTGGCAACGAAGCGGCGTCGGGGCTCAGATGGACTCGTTAACTGCGTGAAAAAGCTGCAAAGACGTGAGATTTCCTGCCACCGTGCTTTCTGTATGAGCGATGCTCAAGAGCGGTTCCGCAACATCTGCTTGCAGGTTCGTTTCCAGAAAGTGTTCATTGATTATTAGTTTTGTTCTTATTATTATAATTACTTTTTTTTTCAATTGATTTGAGCTATGGAATTGGCTTTAGGAAAAAATCCTATGAATTGAAAGTTTTCTTGGTTGGGTATGTGATGATAAATGTTGTAACTAGCAATTGGGGTTTCTGGTCCTCGAGTAAGGGTTTCTTTTGTTTCTAATCTTGATGGGGATTTTGAACGTCGCTGTTTATCGGTTGAATTTGACATGTATTTTTTGATATAGATGTATATCGCAATATCAGAAATGGATGAACAGAAACTGCACAGATACTTTTTATTGGCGTTCCTGGGAGAACATATTGAAGATTTCTTATTAAATATCACAAGGATGCGATCTTTCGGATTATATGACTTCTAGTGTTTTGATTGTCCATCTAATTGACGAAAGATTGGTGCTTTGAAAATAATTGATTTTCTAAATTCTTGGGTTGAAAATATGTGCCAAGTTTTCTTAGCATTTATATTTATATTCTTCACAATCTTTCTATTTATTTATGCATTTTTGTTAAAGTTGTAAGAACATCTTTTTTAGACTCGTAAAATTTTGCCATCATTGTTTTATTTGTCAAGTAGATTACAAGCGGCCAGTTGAGTCTTCGTACTAATGTTTAAAACATGAATCTGGACTTTGAAAAATAGAGTCCGCTAGACTTGTACCTGGTGAATTTTGACAAAGTTATATGGTGACAAAATATGTATAGACATGTATAATAAAGCTCATCCTATTTTATGTTCATATTAAAAGTGTCTAGCTTTTTATGCGGACATTGTTGTATAAAGCTTGCTGCTGCGTCATTGCACTTGTGCAGCATTGCAATTTCACAAATAAGAACCAACAAGATAATATCTGTAGAAGAATGATCATAATCTCTATGATCATGACATTATTTGATTATTTTGTTTTGTTCTAGTGAATGAACAGGAACGCGATATCTTATAGGCCTTTTGCACTATAACTGTCGAATCATAGAAGCCTATGTATTAGTGCAGAAGCTGTATCTATACAAGTTGTAGCCCGATCCACCATTAGAAATGAACCTAAGTCAAACCCCTCATCCCAGCTATGATATTTCTAACTTCTGCTCTACCTCATCACTGATTATTTTGGGTTTATTTCTTTGGGATGTGCCAAGAGAAACTCAGAATTTCTTGAAACAAAAAAGAAACTAGAATTGAAGTCGGAATTTGTGGATTGGTTTATGGCTCGTTGACCTGACAGTGTTATATATATATATATAAATATCAACTTTGGTAACTAAATTGGGTGGGGAACATATGTATAATTGAGAAGGATAAATCACATCTATTATGTCAGGTCTTGGAATGGTCGAGTGTCACTTAATTCAGCAAGGTCATTCTGTTGTACATTTTCTAGCAATTCCGAAGAGTTCTTGCTCTGTCCAATTTGAGTCATCCTAATTGGAATGAGTCAGCTGAATATTATAGTGTCACATTGCAAGGTGGCGATAGCTTCATATGATATGTCTTAGATAATATGATGTTACTTGTATTGTTAAGATGGTATGACATGCAGCAAACTAGGTATAGCTCTGCTCATTACTTTATACTTCACTTTTCAACTCACCTCTCCCGCTGTATGTGCACGCTTTTCTTTTCTTGTCACAGAATCTCTTCTTAGATAAATTTTCTTATGATGGCTTACCAAGTATATGCTTGGTTCAGGAGGAATATGATACTCATGATCCCAAGGGTCAGTTTTCCATGATGTTGCCATTTCTCAAGAAGAGGTCAAAAATTATTGAGATAGTTGCTGCCCATGATATTGTCTTTGCTCTTGCTCAATCTGGTGTTTGTGCAGCATTCTGCCGAGGTAAAATCATCGAGGAAATATTGTGAACTTTTGCAAATATTTTCCCATCACTTGTCATATGAAAGGTGCTAATGTTTATTACTTGATTGTTGCAGTGACTAACAAGAGGATATGCTTTCTGAATGTAACTCCTGATGAAGTCATTCGGAGCTTATTTTACAATAAAAATAATGATTCCCTCATCACCGTTTCAGTTTATGCTTCAGATCATTTCAGTTCCTTGAAATGCAGAACCACGGGGATCGAGTACGAAATTCCACCTTCCATTTCACACAGTTTCTATTAGTTCTACTGTTTCTCTTACTTGTATGACATCCGATAACTATTTCAGATACATACGAAGGGGTAAACAGGATGCCGGTTTTCCTCTCTTTGAAACAGAGTCATTGAAGTGGCCCGGTTTTGTGGAATTTGATGACGTAAATGGGAAGGTTCTTACGTATTCTGCACAAGACAGGTGTTCTATAATTATATAGTAATATATTGTCTTGTATTTCAAAAAGAGCTGCCGTTTGCTAAGCTATTTATCTTTTGGTTGTTTCCAGCATATACAAGGTGTTTGACTTGAAAAACTATACAATGCTATACTCCATCTCGGATAAAAATGTACACGAGATTAAAATCAGGTAATACTACACATTTATGTTAATCCACACGTGTCAACTTCAATGTATGTATCTGGGAGAAGACTTTGAACGAATTCGGATAATAGTCCAAGGATGATTAACCTTTATCTTAAATAATTTGACAAGATTCTTATCATGTCACTCCTGCTTTGCCAAGTCATGTAGTTACTGTTTAATATCCCAGCATAAGCAACTTATCTAAAGTGCTTTTTCAATGCAAGGCGGATCATTTCTACAAAATGCTGTATTTCCCATTCGTGGCAAGATGAAAAATATATATGAGGCTTCAAATTATGTATTAGGTAGGAAGACATTATGCTGCATGTTTAAATGTTTTTCGAGAACATTGTAGTCACTTATCACTATGTTCTTATTCTATATGGGATTATAAATAGGCCTGTCGGAACTGGGTGATACTAATGTTTATTTTCAGTGGACTTCTGATAGAAAAAGGCTTGCCTGTGTCTACATAGGGGGATACATCTTGAAAGTATTTATTTCTGTGAGAGCATATGAAGCAGCAGGTGCCTAAAAGCGTGGTTGAGCTCATTCACGTTGTCACCTTAGTAGTCCAGAATGTAATGAATGTTGCCTGTTGTCTTGAGATATTGAACTGTCAACAAAATCCTTGCCGGCTTACATAATTATATTTATTTAACCTGTACTTCATACATGTCCTTATGGAAACAGTCCAGGAATCATGCTACTGATATTTAACAAAGCTAGTGGCCACGTTCCTCTAAAGATTCTGTCCATTGAGGATGGGACTGTTCTTAAATCCTTCAGCCATCTCCTCCATAGAAACAAGAAGGTGGATTTCATTGAACAATTCAACGAGAAGCTTCTTGTCAAGCAAGAAAATGAGAACCTACAGATTGTTGATGTAAGCTGTTTGCCATCTTGTGTTGCTTTGATAAAATCCTGTGGATTCTGACATATTTTCTATGTAGGTTCGCAATTCAGAACTAATAGAAGTGAGCAGAACCGAGTTCATGACCCCATCAGCATTTATATTTTTGTACGAGAACCAGTTATTCCTGACATTCAGAAACCGAACAGTTGCTGTTTGGAACTTCCGTGGGGAGCTTGTGACTTCATTCGAGGATCACCTTTTATGGCACCCAGATTGCAATACGAACAACATATACATAACAAGTGATCAGGACCTTATCATTTCGTATTGCAAAGCTGATTCTGATGATCCACTATCAGAAGGAAATGGTACGTTCTCAAGGAAAGTTAATACTTTGGATAGAAAGATTTGTATTACCAAATGAGTTCATTATTCTAGCAAATCTCATTACTTTTGAATATTTTAGCTGAAATATAGATTATCTTTGACAAATTGGATGTTGCTTTACTTTTTATCTTCATCTAACCTTTTTGATATTGCTTTGCATGCTAAACTTTTTCACAATTGCTACAGCTGGTTCGATCAATATCAGCAATATCTTGACAGGGAAGTGCCTTGCCAAAATAAAAGCAAGCAATGATTCTCTCGTGGAAGATTGCAGTTGCAGTGCGAGTTGTGGGGGCAAAATTTGCAACTCAAGGAAGCATATCCAACCTTCTAGAATGAGGAGCACTGTTACAGAAGCTTTGGAAGACATCACCGCTCTCTTCTACGATGAAGATCGCAACGAGATATACACTGGAAATCGGCTTGGCCTTGTCCATGTATGGACTAACTGAAGTTGTTTGTTGTCTCATTTCCGTATGGATCAGTATATACCACTGAATTTGTTCACTAGTTCTCATTCCATGGCATTTTCATGCCTTGTATCCTTCCCACTTGCATTTTACACATTTCAAGCCTTTATCAAATTAGCCTATTGGGCCGTGGCAACGAGACTCAGATGTTATAGCATTTTATTGTGTAGATGTGTGTCTAAGTAAACTGTAATGAGCCTCTGGTTGTTGCATTTGCATTTTAAGTGGGTTGATATTATGTTGTGATAGATGATTTTGAATTGTAAGATTTTTATATATGAAGTTACAATTATACGTAATTTGTTAGGTATTAAAAAATAAAATAATAGTTGCACATTTATATAATTAAACAATATAATATAATATACATGTTAAAACAATTGTTCTGTGATAATTTAATTTATAGTACACTAAAATAAAAATATGTATGAAAGAAAAGTTAAACGCTATCTATGAATCTCATAGAATTACGCTATATGTGAAATTATTAATATTTTAATCAAAAAAATACATAGTTCGTATAAAAGTATGTCAAACAATCAATTTAGTCCACGTTTGGCCCTCTTTCTTTCAATTTTTAATGTTTGGAATAATGGTTTTTTTTTTCTTTTAGAGAATATGTGGTTGGAAAATAAAGAAAAGTTTTTAATGTACGTGTAATATTATTTTTGTAGAAGATTGTGTGATTGAAAATAAAATAGAAGAAAAAATGAAAATGAGAAGGGGCAAACAGAGGCTTAAAGTTAACACTATTCAGATTGACAATGCAACGGATCACATTTTTAATAACAACTAGTGTGGTAAATATGTGTTGCACATTAATTGGATATTATTAAAAATAAGTGTATAACAAAATAAAGAATAAGCCTATAAAAGTCGACGTACAAGTTATATTCACAAACTTGACATACAAATAGAAACCAATTTGAGGATCCTTATCAGATGCAATCCATTCACAATATAAGTTTATATATATATATATATATATATATCTTCTATATATATAAAGTGTCTATGAAACGGAAATTCTTGTTTTAACGGAAAATTTAACAGAATTAGTTGTTTTAACGGAAAATCTAATTTCACCGTTAGTTTTATTGTTTCCATTAAAAAAATTTAACTCCATTATTGAGGCTTCAAAATTTACAATTCTAAGGCCCATGGAGAAGTATTGGATGTCATGCTCATTTTATAGATACACTTCTCAGGTTTCATAAACTTTCAATGTGAGATTGTGCATTTTATATATGCTCTTAACTCTAATAGTTTTATAAACTTCCAATGTGGGATAGTGACAACAAAAAAAATGTTAAAATACTCATCAAAATCATTTTCAAATGTATGTCTAATTGACTAATTTGATTTTGAATTACAACTAATTAAATTGTAATATTCACTTTCATTCTTTCATTTATTTAATTTTCAAATTTAATTTAAATTGCACTTGATTATTAATATATTAATGTTAGATATTATTTTCTATAAGTTTCAAATATTTTAATTTAACAAAGTAAACAATTTTAACATATTTATTTTTAATTTTTAGTGTTTGGACTAATTGTAGGATAATGAATCTAATTAGTAAAGATAGATTTACTTTGAATTATTTTTATATATTTATTGTACTCGATTCGACCCCAGTTGAATTCCCACGGACTTCACGTCGGAATCATTCTCGATTGTGAACCAAAACCCTTCATCTCCATTTCCAGATATCGGAATTATCAAATCCCCAGACTTTTCGTATAAATCCTATGATTAATGCTCATGTTTAGTTCTTTAATTAATAAAAAAATTAAAATTCTTCTAACACTAATTAGCAATATTATAGTATTATATTAAATGTTTAGTAAGTATTATTTTTAAATATTAAATGATTTTATGATATAGTAAAAAATCTATTTTTTTTTATAATATAGAAAAAAACTATTTTTTAACATAAAAATATATTTAATATCTTAAAAATAACTTAAATAATATTAAAAATACGAAACGCATTATGACGCTTATTCTTCGCATCAACACGTCTAAACTTGTGATTCTTGATTCTCAATATCGACGTCTCGCAACGCATTACACCTTTTAGAACATTATTAATAAATGAATGGGAAATGCAAAATATTTTGTACTACAACATTTTAGTCACTGGAAAAAAATGAGACTAAAAAAACAAAATGGATATGAAGATTATCAATTTAAAAATGCTAATAATTTATTTGGTAAAGTACATTGAACTCAATGAAGAAAAAAAATTTATTTATTTAGTTTTGTATTATAATGTTATCTATTATTTTATTATGTACAAAATGTTCATGATTAAGTGCAAAATTTAATATAATATAATAGTACGAAACACAAACTTATACATTTTAATTTATAATTTAACACTATTCAAATTAAAATTAATATATCACAATGTGTAATTATTTATCAAATACATAAACATTACATCATTAATTATTTAATAAACAAAAAAAATTATATATAAACTAAGCAAACGTGCATTGCACGTTGCTTATACCTAGTATATATATAAAGTGGCTATTAAACGGAATATGTTGGTTTAACGGAAAAACTAACGGAATTTCTTGATTTAACGGAAAAACTAACAGAATTTCTTGTTTTTAATGGAAAATCTTTTTTCACCACCTCTACATTCAAAATTATAATTAAATAATAATAATAATAATAAATTAGTTTTTGATAATTCTTTCAAATTAAAATATCTTGGAGCTAACTTATCCGAATTGACTTTTTCTCGAATTTGATTTATGTATCTAATTACGATTTATCCAATGAGACCAATATTCATATATTTATGATAACTCCATCAATATCTAAATATTTGACACAAATAAAATATAATTTGATAAATGTATCAATTAGTCTCTAACTTTCAAAATATTAAAATATAGTATATAAAAATTGAATTATATTTTATGAAAAATTTTGGGGTATTACATTTCACCCCCTTAAAATATTTTTGTCCTCGAAAATTTACCCGTCACTTACTAATACTAAGTCTAACACATGATATACATATATTATCGTAATACATATCATACTTTAGCGATAAAATGAATTGTATTATTACTTAAAAATGAGTAAAGACTTAAGCCATGCAAAAAGTTTAAGCATCCATTTGTTTCTCATTAAAAATCCATAAAAATGAAAAATATGACCGTTATCCATCACATCAATCTATCAATTTTAAATTTCTATTTCTTGTGTGGGGTCCAATAACGGCTATATTTTTCATTCTCATTCTACATTAATAAGAATCAAATGGAGTCTAAGTAAACTCATCTTCTTACCCCTTAACATACATTGAGTTTTCTGTTTGTGATTTTGGGTTGAAAATGACAGAGGGAAACACTTTATTTAATTATTTATCAATTAGATAAACATTACATCATTAATTATTTAATTAACCAAAAAAATTACATCTTTATTAATAACAAATTAATTCTTAAACAAAACTATTAAATATAAACTAAGTAAACGTGCATTGCACGTTGCTTACACCTAGTATATATATATCATCTTGATTCAACCTTAAGAATAGGAAAAATTGTATTTGAGAGCTCTCAATACATTACACGCAATATTAATCTAATCTGACAAAAATGTTCACTAATTCAAAAAAAATAAAATGAACATTTTGACACAGTTCTAATATTTCAATCATGAGATCTGAGGAACTTTTGCAGATGAAGTAAAACGTCAAAATAGATGAATATCGGCTTACCAGTGAATACGTTAATAAGAAGGATGACATTAACTGTTATTAATATAATGACATTAAAACATACATGGGCAGCGCCCCTTCTAGGGTTCGGGGGCAATGCCCTGGCAGGGGTCGACCTGACCAATCAGGTAGCGGGGTCGAAGGGCAGCGTCCATCGTGGGGGTTCGGAGGCAACGCCCCGACGATGATCGACCTGACTAGTTAGGTTACGGGGGTCATGGGGGCATCGTCCCTCATGGGGTTCGGGGGCAACGCCCCTGACGGAAGTCGACTTAGCTAGTCAGGTCGCGTGGGTTGAGGAGGTAGCACCTCTCGTAGGGGTTTGGGGGTCGAGGGGGCAGCACCCCTTGTTGAGTGTTTTTAATGGGGATTGACCGATTTTTTTGCTTTTTTTTATTCTGAATTCAAATATAAAAAAAAATTTATAAAGATTAATATAATGTTTTCTAGTATTAATATTAATAGAATGAAATGTAATTTTTTGGCAAAAGAATAAGAAATAATTTAGTAATAATTTCAAAAATATTAAAGTATTTTTTTTCTAGCAAAAGGAAAAAAAAAGTTGGCAGACAGGGTGTCCAACGTGTCTCCGCCTTGTCTGTGTAGCGCGGAGACACAAACCGTGTCTCCGTGCTGCATGGAGACACGGTCCGTGCAGCACGGAGACAATTTTTTTTCTTCTAGAACTAATATTTTATCATATACAACGGTGAGTTTTAAGAATCAATGATAGCCATCAATTAAATGTACATGATTAAAATTGTTCATCAGCCAATACATAACAACAGAGTATGCATGTAAGCGGTGATACATATAATTTTCATTTTCTTTCCTTTTTAGTTATTGGCATTTGATTTAAAACAAAAGAATTCAACATTTTTCAAGGAACACCTAAACAAATTATAGTTTCGCTGAAATTTTAAATTAAAATTTACCTAGATGGGGCACACAAGTGCTCTGCATTCCTGGAACCATTTTAAATTATTACATAAAAAGAAAAACACATCAATAAAATTAACAAGAAATTAAAATTGGAATGAAATTGAAGTTTTCAGAGAAATTGAAATTTTAAAGTACTCACCAAATATTACCGATTGTTGTGAATGGGTAGTGAAGGCGTTGAAAGGGAAGCCATAAACATGACAATTCAGTTGTTATGAATTAATGATGATGAATTGATGAATGATGGAGTATGGATAAAATTAATTGCATGTGAAAATGGAAGATAGGATGAGTTGCGTGAAGATGAGGAGATGCGTGAGGAAAAAAAGAAGTTTTTTTGTTGACGATGAGAAATCACGACACGTAACACCAAGTTTTTTATATTGTAGTGATTTCTATAAGTTCTATTAACGGAAATTCTAATCAATCGCCGTTCGAAATGGACCTTTTAATTAGAACCATTTGCAAACTGGATTATTAAAGCTCAACATTTTCGAGTTTTCTCTAGGCTTTGAAATTTTGGTTTTCTTCAATAAACACTTGATGACTTTAATTAAGCCCCTGTTCGCTATACATTAAAATTTTCATTCTCAAAATTTTCATTCTCACTCTTCTACTCATTTTTAATCACACATTCTTCAATAAAATAATAGTTTCTTTTTTTTCAACCACACATTATCTATCAATCTACTATTCTATAATACATTCTTAAAAAATAATGTGGCTCAAACACGCCCAAGTATCTGTAATTTGAGTCCTATTTTTGAAAAAAATAAATTTGGTAATAGTATTTTTTTTTTGAAGAATTTGTAGTTTAAAAATATAAAAATGTTTAGAATATGCAAAATTATATTATTAGAAGAAGAATATGTGATTGAAAAATAATGAATTTTCAGATAACGAGGATCAAACAAACATAGGCTAAGCCGCTAAATAAAAGAAAACCTCTAATTGTGTGTATTTACTAGGTGTTTGCACAACATAATGGTATTGATTAAGAACAAAACTATTTATCATTATAATAATGGATCATCGGTGATGTGTTAACTTACGTAGAATAATAGGATATTGACAAATGAAGTGTCCATTCATTATATAAAGTTATCCTTGTGGTGACATTGGGGTGGCCAAGACTTTGAAACTTCCCAACACACTTTAGTTTACGATTTCCCAACTTTTCCCTATAACCTTCTAAGGCAAGACTCAGCCCTACAACGTCCCCTTTTACTCTCATTCACGTGCATTCCTGCAAACTTTAAAGTTGCGGTGGTTTCATTCACTTTGAAGAAACAACGATAAAAGTGTTGCGCTTGGCGACATGTTTAATACGATAGAATTACAAAACTCATTTATTGCCATTGGCAGAGTTTTTATTGGGGTTTAAAAAGTAAATTGCGCTTGAGTCTCGTCGATCGTTAACAAAGCGTCGTGCAAGGAAGCAAATTTATAGTACTCGTGTAAAATTCATAGTCATATCGGATGCACAAATTTTGATCTTCATAAAGTTATAACACTCGCTTATATTCTTGTTATCTCTCTTAACAAGTTCTATATCTAGTCAAGAACTTTTTAAGTTTTTGAACTTATCTCTCGAAGTTTAAGCCTCCATTTGTTTCCCTTACTTTTCTACTAAAAATGAGGAATATGACCGTTATACATCACATTAAGCCTTCAAATTTGAATTTCCATCTCTTCTGTGGGGTCCAATGACGGCTATATTTTTCATTCTCATCCTACAATAATGTGAATCAAAGGGATGCTAAGTTCCAAATCTTTCACGGAAAATTATTTTAGCTTCGCATGGCCATTAGGAGGATTGCTCGTCAACTAGATCAGATTGGAGAAGACGTTATCAACATCACTTTGAACCAATTGAATATGTCTTTCGTAATTTCAATAATTCTTGAATGTTAGGAATACGATTTCACTTCTAACGCTTACAAGATATATGATTGCACGAGCTCAAAAACTAGCAGAGAAAACACTTACGGTTTATTTGATTGCATTTATTTTTTTATGGAAAATGTCATTTTTTTCCTCAAATTCCTACTTTTAAATATTTGATTGCTATTTTTTCATTGAAAATATATCTAATTTTCCTTGTTTTTAAGAAAAATGTTTTTTTTTGGGGGAGAAGTAGATTTTTATTTTCCTCAAAATAAGGAAAATATTTTCTTTTTTAGTAGATATTTTTCATGCAAATCAAATACACTCTCATGGTTTGTATAATCTTATATCTATTTCCAAGTTTAGGGTAATCCTACGGTGAGAACAACCTTAACTTCCAAGCAAGTGTCGTGACTTTGAAATGATTTGTTGGGCCCAACCAATCGACTGATTGTCTGAGCCCATAAAATCCACTAATTTAATAATGGGCCAGGGCACTGGTCCACTCCTCCAACTTTTATTATATTAAAAATAATTTTTTATTAATTACATTTTTAAACAATTAATCATTTAATCACGTTAAAGTTGACTGTTTTGGAGTCAAGAGCATTATAATTCAAATAATTAATTAATTATTACTTGTAGCCAGTAGGTCCCATATGCAGGCTACATTATTTTCCTCATCTATCCAACGCCATTGAAGCGCCCCTCGCTGTGGTTTTTTGGTTAACTTTTGGCCTTTTTATTCTTCAAAACATGAAAGCGGCGGGCTCGAACTCGGCCCATGTCAATTTTTCATTTTGGTAAGAGTCAATCTAAATTCGATCGTCAACTTGTATCAATTTTCATTATATGTTGAGTTGTTTATTTAGTTCAAGACAACACACGTTATCAATCGTGTAATGTTTAGCTAATTGATGAATTGATACCAAATTGGATCAATTTTCATCTATTTTAATCAAGTGATTTGGACTTTGAGTTATGTGTTCCGTTCTGAAAAAATATGTAAGTTTTAATTTAAGTTGAAGACATTATTTTTCTTGCTAGTATGGTATGATCTTTTTGAGTTATGACATGATTTTCGAAATTAAATTTATGACATTATTTGAAGTAGATTATAGAGGGAAACACCGGATAATAAAATTCGAAAATACAAAAATCTAGTGTGTGTTTGAATCTCATTAAAATGAGAATATAATTTTTGGAATAGTGATTGATGGGAGAATGTGTAGTAGAAAAATGATAAAAAGTCATATGGTGCGTTTGATTGCAATGGTGGAAAATGAGTGGAAAGAAAATGATTTTCAGGGAAATTAATTGTCTAGAAAATATTTTGCAGGGAATTGTTAATTAAGTGTATTTGATTGGTATAATTTTTCGCCCGAAATTTTTTTAAATTTTCTATTCGTTTGACTTTGTTTTACATGGAAAATGTCTATTAAAGCGATAATTTTTTCCACAATTGGTTATAAAATTTGTTTCCATTGCCAAAAAAGTTATATCTATCATATACTATCCAAATACCTCTTATTACACATACCCAATGCCCAATACGTTTTTGGTGGGTGGTTGTTCATTATTTTACATCATCATAACATAATTCTATCCAATGAAATGCATCCAAATATTGGAGATTAAACTTTGAATTCTGAAAATCAAAATCAACCACAAGTTGGAAAAAAAAACCAAAAACTCAAAGTCAAATAATCTCAAATACCTACTTCCTAGATATAATTTGGAAGGTACTTTCTTAATAACTCTCAAAGATTGCTGAACTTTGAGGGATGTTGGACTAGAAGCACATGAAGAGTACAAAAATATATATTAATTGTTGATCCATTATTATTATTATGGCATTCAACATAGGATAAATTGACTAAATATCTAGAATAATAAAAAAGTGATTTGTTGCTTTTACTTGTTAGTTTAATTTCACGTTATTCACCTATTAGATATTTTAATGGTCAAAAAGTGGCCATAGGATAAAACTCCTCTCGATCATAACTTCAAAAATTCTTATATACACCACAAGGTTACATATATACTTATCATAAAAAGGTAAATAATTAGTATCACTTACCTTGACTTTTTTGAAATATAAAGGAAAAACTTGTGTAGGTAAACCTTCATCCTTCACACCATTTCTATTCCTTTGAGCTTAATTTAATTAAAACAGAGAATTTTAGAGATAAAACAAAAAAAAAAAAAAAAAATCGTTTTCTTTTTTTTTTTTTTTTTTTTAAATTTTAAATCTTAGGGTTTTTTAAATAACTCATGTCTTAACTTATGTCTTAGCTTTCATTACCTTAAATTAATTGAGTTATGATCAAGCTCGGTGATGAGTGTGTTTGGCACACGTGAATTTTGTATCATTGGAGCCTCATTTGCTTGATTAATATGTTGATTATCGAACGAATTTAATGTGTTTGCTAGTGTTTTGGTTGAAGGAATGATGAAGGAATGAAAAGAAGTTTTTGAAAAGCAAAATGAAACAAGGAAGGAAACAGGAATTTGGCACTAACTCAGCGCCCAAGCGCTACAAACTTAGCGCTCAGGCGCTGCACTAGCTAGAAAATAGATTTTTTAACAGATTTTCAACGCTCAAGCGCTGTCCCGTAGCGCTCAAGCGCCGCCGCCGCCACAGATTTTAGGTTTTTATTGTTTGGGCCGCGAAAACTCCACAAAAAGACTCCAACTTGGCCAAGAATGTATATGAAAGTATAAATAGACCTAGGGACACATTGAAAAGGGGGTTCCCACACATTGAAAAGAGGGTTCCACACTTTGTAACATTGAGAGAAAAACACAAGATCGAAGAGGAAGGATTCGAGTTCAAATCAAGGATTGGAAGTGGAAGAAGATCTTGGTGCAATAGATGATTCTTTTCCATCTTTTTATCATTTAAATCCGGTGATGTATTCGAATTTAGTTATTTATTTCATTGTTTTGATTATGAGTAGCTAAATTCATGAGCGAACGTGTGTGCGAGCGCGACGCGAGTGAGCGCTCTATATGAGACCCTATATTCTATTTAATCCATGAAATGCGTGCTATTTTTATTCAGAGCGCATGAGTGCGTTGATGATTATGATTGTAATGCATTGAATTACCTGATCAATAATTTGATGATCTATTGAGTTTCTTACGAATCGAGAGGTGAGTTTGAGACTTAGAACATGTAATAAAATCCGGTAACGAGGTATAACGTGTAGAGATACCTATACTAAGTGCTGCGGTCGTTATATGAATTCCTAGTGCCATAACTCGTTTAACTAAGGGTAATTCGCATAGAGATATGGAATTGAATTAGTTAAATAGGCTCAATGAGAACTCGAGAGGGGTAAATTGAATACGGTAGGAGAATTCGACCGAACACTACGTTAGGCTAGAATCTTGAATTGAGAATTAAGGTGATCATTAGATGAAGTTGTTTTGCCCTAATACATCTTATATACATGAATCTTTGATCTATTTGTATTTGTTATTTCATCATAATTTTCATTAGTTTTAGGCATTTAATTCATTTAAGAGAATCAATCTTTCCAACTATCACAATTCCTTATTTGATTTGCTTCCATCAAATAAGAGTTAGAAAAGTAGATTAAGACTAAAGTATAGTCCTCGTGGGAACGATAATCCGGACTCTTATGTCCACTAGCCTCCTAGCTGGTCAATGGTCGACTGGCTAGGTTGATTGACATTGACTAGCTTAACTGGTTGATGGTCGACCATCAAGTAACCGGCCTCGTCGGTCGACAAACAAGGCTCCATCACCACCACTCTTGTCAGATGAAGAAGATATAAAATTTTTGTACACGATAGAGGTGGAGTTTTAATTTTTTGGGGAGAAATTTTATCCCAAAACTCAAACTCGATAATAGGGGTGCCACTTGTATGATATTTTGCCACTCTACGACAATTAAACTGATCGACTCGCTTATTTTGAATGTCGACACCAAAAGGAAAAACTTAAGCAATACGGAGGAAGTGAAGATGATATCCCTAGCCGATGAACATCGACAAGGGATAGAGTGGCTAGTGATACAAGATATCATTAATAATTATGCAAAATGGCTAAGTCACCTGATATGCACTCACATCCCTGTCTCGTCGAATATTCTTGTCACCTTACTCCCATCCCCATATCTAGTTAAAGCGAGACGTGGTTTATCCTTTTTATTTTTTATTTTTTTATGTCTTTAGTTAGTAAAAGTTATTACTTTTTTTTTTTTTTCAATTTATTAAAAACAACTTAGGTTCTTTTTAAAAATGATAATAAATCTATTATTTTTGTTTGATAAAAAACTTAAATTTAAAATTAACTTTAAATGGGGGTGGATAGCAATCGGGAACTATGTTTCCTGTATCCGCTTTGGAACAATAACTCTCACCCCGATTATCCAATTAGGCGGGTAATCCCCTTCCCATTCGGGGCTGGACCGCAAGGGTATCGAGCTAAACAAGTTTTTTTGTCGTCCCTAATCTTGTTTGTTGGTTTCAAACCTTTCATATCACATATTCTATCTAGACACGAAGGTGATCCGACTTTTAAGTATTCAAACTTGTTTAATTTTCGTTGTACATGATGAAGTAAATACCCAACAATACCTACTACTTATTTAAAAGGTTTCAACAACAAAAATCAAAACTAAAAATTAATTATTTAATTAAAAATTTAAAAATATACTATATAAATGTAGTCCCGCTCTCTCTTAGTCATGAGTCGATGCGTCTGTGCCCATGTAACATAGTCCCTTGGGAATTGTGGTAAGAAATTCTTAACAATTCCGCCGAAACGTTAAACGTAGGTGAATTCTCTTCTCATTTTTCTACTTGACATTGAAATCCTACGTTGAAGCAAATCCATAATCTCACTTATTTCACTCCTCTTTTTAGACATTAGCAATAAATTAACCACTTGGCCAATGGTCAACGACCACAAAACTTCACAACCAAACGAGAATTCCTCTCCATCCCATGCGTTTAGCTCCCTTCAGGTTTGCAATTTTCTGTATAAATATGTACATCCCTCAATGATATTCGATAAGAGAAAATAAAATACACTCAAAATGGTTGGAAAAATCGTGTCTTGTATTGCCGTGGAGGCAGTTCTAGTGAGCATTCTTCTATACATCCCCATTGTTCTTTCTGATGATACAACAACTATTCCAGCAGACAGTGCTCAATTAAACAGTTGGTTTGATGGCATTATTCAACCAGTAGCTGCTCGGAAAGCAACCATGGACCCAGCCTTGGTCACCGCGGAGGGGCAAGCCAAGGTGATTAAATTGAAAAGCGATGGAAGTGGCGATTTCAAGACTATCAATTATGCGATAAGAAGCATTCCCGATGACAATACTAAACAAGTTATTTTATCGCTCGCACCTGGAAATTATAGTGAGAAAGTCAAGATTGGAATGTATAAACACTTTATCACCTTCTATGGGGAAGATCCAAATAACATGCCAATTCTGGTGTTTGGTGGAACAGCAGCAGAATATGGAACTGTGGATAGTGCCACCCTCATTGTGGAATCAAATTACTTCAGTGCTGTTAACTTGAAAATTGTGGTATAAATTTTATATTTATGATTATAAATATATTATCCCATTTTTATGTGATCAGTTTCCAAATTAATTCTTGATTTTCTTGCTTGAATTGAATAAATTAGAATTCTGCACCGAGGCCAGATGGTAAAAGGGTTGGAGCTCAGGCAGCAGCATTGAGGATAGGTGGAGACAAGGCATCTTTCTATAATGTCAAACTTTATGGATTTCAAGATACTCTTTGTGATGACAAGGGAAAACATTTCTATAAAGACTGCTATATTGAAGGCACTGTTGATTTCATCTTTGGCAGTGGCAAATCCCTCTTTCTGGTAAACACATATAAATCCCCAACCCCAAATCTCTCTCTCCCTTTGCGTTAATAGTCTTATCTAAAAGCGAGAATGGCACATGTATTAGTTTAATCTTATCTTCAATGCTTATGTGTATCTTCTTAAATGTATGCAGAACACGGAGTTACATGCGATCCCCGGGGATCAGCCGGCAATCATCACTGCACAGGCAAGGACAACTGACTCGGAAGACACGGGATACTATTTTGTGCACTGCAAGGTGACCGGCGGCACAGGCGGCGTTGCCTTTTTGGGCAGATCTTGGATGCCTGCAGCTAAAGTGGTGTTTGCCTACACTGAAATGGGTGGTGCAATTGACCCTGAAGGATGGGCCCTTGTAAAACCTGAACATGAAAGGTCAGCCATTTGGTTTCCTTTCATCTACATATAATCACATACATTGTTACACATTCTACGTCCTACTTTTGGTTTTATTGCTTATTGGTATGTTAATGCAGCACGGTAAGCTTCTCAGAGTATAACAATAAAGGACCTGGAGCGAACATGGATAAGCGAGCTAAATTCGTTAAGAAGCTAACTGATGCAGATGCCAAACAATCCATTAGCCTTGGCTCTATAGAGGCTTCTAAGTGGTTGCGTCCTCCTAGAAGAATTTAAAAGCTATTATTTCATTTTGTAGTCTTTAGGAAATAATATTTTTCGACTATGATGAATTCAGAGTGTGATATGACACGGCATGGTTGCTACAATCAATTCTAGGGAAAAGTACAAGTTTTTTACCTGTAATTTTTGCATATGGGACACAATGGCCTTTGAGCTATAGTCATACAATTGTGCTGTTTGTACAGAAGAAATCCAAGTGACCGAAATGACGTGGAGAGAAGATTAGATGAAAAAGTTGACCGTGTTTTAAACGGCAAATGATAGTGTCATATTACATTATGTAAACATTTATGTCAGTATTTTTCAAATTATTGGTTGCTTCTCAATTTATGTATATGATGATTTTGTGTAAAACTAATATATATACACACCTTGGTGAAATCATGCCCAACATTTATTTGTTCTCATAATCTCATGTCGCATTGAATTGAGGGTCTTTTTGGCAAATATTTTGAAAAGTCAAAAACAGTTTTTGAGATTAAGATCATCTCCAATGGTTATGTAAATTGATATTTCCAAAATCACTTTTACATCTCGATGGATCTAAAATCAAATTTTACTCCAATAGAAATATCTTAATCCACTTTTTATCTCTTGTGGATGTAAATTTATATCTTTTTTTACATTTTGTACAGGAAAATGCAATTTGCATTCCATTCGCAAATCTCCATTAAAAATCTCTATTTTGCACCACTATTGGAGTTCAAAAAATTAATTTATTGTGCATTAAACATTATAATTTGATTTTTTTATATTTGGAGTAAATATTATACAATTTCAAAATTGTATTATTAGCTTAATATTCTATTGCAAGTAAAGCCATAAAGAACCAAAACAAAACCGGCCTCAAATTTTCAAAGGGGAATATTATTTAAATTTTGTTTATGAAATTATTAATTAAAATATATTTTATAAATTAAATATATTAATGTCATAATTCTATATAATTTGGTCACAATTATCGAATTTCTATTACAAGTAAAGCCATAAAGAACCAAAACAAAACCGGCCTCAAGTTTTCAAAGGGGAATATTAATTAAATTTTGTCTATGAAATCATTAATTAAAATATATTTTATAAATTAAATATATTAATGTCATAATTCTATACAATTTGGTCCCAATTATCGAATTAATTGGTTATAAATTATTTTTCGGTCACAAATTATTTAACGATTACAAATAAAACATTTTATATGTCACAATTTGTTCATCGGTCACAAATCAAAAAAATTATAGGTTACAATTTATTTATCAATGACAAATCACAAATTTTATAAGTCACAACTTATTACACGATCACAAATTATCAAATTGCTGACAAAAATTAATAAATTTTTAAGTCACAATTTATCTATTTTTATTGGTCACACATTAACTAGTTTATTGGTCACAATTAACCAAATAATGTGTGACCAACGCCATCAAAGCCAACACCACAGTCGCAGACAACGAGCAGCACCACCATCTCAAACAAACTAACACCTACCACCAAAAACCACTATGAACACCACAATTAGGGATGACAACGAGCCGAGCCGAGCCGAGCCGAGCCCGAGCCCAAAAAAAAAGCTCAGGTTCGACTCGAGATTTTTTGTACCGAGCTTTTTTTGGCCCGAGCCGAGCCGAGCCCGGTTAAAAAAAATAAAGCTAAAGCTCGGGCCGGCTCGATTTTTTTATTTTTTTTAATGTCAAATCTTACATTTTTTATTTAAAAAATTTAAAATTTGTGCGGTTTATACGTACTACAAATTAAAGAAAAAAGTCCGGGCTCGGCTCGAACTTTTTTGTGCCGAGCTTTTTTGGGCCTAAGTCGAGCCGAGCAAAGTCGGGCCAAAAAAAATGAGGCTCGACCCGAGCCTCGGCTCATTGTAACCGAGCCTGAGCTGGGCCCGGCCAGAGCTTTTTCCAAGCCGAGCCCGAGCCAGCAAACTTTTTTGTCATCCTTAACCGCAATCAATCAAATGGATAAACCACCATGGCACCACCATCACCACCATGAGAACTACTGCCGGTAGATAAACCACCACCACCCAACAACACTGTACCATCACACCATCGCAAAACACCACCAACCGTAAAACGACACCACACAAACACCACCACCTGCAGGAGCCTAGTAGACTTGGGCTTGGTTCGAGCAAAATTGGTCCGAGCTTTTTTGGGCATAAGCCGAGCAAAAGCTAGGCCAAAAAATAAGGTTCAACTCGAGCCTTAGCGGGTCGAGTTGGATCGTGTTTTTTTTTTATTCGTTATAAATATATAATTTTTTATAATGTATTTAAAATTTGTGGAATTTCTACGTATTATAAAATAATAACTAAATATTAATATATAAAAAATACATCTAAACTTCGAAAAAAAAAAAAAGGCTCAAGGGCCGTCCCGGCTCGAGCCGACGCCCCCAAAAATGTGGCTCGACCCTCGAGCCTTTTTGACTCGCTATTCGCCGCTGAATAACAAAAGGCAGAAAACAAGGACCTCACCCTCACTGTTGCTCCCATGGCTTCCATAACCCATTTATCCTTCTCTCCACTTCTTTCTCTCTCTAAAAACCCAATTCAAAAATCCAAAACCACCGGACCTCGAGTTTCAGTGAAAACTCGCTCAGCGGGTACGGATTTGGTCGGTGATTTTGGAGCCAGGGACCCATTTCCAGCAGAGATAGAGAGCAATTTTGGTGAGAAAGTGCTTGGAAATGTAGACACCGAGCATAAGATTTTGATTCCAACTGCTGCCGCCCTGTCTCTTTCGCAACAGCAGTGTACTCCCGTCTCCCATCTTCAGCAACCTATGCCTGAGAATGAAGCCAAAAAGATGCTGTTCAAGGTATAATCTGTATTTCAATCTGTATTTTCATTTTTCATTACCTATTTTCCATGTCTTTTGATCTAATTTATCTCCATAATAAGAGAACTGGTGGGAATTCCCATAGAGATATTATATGGAAGATTTTTTTAGGAAAAAATAGTTGGGTTTAGTGCATAATGGGTGTAGTAACTCAACTTGTATAGGTTGTTGGCTGGAGGCTTGTACATGAAGAAGGGGGTATAAAGCTTCAGGGTCTGTGGAAATTGAGGGATTTCAAGTGTGCGGCTGAACTCATTAACAGGATATGCAGGGTTGTAGAGTCTACGGGGCATTTTCCTACTCTTCATCTAGAGCAGCCCAATCAAGTTACAGCTGAACTATGGACTGCTTCAATTGGTAAGCGATAGTAAAGAGCCACTGAACCAGGCTTTCAGATAATATAAATGTTTGTTTTGATGGTTGCGTAGATTGTTCCTCTTCTTATTATTAAAAACTCCATATTTTGATGACATTGTAAAGTTGTACTCCAGATCATTGATTTTTTTCGTAATCAAATGCTTGCAGGAGGTCTGAGCATGAATGATTTCATCGTTGCTGCTAAAATAGACGAGATAAAAACTTCAGATCTTGTCCCAAGAAAGAGAGTTTGGGCATAACTGAAGAATATATTCAGTACACTGTAAGCTCTTTTCTCCAGCCAATTTAACGATGATCTTTACAAAAATCATTACATTTAAACACTGGAATGAAATCCAATTCAAATAACTTGTGCATGCATTTCAGTTTTCGATTCTTATTGTTTGCAAAGCGAGATATTGTTGCATTTCATTTTATAAATTATTGGCTTCTTTTTATTAATGGCACAGAGAAGAAAAAAAATATTGAATTTTCGCGTATAAGAGCAAAACAGAAAATCATTTATTAATAAATCATCAATGCTTCTTGCAACAAAAATATAAGATCCAACTTCAAGACTACACAACAAATCCTCCAAACAAACTCAAACAATATATCAGTAAAATGGAAAAAGGAAACCAGGGGAAAATAGATTGGGTCGAAAGTGTGCTAATTGAGAGGGAGATGGACACGGAAACTAGTACTTGCATCTGTCCGGCAAACTGGGCAGGACCTGGTTGCCTCTGCTCGGTTTGCCTCGCAACGTGGGCAGATGCAAACATGGCAGCATGGCCACAGCATCACTGTCGCAAGCCTGCTCTCGCAAACTTTGCACTCGAGGTTCACACTGAAATCCCGCTCGGGATCCACATATGATGACTCTGCGTCCTCTTCCTGTCTCCCCGGGTTTGGACCTCCTGACATAGCTGTGCGCAGTTCTCCCCGTAGACTGGTCACCAATTGCTCAGTAGACTTCAACCTGCCCGATAAATTTTGTCCGTCCGCTCTGAAATGTGACACCAGCTCTTCCAACTTCTTGTTCCTACCAAATATACGTTGTGCCTCGGCTCTGCAATTTGACAACATCTCTTCCAACTGCTCGTTCTGATGTGCCTTTTTTATCAGTTCCATCTCTTGATCTTTCAGTTTTTTGGCCACTCTTTCCTCTGCCGCGCACTGGAGCATGCTGTAGTGCTTCCCCCACATTCTGGCTAATCCCCGCCTCAAATTTTCGTTCTGCTGGAGTTTTAACAACCGCATTAATTACATTCGAAAAAACCATAAAAACAAAAGAAAGAAAGAGAAAAATCATTACATGAGTGTGGATCATTTGATCAACTTGAGCCCTCTGGTCTTGCACATCTGGGGTGAGAATACTGCTATCAGCCTCAGTTAGCATGGCTGTGAAAGATTTGAATGGAGCAATTATGTTCAGAATTTCTTGTGCATGGGATTGCCCAGCCTTTGCAACTTCATTCATTTTTCTTTTCCGTGATTCTTTAGCATCTGCCAACAAAAGCAACTCGTGTAAAAATTTGAAGCTTCCAAAAAAAAGGACAAAGTGGTTATATACATATATATACATACATACCTCCATTGGTGTTCAACATTGCAGAATTTTTGAACTTTCGAAGAAGTGGAAGATTTGCGGGGCAGTAATTTGACCGTTTCTGGAGGAAAAAAAAGGGACAAAACAGATTAAACTCTATCAATCAAATGACAGACAGTAAAAATCGATTGATAGTGTGTGAGGGAAACCTGTTGAAGAACAGATGATGGTGTGGGTGGGAATGATGAACGTCCATGGACGATGATTATAAAGAGATTGAATCGGTGCTTGGCAGCCTTTCGTAGAACGGACACGATGGATCATACCAAGAGACGTGAATTTCTTGGAATCACTTCGCAAAATGGAAACAAATTTGAATGCGAAGTGTACATAATCAACACCGGTTTCAAAGATCGGTTGGTATACATCAATAAATTATCAGTAAAAACTATAGGAAATATACAAAAATGGAAAAAAAAAAAAAAAATGTAGACAAGATTTGTTTTCTTTTTTATCCTTAATTTCATTTTTATCAAATCGTGGATTGATTTGTCTGCAAAGGTTTCTTATTAGTAATTTATGTTTGTTTAAATCTATAATTCTTCTTTTGAAAAGAACAAAAAAGATATAGTTCTTTAATTGTGGGAATGCTCCCATTGTTTTGGGCGAAAGAAAGGGTTCTATCTCTGGTCATCTTTTCGGGTCAAATTCTTTCTTTTTCTTTTATTTTTCCTCTTTTAAAATGGATTACATTTTTAACTACAACCGTTCTTGAGTAAAGTCACTTTACTCGAAAATGGTTGACACCTCGGGGTAACATTCTAGTCTATAAACCAAGCTTGAGCACTCTCGAATCTCATCCATCCTGTCCCGGTCGATGATTGATCGTCATCACCGAGTACTGAATTAACTCATGGATGATCTTAGCCATTGCGTGCTGCTGTCATCGTCATCTCATCTGCATGCCCAAATTAACTCACAAGACGGTGATATTCATGATGGAGGAAGTCTGGAAGCATCAGAGCAAAATGTTCTTTATTCAAACTATTGGGACAAATCAGTTTTTTGTAATTAAGTGTTTTATTGTTGGTTAATTTATATATATATAATTCCATGCAATGGGATATTGCATATGTGAACTAAATCCGTCTTCCACGTTTTGAACCGTTCACAAATCTGTAGTACACATTGTAGTAGTACAACATTTCCATGTTTTACTAATTGCTTCACTATACTTCAGAAAATGACCCCCTTTTTTTATATTGATAATTTTGAAATTGCTTTTTTTTAATATATAAATTATATATGAAAAATAAATAAAGAATGACTCATTTAAAGATCATAGAGCATTGCCAATATGATATAAAATTGGATATAAATTTTTATTTTCAAAATCACTTTTGCATCCTCGTTAACATTCCGACAAAACAAAATTCAATTGTTGCTCCATTAGGAAGATTTAATTCCTCTTTTTACATCTTTTTTTTCATTTTCTGTTGAAAAATACAAATTGTTTTCTTTGCACCTCTTCATTGAAAAAGTTTTCGACCACCTTGAAGATTTAAAACACAATTTAAATATATTTTTACGCCACAATAGGAGATACTTTTATAAATATAAATTACGTGCAAGCCGAAACATAATATCGAGCAAAATAGAGAGTGCGAACCTTCTTTACAACAAGAATGTCAAGTAAAAAAAAAATTTATGGTAATACATTATTAGATTATTCCAAATCAGAAGAATTTTTCACTTACATCGTGGGCCCACCAGAACAAAAAATGATTATTCTTATTGTACATAATTTATGTACATGATGTACCCCCCTAGCATTGCTCCAAAAAAAAGAAAAAGAAACTCACGCCCTAGTATTGTAAGTATTTGTGATGAATCATGTTACAATAATATAATGGTTAACATAATTCTTGACATAATGTCACGTGACATCTTATCATTAGACTATTTAAAACTTAGTCAACTTTTACATCCAATCATATCTTACCAAAACTTTTTATGTCAAAGCATTTGTCAACATTTTTATGTCAAAGTGGCATAACCCATCTACTATTACTCTCTCAAAGAAAAGAAAAAAATTATTTATTAGAACAATGTTATATGTACACCCTCTTCTTTACTTAATTTTTTACCTAAATTCACGACAGGGTGTGATGATCACACATTTGGGAGTTTTTTTATCCACGGGAGCCAAGCGCACATGTGAGATGGTGTAACAATTTCGATAGAGTATAGACCATTTTTGATAGAAATAGAATTATCTAATTTACTGTAACATTTTGCAAGTTGAAGTACATAGTTGTACTTCCAATAAAACGAGTACCACACGCCCGCCGGGTCCGCAGTACACAAAGTAAAATTTCAGAAGTTTCCAGTGAGAGATAAAATGGTGGCAACTGCAGTTCCAGGCATTGCTACTCCATTGAAATTCCCATTATTTCCAAGGTTTCAGAGGTCGAGTCGGAGCTTGCAGCTGAGAATGAGTCAGGTATGAATTTCTATGAGAAAATTAAGAAAATGATAAATTCATGTCAATGTTAAACTGTTTATGATTCTGAGTAAATTAATACAAGGCTTTTTGTGTATTTGTATTGCAGAAAGCTGGTCATGGTGTAATAACTGGCAAATTCGAACTAAGACCTCCACCATACCCGCTGGTAAGTAAGGCCTTAAACGCTGCTCCCTCCCTCTGTGATTTTTTTCTTCTTCTTTTGTTTTCTGGTTATCTTAGTATTCAGCTTTTTAATGTCGAATCATATGTTATGGATAAATAATTAAGCCCGGCCCGTTTGTAATACTTTTGGTGAAAATTGAACGTAGCTTAAACATTACGGGAGATTTGTAATGTTTTGTATACCTTTTTTAATTATTGATTTTTCATCAATTTTCTTTTTCTTTAACAAATTATTTTTTGTGTGAGATTTTCTAAATTTCATTATCTTCTTTTCATAGATTCTAACATCAAATAAATAAAAATTAATTTTAGTAAGTTAATCACACATTGAAAAATAAAAAAATGCTTCATTGGACTCTTCTAACATTGTAGGGAAAAAAAAAAAATCTTTATTGTTATTTTCTAAATAATATTTTTTGTTCAATTACTATTGCAGATGATTTATATATCCTTTGCAATGTAGCTTCATAGAGGGGAAGAATATATAAAAAGTATAATTTTGTATAAAAAAATTATGTAAATGATGCCGTGAAAAGACTTCACTGGATGATGAGAAAGAAAAAAAATATCAATTTTTTAGTTGAAGATGGAATAGTAATCGATCTTTTAGATAATGAACTACAGCTTAATAAAATTGGTATATAAAGTGTTACATAATGTAATACAAAGGGTTTGTCTATTTAACTATTTTGATCGCAAATTTATAACTTTTTAGCGAAAGTTAGTTTCGTTACCATACTGTAAAATACAGTATCTGAAATGTAAATTTAGAAAACGTGGAATGTAAAGTGAAAATTCACTGTATACCGAGGGTGCATTTTGTAATTTTTACAAGTGTGTCCAACTCCTGCAACATAAGCTTTTAGACGGGTGGTTAAACACTCAAGTCAGATTAGTGAAGATATATCATCCCTGTTTGAGTCCCATTTTTAGAATAGATTTGGAAAAAGTGATTTTTTGGAAAATGGGAGGTTAAAAAGTTGGAAAAAGTTCTAAGTTTATATGCAAATTTTTTTTATTGAAAGAACGTGTGATTGAAAATAAGTATGGAGAAAAATAAGTTTTAAAGAATGGAGCTCAAATAGGGGCACATTCTTTAAAGGGTCATGAAATTACCTTTCTGACATTCCACTTAAATTTGAAATAACAAGCTTACACTTTTGCTTGCTCTGTGTTCAATCGTGCTACTTGATTCTAATTACTATAAAATCTTTATCATAAGCCTATCTTGGTTGTGCAATTTGTGTAATTAATTTTCGATATTCACAACGATGGAGTATGATTTAGGATGCTTTGGAGCCTCATATGAGCCGTTCAACATTTGAATACCATTGGGGAAAGCATCACAGGGCTTATGTAGACAACCTTAACAAGCAAATAGCCGGAACAGAACTAACCGGAAAGACATTAGAAGATGTAATCGTTGCTACATATAACAGCGGAAATCTCCTTCCACCCTTTAACAATGCTGCTCAGGTATGTTTTTATGCGTTGACTGCAGAACTCTGCACCTTTATTCACAGAATTCATATGTCGTTTTACACATTGACAGGTCTGGAATCACGATTTCTTCTGGGAGTCAATGAAACCAGGTGGTGGAGGAAAACCATCTGGAGAACTTTTAGATTTAATCAACAGGGACTTTGGTTCTTTTGAAGAATTTGCCAAAGAGTTCAAGACAGCTGCAGCAACACAATTTGGTTCTGGTTGGGCGTGGCTCGTGTGTAAGCCTTTCTATCCCTCTTTTGCTTTTGAATGTATCTATCTAAACATGAAAATTCAACAACTCTTTTATTATTTTCCATCTAGACAAGGACGAGGACAAAAAGCTTGCTGTGGTGCAGAGTCCTAATGCTGTGAATCCTCTTGTCTGGGATTACGTTGTGAGTATCTTAGTGTCTCAAGTTTCCATTTTAATCATACATTGAATTGAATTTGGTGTTATCATCTAGTTCTTTCATCTATTTCGGTTTAATTGTTCTTATTACCTGACAATCTCATGGCATTGTATTGCTCATTTGTTGCAGCCGCTACTTACAGTAGACGTTTGGGAGGTAATCAATCAGAAATTTTCATAGTTTATTCCTTGAGACGATGACATGTAACTGATTTTCATGTTTTATTTACGATGTCTTTTTTTTTCCCCATATACAGCACGCTTACTACCTCGACTATCAGGTCAGTAGTGATTTTTTTCATATTTGTGATGCTCGTAGTCCTCGCACGTTTCAATAACCTACCATGTCTTCATTTACAGAACCGGAGGCCAGATTATTTATCTATCTTCATGGAGAATCTTGTTTCTTGGGACGCAGTCACTTCGAGGCTTGAATCTGCCAAGGCTGGTTCCGCGTAGAGGAAAAGAGGAATAAGGCGAATAAAGAGAAGGCTGGAAGAAAAGTGGAACGTCAAATTCTGAAAGCAAAGATCGTGTGGTTGATTTATTTCTCTTCATAGGATCGATGCTCTATCAGTCGTGTTTTTCTAATTATGTTTTTAACAGCGTGAATGTGTGGTCAATAAGAGAATAAAGAACTTGCTGTAATAAATTTCTATTATGTGTGAATTTATGCATTGTGCAGCTCTCGAGTATAAACCATAAGCTCAAATACTCTTTAAATCTTGTTCATCGTAACATGGTCCATGGTCGATGAATGATCGTCTTTATTCAAACTTTGGGGCAAAGCAAATTCTTGCAAGCTTTTGAAAACAATTTATCTTATAAGTGAAAATTGTGGTTAACCTTATTTTCCAAGCCTTGGGATTATATATGCTATCTTCCAGACTTCCAGTAATGAATATTTTTTTTATTTAAATCTAAAGTCAAAAATTTGTACTACACACTGTAGTAATAGTACTACATTGTATGTCATACCAACCACTTCACTATAGTTTAGAAAATGACACTTCTTTCTTATATAATAAATATTTATTAAATTTTGAAATTTACTTCTTTCAATATATGAAATTAAGCGCATGCTTTGTTTTGTTAAAAATCATAATAAAAGTTGTTGATTTTAAGAAATATATGACTAAAATTAATTATTGATCTTAAATTTTTATCAACTTAAAAGGATCATGGATGCCCATATTGAAATGTCAAATGTGAATAATTTAATCGAAAAAGGGAAAGCTTCGTATGGAAATAAAAAAAACTTATGAACATATATCAATGTCAAGCAAATATCTTACAAATAATTTGATGTAGAGAACATGTTCTCTTATAAATGAACTGAGTTGGATGTACAAAAAGAAGCTACCGGAAGTCCACCAGAATACACACATTTGTGGGTTCCGCACATTTTTTATTTTTTTCAATACATGGTGGTCACGCACATTTGTGTGTGTTCTGGCCAACTTCTGGTGGCCCTCTTTCTGTACATGTGGGAAAAACCCCGCTTATAAATTTCTCACTTTGGAAATTATTTGGGCTCAAAAATCATATTGTAATAGGGAAATACTTGGAAATAGCCTAAAAAAACAAGGTCATTTATTCATTTTGACTTTTGACTATTTTAAAGTTTTAAAATTCCTAAAATACCCTCAATATAAATGGTTTCAAAATAAGTCATTCAACTATAAAATAAATTCTATTTTAGTCCTTAAAAATTTTAATTTAGGATTCGACACACTCTTTTGGAATTAAAATTTAAAACTTTCACCATCAACTCTTTCCACCTTAATTAAGTCCAAAACATTCGATATTGATTTTAACTAATTTTGTATTTTTGTTAATAATTGTATTTTTGTATAAAACCCCCTCAAAGATGGTATCAGAGCCCTAGAGATCATGGAAATTGAAAATACTGAGGATACAGAAACTGAAGTTTACGAAGGAATAGAAGGATATGCCTTAAAAGGAAAATTTGATTGGGAAAAATTTAGAAAAATAAATAAAGTAGAATTAAATCTTAAACCACCAGGAGAAAATAGATTATTTAATATTTTAGGTTCAGCCTTTAAAAGAAAAAAGCTAGTTATCAATGAATATTACGAAATAGAAAAAGTCATAGATGTAAAACATACACATGGAAAAATAAAACTAAATTTAATAACAAAAAAAAATATTATTGAATTCTTAGGAAAATTAAAACAAGAAAAAAGAAATAAAATATCTTATGTCTACCTTACTGGAGTACAAATAATAATAAAATCATGTTTTAAAGAAGGAATTAATAGCCCTGTAATACTTAATTTACAAGATGAAAGATGTATAACCGCAGAAAATGGAAATTTATGAATAATTAAATGAAACTTAACCTATAAAAAATTAAAATTTACTTGTTATCCAAGATTTTGTGTACATATAAATGATAAAAACTTAGATGATTGTCTTAGTTTACATTTTAAGATGTCTAATAAAATACTAAAAGATGATAATAAAGTTTTTACTATATTATATCAAGGATTATATTGTTATACAAACAGTAATTATGGAAATATATATAAGGAAAAACCTTTTATAAAAATCGATGAAGAATTTAGAGATATAGGAGAAGCAATTCTACCTAGAGAACAAAATATCGAAGAAATAGAAAATTTTGAGATAGGACATGATGATGCCATAAGTATTGATCAACCTTTAATACCAAAACAAATAACTTATAAAGAAAATAAGATAATTATTGGAAGTAGTAGTACTTCAAGACATAATATTTCAAAAATAAAACAAAATAAAAATAGTAATGTATATGGAATAAAATGAAAATTCTTTAATGGAAATAAATGGATAAATGAAAATAGAATACTTATTGATACTGGAGCAAGTCAAAATCATATTTGCTCTCTAATATGTGAATGAATTAAAAAGAAAAAAGTAGAACCCTATAGTTCAAGAGATTTTGAAAGAAAAATAAACTATTTTGATATAATAGGACAAGTTCAAATTAAACTTGGAAATTTATTATTAAACATAGAATGTTATATAGATAATAATATGAATTTTGATGAACATCCAATTTTATTAGGAAATTCTTTCCTAGATAGTTTAGATAATTATAAAATAGACAAAGAAGGAATTCTTATTATACATCAAGGAATAACTACTTATTGTCATAAAGAAAAATGAGTAGAGAAATAAAATTTTCAATAAGTGTATATATACAAATAAATGTATTCGAAACAAAAATAACTACTTGTCCTTTAATAGATACATGAGTTGAAATAACTGTATTTAAAGAATTCTTACTACCAAAATGGATAGAAAACAAACATCAATTATCTCTACAAGGAATAACTGGAGCAAAAGAATCATTAAAATACAAAAATGAAAATATAGAAGTTATCATAGGATCTAAAATAGTAACTGTAAAAAATGTTTACCAATATAATATAAATGATTGTGATATTATTCTAGGAAATGACTTTTTACAACAGTTTAGTCAATATAGTCAAAATATTTATACTATTCAATTAAGAACCCCATGTGGACATTTACTAAAAATTGCTAGAGAATTTAAACTATTCAGAGTTCAGTCAGCTCAGCGTGGTGAAAAGATAGAATTTATACCAAAATTACTCAAATACTCAATCAGAACAATTACTCTTGACCAAATAAAAGATCTTTTAGCCAAAAATTATAATAATAATCCACTTGAAAAATGGGAAAAATCAAAAATAACAGCTAAAATAGAATTACTTGAACCTACAATCATTATTAGAGTCAAACCTATGCTTTATAATCAAGAAGATAAAGAAGAATTTCAAGTACAAATTCAGGAACTTCTTGATCAAAAACTTATAAGAAGAAGTAATAGTCATCATAGTAGCCCAACATTTATGATTAGAAATCACGCGGAAATAAAAAGAGGAAAATCTAGAATGGTAGTAAATTATAAAGAACTTAATAAAAATACTAAATTTGATGGATATTATCTACCAAATAAAGAAGTCTTAATAAACATAGCTAATAATAAAAAATATTATTCAAAATTTGTTTGTAAATCTGGATTTTGGCAAATCAAGCTAGAAGAAAATAGTATACCATTAACATCATTTAGTACCCCTCATATGAATGGATAGTTATGCCATTTGGATTAAAAAATGCACCACAGATTTATCAAAGAAGAATTGATGAAGTTTTTAAAACTTATAATTTTCTTATTGTTTATGTTGACGACATACTTGTTTGTTCAGAAACATATGAAGATCATCTTAAACATCTTAGAAGCTTTGCTATACTTTGCTCAAAAGAAGGTATAATACTTAGTCAGAAATAGGCAGAAATAGCAAAAAATGAAATTGAATTCTTAGGAATGATAATAAATAGTGATGGAATAAAATTACAACCTCATATTTCAGAAAAAATAATATTGTTTCCTGATAAATTAGAAAACAAGCAGCAAATTCAGAAATTTTTAAGATGTCTTAATTATGCTGAAAGATTTATAGAAAAACTTGCTGAAAAAAGAAATAAATTGCAAAAACTATTAAGAAAATCAAATAAGTTAGGATGGAATGAAGAACATACTCTTTGTGTTAAAAATTTAAAAGAAAATTGTAAAAATTTACCTAAACTTAGACTTCCTGATGAAAATGATGAGTTAATTATACAAACAGATGCATCAGATTTATATTGGCGTGCTTTATTAAAAACCGATTTAAATGAAATTTGTAGATATACTAGTGGAACATTTAATAATGCTGAAGTAAATTATTCAACTAATGAAAAAGAATTATTAGCAGTTATTAAAGGAATAAATAAATTTAAAATGTTTTTGTTACCTAAAGAATTTATTGTTCAAACTGATAATACTCAACTTAATGGACTAGTAAATAATAAATTACCAAATTCTCATCAACATAGAAGATTGCATAGATGGCAAGTTTTATTATCTTTTTATAATTTTAAATTTGAATATATTAAAGGAAAAGATAACTTATTTGCTGATTTCTTGAGCAGGAATCATGAATATGAAAAATATTGAAGCACTTACCAAGGAATTACAAAATCTTCTAACAGATTTTAATGCAGATTATCTTGCTGTCCAAGAGGATCATCTTGATATTCAACAAACTTTGTGTGATTTATCAAACAAATTTGTTGAGAGTGGAAAAAAGATTGAGAAGTTAAACAATAATAAAGAAAAAATAGTTGAAAAATTGACAGAATGTTTAGACTTTTTTGTAACTTGCAGCCAGGAATACCCTCCTTTACAAAAATGTGAATACAGTCGAAAGGCTAGTCACATCCCATTTCGGGAGATTAATACATCCACCTCAAGTGGAGATTCAAAATTTAAGAGAAATGTCTCTCTTACCTCGCAAGAGGAAAAAGTCATAAAAAAGGGTCCACAACAATCACCTGTCAGTATTGACAAATTGTTGGAAAAATTTATAAGTGGAAAAGGAGCCACTCACCTTTTAGGTGAAACATCCTTATCAAAAAGCCCATTAGAACAGTCTATTGTTATCGGTGAATTCCAAGAAAATAAAAAATAATCTACCGGTGACCTTAAATCACCAAAGGGAATAATTACAACTCATCATGTTAGAACCAATTTACATCCTATGGAGAAGGAGTATTACGAATTCTCGGAATGAATATATAATTTCAGAGAAGGAAGTTCTCTTTACTTAACAGCCCTTCCAACGGCGATTTATCCAAGGATTAGTGCAGTTCAAGGTGCTAATCCTATTATTGTTCGAAAATTGGCAACATTTGGATTCTTAGATCGACTTTTCCCAGGAGCATATTTAAAAGAAATTGAACAATTTTACAGAGAGTTTGTTAACTGTGTCAAAAAATATAGTGATAAACAACCAATTGAATTGAGATTCTATACTATCAGTCCTGAGTATAAAGAACCAGAATGGTATGGAGAACATCATCTTGACACTATTCGAAAAAATAATGGGAATCCACTAAAGGAGATTCAGATTTTTAAAGAGATGCCCACTATCAATAGAAAATGGATGATTTACAGGCGAGCCCTTGGAATTAAATCAGTTTGCTCAACCATGCAATTTTTCTATGGAGAAAAATACATGGTGTATGGAATGAGTAATAATTGGATCCTTATCTGTAGAGGAGAAAAAGAATCAAAATTTTTAGAAGATAAGATTTGTGAAATCATGAACGATCAATTCCTTGGGAGTGAGGAATGTATAAAAGAAGTTTGCAGATTGATGGGACACGTCCACAAATAAAGGACGATAAGAAAGTTACATCACAAGACAGCACCATGTGAGCATTAAAGAAAAAAAAGACAGCTGTTAAAGCTGGAATAAAGTTGCCGACACTAGCAGACAAGTGCTTTGATTATTGCAACCACTTTGAAGAAATTATTGTACTTTTACTTTTATGTTGTAAAATTTCGATTGGCTAGAAGCTTCTCGGTGAAGTGCAAGCCTATCTATAAATGAAGACTCTTCTTACTTGAAGAGGCATGACCAAAAAATCCACAAAAAAGATATATTCTCTCAAAATGATCTTTGTAACCACTTTCTTGAAAGAATAGAAACCACTCTTCGGAGTATCAATCTCTGTAAAAAATCTTTGTATAATAGCTTTCTAGCAATCATCAGATCAATAAAGTCTTTAAGTTTGAAATAAATCTTTTATTACGCTTTGAGTGTTGTTCTACACAGTGAGTCTGTTTGAGAGTTTTGAGTGCCTATGTGTCCGTTTTGCTATGATGCTGTTGGACTTTGGCCAACTCTTTTGACGAAGATGACCAGGAACCTATAACATTCTTGCTATTTTGCGAAGCGTGGTAAGACCCTTATTTTAAGCTATGAAGATATTTATTGTCTGAAGATTTGTTTGAAAATTATTATATAAGAATTTTTATAGGATTGTATACTTTGAAGAACTTTTCATAATGGAAACTTACGAATTGTATTATAGAATTGTACCTTTTAGATATACTAATAGTATTGATTATAGTCACATAATAGATATCCCAGAAACCTATGATAGTTATACTAGAGGAATAAATTTTATAAAAAGAGACTCTAGATATTATCAAAAATGTCTTACAATTGCTTATTTTGGGTTAAAAGAAATATTACCTAAAGAAATAATAAAAATGATTATATTTTTTTGGTTAGATAGTGAAAATAGTGAAAGAACATTTGAACATATAGAGCAATATGATAATTATAATAATATTGCTGAATTATATGACTTTGATCTTAGTTTTGATGATAAAGATAGAAGAATTAAAAATATTCAAAATCACATAAAAAACTTATAAATGAGAAAACTCATCTCTAACAGATTACCACGAGAATATAAGAAATTAAAATTTAATTTAACATTAAAATTTTATATATCTATAATTAACAATAAACCAGATCTTGTTAAATTAAAAGAATATTTAGAATACACAACTATTAAATAAGAATAAAATATGCCTGGAATAACTAAAAAAAATTGTGATAATAAAATAAAAATTTTAGAAGAACAAATAATAACTAGAAGTAATAGAAGAGAAATTGAAAGAATTTTTTTTAATTGGAATAAAATTAAAAGATAATTAATAGGAAATGAAATTACAAGAGAATTAAGAAGAGAAGAACAATTAATGAGAGAAATAGAACAAATGATAAATAATATAGTAATAAATCCTTTAAACCTACTAGATTAATATGAGTTTACCAACAAAAATAAGATTTGACAAACAAGAAATCAAAAATATAAGACTACCAATAGGAAGTTATCAAACTAGAGGATGAAATACTACTATGTTTCAACCTTTAAGTTCATGCGGAAATACAAATGGATTTTTAAATATGACTACCAATTGGACTAATGCATTTTTATGGCAACAATTAGGACAAATAAAAACTAAAGATATAGAATCTATAGATGGAATAAATAACATAGATCCAAAAGATGAAATAGCTAAAGAAAGATTAGAAGTTTTAAGTAAAAATATGTTTAAACAGTTTAATAAAATCAAAGAACAAATTAATAAATTAGAAGTGCTTGATGAAGCTAAACTTGAAGAAATACAAAATCAAATATCAAAAATTGCACAGAAAAATAGTATTAATAAAATTGCAACTTTAGAAGAAAAACTAGATATTATTAATTATAAAATAGATATTTTATTAAATAAATTAGGATTTGAAAATATTAAACCACCTTGTAAAAAATCTAGAGGATGAGTATGAATGATAAAATTAATTTAATTGAAAAAGGTATAAAAATAATTGAAGAAAAAATTACTAGAGTTGAAATAAGTTATGAAGAGGTAACAGAAAAATTACAAAATAATTTCTTAAAAATAGAAAATCTTTTAAATAGAATAATAGAAAATCTAAACAAAGAAAAACCATTTAAACCAGATTATACCGAAGAACTTAAAGAAGTAAGAAAGAAAATTGAAAAGTATGAAGAATTAATAGAACTTGATGAATGATTAAAAGATGATATGGAAAGATTATTAATTGATCTTAGAAAATAAGAAGAAAATCTTACTAAAAAAGAAGAAAAAAGAAAAGAAAAATTAACTATTAAAGAATAATGAATGAAAATATAGAAAACCTAATATTCGACTTAGAAGATTTAAAGATTTGTGAAGAAATAACTAAAAATCATATGGTTGGAAGAACAGGAGGACCACGAAGAATTAAAGAAGAAGATTTTGGAGAAGTTGGACAAACTAGTACAGCTAGATATGAAGCTGAAATAGATCCTAGAAGATATGCTAATACTAAACTTGATTTTAAAATTAGAAAAGATAAAATGTATAGAGATCAATTCAAACCAGTATTAAGAGAATCAGGACAAATGAAAATTACAGGATCATATTTATATCTAGATTGTGAATTAGATGTTAGAAAAACTATTAATGAATGTAGTACTAATATGATATCACACTTTAATTATAATCGAAATAATACCGATAATAAAAATAGAACTGAATATTTATTAGCAACTTTCAAAAGAAATGTAGCTAATTGGTATGGAGGATTAGAAGATATAACAAAAGGAATTTGGGAAGATAGTATTGAAGCAGGATTTGGAATTACCATAAATGAAGGAATAAATAGAGTTGCTACAAGAATTTATAGAGAATTTGTAGGAGAAGATTGAGTAAATGAAAGCACTAAAGCTAAAGCAGAAGAAATAGAAGATGCTAAGAATAGAATATAACATTTACAAATTTGCAATATGTGTTATTTTAATGAATATTGCTGTGAATATAGTAAATATTATTATATAATGTATGGAAATGGAGTAGATAAAGATTATTATAAGGAAGCTTTTATTAGAAAATTACCACCACCATGGAATAATTATTTTCAAAATAAGATTAGAGAAAAACAAATTGGAAGAAATGCAGAAGTATATACTTTAGGACTTATAATAAGAACTATAAAAGATGAAATAAGTTTAATATGTAGCAATCAAATGGTTTATTGACAATCATGATTTGTACAAGATAGAATTTGTTGTCAAGACACTGAAGTACCAGGAAATTGGGGATGTTATGATTATAGAAAAGGAAAAAGAAAAATAAAACATAAAAAATATAAAAAATTTTAAAAGAAAATATTTTAAACCAAAAAGGAGATATTTCAAAAGAAAATATAAATCTTATAATAAAAAATCATTAGATAAAAAACGATGTAAATGTTGGAATTGTAATGAAGAAGGACATATAAGTACTGAATGCCCAAAAAAGAAAGTTAGAGTACTAATTACAGATTTTGAACAAATTAGAGATGAATGTGAAGAAGTCAACTTTGAAGAAATAGAAACCGATGAGGAAATTTTTGAAGAAAAATCAGATTCAGATGAAATATATAGTGAAGAAGAATAGAAATAAAAAAAAATAAAACTATTCTAAGTTTGGAGACTAATTTTGCAATAAAAAACGTGTTTCATTAAGGATAAAATTTACTTTTTAACAATAACTTTAAATATTAAACGATGGCACTCCATTTTGTAATAAGAGGTCATAAAACACGTCGTAAGGTCACCACACGCTTGCAGTAAACAACGTTGTCACGTGTCTCTCTCTCTCTCTCTCTCTCTCCTTCTCATCCGAAAACTTCAGACGGTTCTTACAAGAAAAGATGGTGACAAATGGAGTAACAGCCATTGCTAGTCCATTGAAATGCGCATCATTTCCCTGTCATGGTTGTAATATGATGATATAAATGGAGTCCCGCTAATTAGTGGAGTATTTTGTAATGAATTGTGCACTGATATCTGATTTATGGTGCAGGATTTCAGGGGTCGACTCGGCGGTTCCGGTGGAGAAGAAATGAGGTCTGCACTTTGTGTACTTGGCAGTCCGGGTGGTTATAGTGTTTCTTATAATGAATTTTGAAAAGAAAATACTTATTGAGTTGATGAAGAAAATGATTTTCTGAGCGTAATGTAGCACTGGTGTTTGATAAAATGTCAATGTGAGACTGTATATGTTTCATGCCTTTTGTTATCTGATCGATTACATATACTGTTATCCTAATTCTTATTTAGTCGGACTCGGTTGATTTCTATCTAGGATGCCAAAGTTAATTTTGAACCCAAATTTGATGATTTTTTGTAAATGATACGAAGTTTTACGAGTCTTTGTATTGCAGAGACAGTGTGCAAGGAAAGCTGGCCACGGTGTAATAACTGCCAAATTTGATCTAAAACCCCCACCGTACCCACTGGTAAGACCAGAAAAATACTCGCTTCCTTTGTGATCTCTCTCTCTTTTTTAAAAAAAAACTTTTCTGGATATCTTGCATTCTTTAGATTTACTTCAGCTTATTAATGTTGAATTCTAGATATAAATAAATAATTACGGCTCCATTCCAAGCTTAAGCTTTTATTTGGGGTCACAGCCACCCATTTATGAAAGTTGTGCGAGTGTGAGGCTTTTGATCAAAATTGAATCTGGTTTAAGACTAAATTAAAATAAGTAAATGTATCCTGCTCCTAGAGCATAAGTTTTTTGATGCCGTGATTAAACACTTAAATCTGGTTAGTGAAGAATTTTGCTTTTTGCACTTGGATTGAAAAATCAGGTTCTCTTGCACAAAAAGAAATACTGACTATAATAATATATACATTCTTGATAGGGTCGTGAAATTACATGTTCTGGCATTCAGCTTGATTTTGATATATGCAAGCTTACACTTTTGCTTGCTCTGTTTAATCACACTTCTTCATGCTAATTCCTATAGAATCTTTATAACCTCTCTTAATGGATCTGTTCTGCAATTTTTGTAACATCTAAGTAATAGCGACTAATTGAGTTCTAGGGGTTTTGAACATATAGGGAAGATGAGTCCGAGAATATGGCCATAGAAATGCCAATTGGATTAAGCTATTTGTACATGTTGATTTGACACCTTGGTTGACGGATTGATGATGTGGAAGTGATAATGGTTGGATAAAATGTGTGAGATGTGAAAGATGATGTAAGATTGTGCTTAGTGTAAATTTGGTAAATCGGATTGTAAACCAAGTTGTACATGTAGCAAGATTGATGCCAATTTTGATGACATCTAGAATAATGACATAGTTAGAACAGCTGCTGTGGACCCCATCACTGAATTGTGTCTTCTTAATTCTTGTCTCCCATCACTGAAATTTTGTCTTCTTAATTCTGGTTGTTTGCTGCCCTAATATTTGTCTACTTACCAGGGACATATGTTAATTGATCTAGGAATTATGTGCTACACATGCCTGAACAATTTGCTCGTGCGTTCTATACCGTTGGTCAATTGGCCTAGCCTAGTTTCCATACCGTTGGTCAATTGCAATTGATAATAATCTTTCATCTTATATGAAATTACTCCAAACATAATGTTAGTTTGTTTCAAGTCATTCTATGTATATGATCTCCCAAGCTAATAAGCTGATCTTCTTAGCTTTTCTGCTGATTATCTCTTTAAACTTGTTAGTTCCTACTTTTCTCATCGATCAGTAAACGTTGGTATTGACTTGAAACCACGTGGGGACTTGCCAAAGCATTTATGTCAGTTTCGGTACAAAATTAAAATTGCGCATAACAATTATCTCCATGCATTCATATATCTTTACAATGTTAGTTTTTATAGTAATTATTCGTATCTTTTGCTATTTACACCCATGGGTATGATTTAGGATGCTCTGGAGCCTCATATGAGCCGTGAAACATTTGAATACCATTGGGGAAAGCATCACAGGGCTTATGTAGACAACCTCAACAAGCAAATAGCCGGAACAGAACTAGATGGTATGACATTAGAAGACATAGTTGTTGTTACGTATAACAAAGGAGATCTCCTTCCACCCTTCAACAATGCCGGTCAGGTGTGCCTTATATAAAACTTAACCTTCTGTATGTTTTTGTACAAGCATATGTGTTGAATGCACAAGTCTGCACCTTATGTTTTCAATGTCTTGAGTTGATCATCACCAGTTAATGTGGGTCAGAAATTTTCTTCAAGAAGAGTTACTTCTTGCACATGAATTGAACCCGAACCCTCTGACAAGTGATTAAAATGAATTGGAAATAACTTTATTCATATAATTAACATAATCTTATACTTCTTACCAAGGTTTAAAAAGGCAGAACTAAGTACTGATGCGATTTTTCTGTATGAGGCGAGGCGTAAGCCTCGAGGCGGATTGAGGCGTAAGCCTCACAAAAAACAAAAAATCTAAGTAAAAGAACTATAAAATAATACAAAAAAAGCGAAGTTGGAGCATATAGTAAATAGGATATATAGCCATTAGCATATTGAAATATAGTCTACCTAAAAAAAGAAGATGTTTAGCCAAAAAAAAAAAAACATTACAGAAGTTAAAAATCACTTGGCCAAAAAAGTTTATCCTTCAAAATGATTCACTGCTTCCCCTAACCTGTTTCCCTTCCGCTTTCCTAGCCTAAGGAGGATTTACCCACTCCTCCGAAGTGAACATAGCTCGTAGCGAGTTTCTCAACTCATAGATCCTCAGTAAAGTCAAGTAGGCTGTAGCAAATCTCGTAGCACCCGGTCGAACTATCTCCGTCTTTATAATTTTTCTCATTAATGCCAACACCCATTGATGATTATAAATAAAATTACCGACCTTTTTAGCCTTTATAAATGCATTTTTGTGTTGTGGCAACTCCCCAAGTTTTTCAAGTATTAAGTCAATGGACGCGTTGTTCACGCTGAACAGTGACGGCCGCATCACTGTTCACGCTGAACATTTTTATTTTATTTTTTCTAATAATCATAATTAAAATCACAAGAAAAAAAAAAGAAGATGATACATACCTAGAACTGATGAAAAAGAGAAAGAAAAGAGTATAAATTAGAAGAAGAAAAGAGGAAAAACATACGTGCCTTTTAGGTTTCTAGGTATTTTATTGTTTTATTTGGGCCCAAAATGCCTTTTTAAATGAGCCCCTTTTATTTTTTAAGTAGGGCCTTTTTGATGGAAAAATCAAATTTTAAATAAACCCTTTTAAATGAGGTGCACGCCTCACGCTCTATGAGGCGCGTGCCTTGAGGCGTGCATTCTTTGCCTCAAAGAACAGCCTCGAGGCATCATAGAGGCGCCTCACATACGCCTTTTTAAAACCATGCTTCTTACATGTTGTAACATTTTATCTGATATAAGTTCTATTACTTGATTCGCAGAATTCACAATTTCCATTTTATTCATAAAAAAAATGTGCTATTTGTTTACATGCAACATTCATCATTTTGCAAATTGACAGGTCTGGAATCATGATTTTTTCTGGGAGTCAATGAAACCAGGTGGTGGAGGAAAACCATCAGGAGAACTTCTAGATTTAATCAACAGAGACTTTGGTTCTTTCGAGGAATTTATTAAAGAGTTCAAGACTGCTGCGACAACACAATTTGGTTCTGGTTGGGCATGGCTCGTGTGTAAGCCTTTGCCCTCAATTCTATCTCTTTTTCTTTTGAGTTTATTTATCTAATCAAGATTATGGCTTTTTATTGAAATAAATTTATATAAATTAACAGCTTTTTTTCCCTTTCTTCTAGACAAAGCAAATAGACTGGATGTAGGAAATGCAGTAAATCCACGCCCATCAGATGAGGACAAGAAGCTTGTAGTGGTGAAGAGTCCTAATGCCATGAATCCTCTAGTCTGGGATTACTTTGTGAGTATCTTCGTGTCTTCCGATTTCCATCTTAATCGTATAGCTTTAAAATTTCCTAAATTGTACCTTTTATCGACTTTGGTGTTATTGTCTGGTTCTTTCTTCTTTTTTGGCTATAATTGTCACTTATTACCTGAGTTTCTCATGGCTTTTTTCCTCATTGTTGCAGCCACTACTTACTGTAGACGTTTGGGAGGTAATAATATCTAATTTTATATTATTTATTCCTTGAAACTATGAATTGCAACTGGTTTTCTTGTTTTATTGACGTTGTCTTTTTTCCTTGTACAGCACGCTTACTACATCGACTATCAGGTGAGTAGTGATTTTCTTCATGTTAGCAACACTCATAGCCGATGCTTTCTCACTCTTTTCAACAACCTAATAGCGAAGTGAACATGTCATCATCTACAGAACCGGCGACCAGATTATTTATCTACCTTCATGGAGAAGCTTGTTTCTTGGGAAGCAGTGAGTTCCAGGCTCGAATCTGCTAAGGCTGAGGCCACGGAGAGGGAAAGAGAAGAAGAGCGAAAGAAAAAGGAGGAAGAAGAGTATGGAACAGCAAATTCTGAAGCACCAGAAATGTATTTGGAAAGTGATGATTCTGAGGCTGATTGATTTCTCTTCAATTCAAAGTTAATAGGGTTTTGATCCAATTTTGATATGATATTAGAGGCTTGTATTAGCAAGCATATTAAATAACTCTGAACAAGGTTTCTGTTATTCTATCATACAGCGGGAAAATTTCAGCGGCCACTAAAATATGCAATGTGAATCGATTGGTTCTTAGCTTATTTTAACAATTTTGGGTCATGTTTGGTGGAGATTAAAATCAGATTTTTAGCAGGTTTTAATAAAAGTTGATGAAATATGTTGTTGAAAAATTGTAAGTCTCATGAAATATGTAGTTAAAATTAATTGTTTACTTTGACAGTTTGACTTTGATAAAAAAATGAATTTTAATTTCTAACAAACAGGGGTTTCTTGGTCGACAATAACTTATTTCTTGGTCGAATGAGCCTATGAACAAATGTGGCTGAACGGGTTAAGGAATGAACCAAACCAAGTATTATTTATTATTTAATTTTTTGCGTGGACAAGGTTGCAACTTGGATATAATAGAGACAAGGGGTGGCAAAGTCACAAAAGAGGTAGAGGGTGTGTTTGAGCCACCTTATTTTGGAAGAATGTATTTTAGAATCGTAGATTGACGGAGAATGTGTGGTTGAAAAAGAAGGAAAAATTATTGATGTAATGAAAAATATTATTTTATTGAAGAATGTGTGGTTGAAAATAAGTAGAAGAATGAAAATGAAAATTTTAATGTGTACCAAATAGAGACTGATATATTGGTTTACACCTCGGTGAATTTGGCAAATTTTGGTTCATTGAGGTTAACAAAAAATTTTCAATGCACGTCGCATGACCAGTTTTTTTGACACAAGTGAATATAATCAAAGGTGTACAGAACATGTGTACAAGTAGATTATACTGTAATGCTTAAGGATATAATTTCATTCATGGTCACCGAACTTTTCACTTAGTGCCATAATATCCACCAAACTTTATTTTGTACCACTATGACAATTGAACTTCAACTTAGTGTCACCATTGTGCCGTAATTTGTTTCACCATGGCCGTCGAATTTTTCACCTAGTTACACCATGGCCATCGAACTTTAATTTGTTACACCGTGGCCATTGAACTTTATAGGGTAAATAGCACGGAGGTCCCTAAGTTAGAATATTTTGATGATGGGGTCCTAAATCTTTAAGTTCAAGCACTCAGAATCCCATACTTTCTTCAAACCATAATTTTATGTTTTTTTTTCTCTATTTTGCCAATTTAATTTATTTTTTTATTTTACTTTTATAAAAGAAAAAATATTGTAAGACTTACCAACTTTAAACACACACACACACACACACACACACACACACACACACACATATATATATTAGCATTTTTCAAAAAAATTCAAATGTATTTTTTTACTTTTTTTTTTGAGAAACAATTTTTAAATAATAAATTAAACACATTTTAATTAAGGCCTCGTTCGATAGGAATTAAAATCCAATTAAAATTGAAAATATGGTCGTTATTGGGTCACAGTCGTCTAATAAAAGTCAACAATAACTGCTAATTTTTCAATTTTAAACTGATTTTAATCTCTATCGAACGGACCCTAAAACAGACCTCAGAATAGAAAATTGAAAAAGTACTCAAATTTTAAAAAGGGAAATTATAAAAAATCAGGCATTTAATTTTTCAAGTTCAAAATTCAGGTGCAAACCTTATTTAATTAAAAATCAGGTATTGAATTAATAATTAAATATTATACCCACCCTACCTAATCCCAAACAAACCCTAAATCATTTTTCTTCTATCATCATCCCTCTCCTCTTCATATTCTCTCTCTCTTTCTACCCTTACCCTGTGCCGCTGTTGCCAACGAAGTGCCCGCCGCCAGAGACATCGCTTGATGTGAGTCGAGCAGCGGCCAGCGACATTGTCGCTGCTGTTTCCCCCTCACAGTCGGCGCTTTGAGAGTCGGCAGCGGCTACGCTGCTGTGTTTTCTCCTCACAGCCGGCGTTATTAGAGTCGACAGAGGCAACGCCGTCGCCTCTGCTACAGTAGGTAAGAGCTCCTGTCGCTACAAGGCTCCTGTTGATGTGCTACCGCTGTTGTGCTGCTCCCTCGCAGCCTTTAGGTTTGGGTGATTTTATGGTGGTTTGGGGATTTGAAATGGTGGTGCTACAGTGGTTGGTGCAGGTGGCGTTGAATATTGCGATAGTGGTGAGGCGTTGGTTTTGGTGGTGAGGTGGTAGTGGTGCAAGTTGTTATTGGTGGGTTGCAAAATGGTGGTGGCGGTGGCGACTGGTGGTGGTGTTGTCGTGTTGTCGTTTCTGGCGGCGGTGCGTTTTTGGCGACAGTGGTGTGTTTCTTTGGCGTTGGTGGTGGCGGCAGTTGAGCATGGTGTTGTGTGCAGTGTTGGTGGTGGTGGTGGTGGCCATAGTAGTAGCGGTGGTAGTCTGTGACCAAATGTTTGGTAATATCTTATATCTGTGATCAATTACTCAACTGTGACCTAAAAATTTAATAATACGTGACTGAAAAATAATCTGTGACCCCGAAATAATATGTGACGTACAAATTTTTTGATTTATGATCTCGAAATAATCAAATTTGACGATATGTGACCATTAAATAAATCTGTAACTTATAATTATGAATCCGTGACCATTAACTGTGACTTTATTATCATTATTTAATAAATATTTTTAATTAATTAAATTCATACTTGAATTTTGAATGTTCAAACTATTTACCTTACTTTTGAATTGATGTAAAGAATACATCTTAAATATGAATTTTTCCCTTTAAAAAATGAAACACAAAACCAACTGGCCAAAATTTCTCTACTTGGTCGAAAGTGGAGGAAGGAGTCAGGAGTGGCAGCGCCGCTTGGCACCACCGAGATGCAAACAAACCCTTTTCATGGCTTTCTTTCCGTTTTCACAACGCCAAAGTTTTACAACCCTTAAAAACCCTCTCTCCAAATTCATTTGCCTATTCTCAACCTCACTCTTACCTTCGAATCTCACACACTTATTCTCCGAACAATTCACCGCCACCGCTGCCGCCGAAGAACCCAACAATGTTGAAAATGATAGTCACCTTCAAAATGACAAACCAGACAAAAGCAATAAAGCCCGAACAATGGCATGGCTCATCAATACAAAGCCCTGGTCAGCACAACTCGAATCCTCCCTTTCCACTCACACTCCCCTCTCCGAGACCAGCGTCCTTCAAACCCTACGCCTCATCAAGGCCCCTGCCAACGCCCTCCACTTCTTCAATTGGACCCAAAACACGGGTTTCACCCACAGCGAGCACTCCTATTTCCTCATGCTCGAAATTTTTGGTCGGGCCCGAAACCTCCATTCCGCTCGTAAATTCCTCCTCTCTATTCCAGCGAAGTACAACAATGCTATACCACTAACTGACAAGTTTTTCTATAGCTTGATTAGGAGGCTAGGAGCTATGGTAATGCCGGGCTTTTCAGGGAATCGATTAAGGTATTTAAAACCATGAAATCAATGGGAATTTCGCCTTCTACGATTACATTTAATTATTTGTTTTTAATTTTGCTCAAAAGGGGTTGGACGGGAAAGGTTTTTGAGTTGTATGATGAAATGCTCAAGACTTATGGTGCAAAGCCCAATTTATACACGTTTAATATTTTGATAAGAGGATTTTTTATGAACTCGAGGATGGATGATGCATTTAGATTCTTAAAAGAAATGGAGTTGTTTAACTGCAAACCGGATTTGATAAGCTATAACACGATTGTTGAAGGGTTGTGTAGAGCTGGGAAAGTGAAAATAGCGCACAATGTGGTGAAGGATATGCATCTAAAGGACGAGAATTTGAAGCCGAATGTTATTACTTATACTACTTTGGTTAGAGGGTATTGTTGGAACCAAGAGATTGACACAATGTTACTTGTATTGAGGGAGATGGTTGATTGCGTGATTAAGCCAAATGACATCACTTATAATATAATTAAACATGGGCTGTGTGAGGCCCAAATGTTTGATAAGATAAAATATTTTTTAGATCGTGGAGAGCGTGGAGGATTTGTGCCCGATACATGCACTTTTAACACGGTGATGAATGCTCATTGCAAAGTGGGTGACTTGAGTAAGGCATTTAAAGTTTTTGAGAAAATGAAGGAGCTGAAGGTCCAACAAAATTCGACCTCGTACAGTGTGCTGATCCGGGGTTTGTGCCAGAAGCTGGATTTTGGGATGGCAGAAGAGTTGCTTGATGAGTTATTGATGAAGGAGATTTTGTTGTGTGATGATGGGAGCGCTCCCATTGTTGCAGCGTATAATCCCATTCTTGAATATCTTTGTAGAAATGGGAAAACGAAGAAAGCTGAACTAGTTCTCAGGCAGCTAATGAGAAGAGGAAAACAGAATCCTATGGCTTATAAAACTTTGATCTTGGGGCATTGCAAGGAAGGAACCTGTGTGGCTGGGCACAAGCTCTTGGTCTTGATGCTGAGAAGAGATTTTTTGCCGGATCTTGAGACTTATGAATCCCTAATTGAAGCTCTTTTGCAAAAGGGTGAGCCAAACCTTGCCCATGATACTTTGGAAATGATGTTGAAAAGTTCCTACCTTCCTGGGTCATCTACTTTCCAGCGTATTCTCACGGAACTTGTTAAGCAGGGTTCTGCCCTTGAATCTGCTAGCTTGGTGATACATATGTTAAAGAAACAGATAAAACAAAATATCAGTCTCTCAACAGATACCGTTAAGCTACTCTTCACAAGTGGAATGCTTGATAGGGCATTTGAGGTTGTTAGAAGATTTTATGAGAGTGGTTATGCTTTAAACATGGAAGAATTAATTGCATCCCTTTGTCACAGTAAAAAGTTGATGGAGGCACATGAATTGGTTGTTTTTAGTCTAAAGTATGATCATAATATTGATGTGGCTGTATACAATACAGTTTTAACGAATCTGTGTAAAGCCCATAGGGCGTCTGAAGCATTTGACCTTTACTGTAAAATGTTAGAGAAGGGAATTCAACAACCTTTGTGCTGCATAGAAGATTTGAGAAGAACTCTTGAAGCTCAAGGAAAATTGAAGGAAGCTGAATTTGTTACTGAGAGGATGCCAAGTTCATTGCAGTCGGATGGATCTGGTTCAAACTTGATGTTTAAGCAGATATCTTAATACTTGTAATACCTTTGTTTCGATCTCTTCTTTATATATGTTTTTCAATCAGTATTATGTGTTAAATACTAGTGTTACCTAATGTGGAACATTCCTTTTTGTTCAGATTTTCTGTATGACAAATCTACCTCTCTTTGAATGCAATCATAAACATTTCAACTGTTCTGAACAGTTAGTTCGATAAGAAACATTGCAATCAGCATTTTCCAAAGCATCAAAGGCATGCCTCGAGCATTCATCGAAAGCGCAAAGTTTATGCCTTACCTTTGCCAAGGCTTTCGCATCGACTTGCTGCTGAGACTCGTGTCTCAAGGCACAAGATAGCCGACCCATTACTCAGGAACTTTATAATTCTACATTTGATGCATCTACGGCAATTACATCAAAAGGAATAGTTCATTGTAGTTCGTAAGAATGAGAGACTCATGGCAAAGTAAAAATGAAAAAGAATAAAACTATTGGAGTATCAGATCACTATAATTTTTTTTCAGGGGCAGGACAATAGATCATTGATAATTTTATATGATTCTAATATATTTTTGTTGGCTCTCTCAAATAACTTTGATTTTTTATTGATCCAAAGCACTGGAAACTCAGAAATTTGACACGATATCAAGTGCTACGTAACAAACCTGCTATATTTTGTCTAACTGTAGTAGAATCAAAGTCAATAACTTGAATTCTATTTGTAAGACGTCAATATAAATATATGACGATAAATGTAAATTAATTATGAAAGTGTCATTAAATTGTTGATTAAGTAGAATCCAACCAACATGCAAATAATCAAGTAAAAAAAAATACTAACAGAAGTACAAAGTTTGATTTCAAGTCATTCAGAACAGAGAAGCATGATAGTCAAGACTACACAAAAATGAAAAAGAAAGCTCTCAAAGTAAAATTTTAAATTAAATTCTACAGCCGGGGCAAGTGATGACACCAATGATGCACCGTGATTCAAGGAAGGGTAAAATACAGGGGTGGGGGGGAAACGAAGACACTACAAAAAAAGTCCCCAGGGATGATTGTTCATTCCCATGAAGGTCTAGTCTCTCTTGCAATATCATCTTTGATCCACTTTTGAATCGGTTTGACAACAAAGAGGTACTGTCACGAGGAAAAAGGAGAATCACAACTTCTGCACAATTAATTTTCCTGTCAAGCATAAGAGTATTAACTTTGAAATGTTACCTCGAATAATAAGATGAGAGGGATAAATAACTTCCCCTTATCATTAGCATTTGGCCCTTCGATCAACTTCTTGTCAACAACGATACTCTTTCTCCCATTTAAGGCGATGTCTGTAATTGTATGAACCAAATTAGGAATCCAAGGAAGCCCAGTTGTGAGGATCTGCAATTCGGACAGATAATCTCAGAGTACAACATAAATTTTGAGGGTCGAATATAACTAAGTGTTAAAAGGATAATAAATATTATATTAGAAACAAACTAACCTTCTCGTCATTTTCATTCTTGTTGCATCTCCCACTGTTCTCAACCAAAGCTACGGGAATAGGAAAATCCTAACAAAGGCAAAAATAATATACATTATTGGAGATTCACAAAAAAACCAAGGACAATCTCTATATGATGAACTTCAATTGAGATAAAGTGCAAAAACTGATTATAGAATTTGAGAAATGGTACAGCAGACTGAATGAGATTGACGAAAGCCACCTAACTGTTTTTAATTTAATATACCTGTGCCTTGATAATTTCCTCAGTTGTTGCTATCCAATTTTAACAAATCACGATCTCACCCTCCCAAAATCCCCCATGGGTATGACCAAAGGAAAACAAAAAAAAAAAAAAATAGTAAAAGAGATGAAAGGAATTGTTGTGTGTGTGTGTGTTGGGGGCTCCCTTTCCGCACTTCAGAACTAAGACCCCCTCAGGTTAGCAAGCTTCTCAAACAAAAAAAGGGCATTAAACAACTACAGCATTGATTATCCAACACACATTTAATCTAACGGCCTCTAGATAAAAGACATGCATGGAATTAACGTGTATTTATATGTTGAATTTGGGTACACAAATCTTTATCCGCGAGTCATTTGAATTTGGATAAGAGATATTTCCTGACGCTCCACATTTTATTGGAGCTCCCTTTCTGTCCTCCCAACCAAAATCATGCATCAATAACATGTGTACTACATGCATCATTCCAGGTATAGTAAAACTCCCTGGATCCTTGAGCTTAGGAACTTGACCAAAGCACTCTGTCAAAGCCACGCTTAAGATATTATCATATTTTTATATAATCACTCAACTCAGATAAATCAGAAATATTTTCATCATATACACAAATGAGAAAAACTGATGGTAATAATTTTGTAAGTTTAGAGCTGGAAAATCTACAATCCATCTGGTAGAATAAGAAACTTGTCCATAAAATAAATGAAGAGTTTCCTTGAGGGACATGAGAATGCATGACTGGGGCTTTATCTGGCACAGAGGTTTTTATGAATTCACTATGTATTCCCAGACTAATTGAGACTTTTCAGTTTAAGATATCAGTTCTCATTTAAAATATTCATGCATTCACTAGAGATGCTTGTTGAAAGTTTCTTTTGAGAATTCCTGCCTCCAACCTCAATAGCAGCAGCAAAGCTACAAGATTGCATGACTCAATCTACAAAAAGTGTTGCATATTTTGTTATGTTGATTATTTTGAAATGGAGGTTTTAAGCATTCGCTAATTGCTTTTCCTAGATTAATCTGGTCATAATGTTGAGGAATCTCAAAACTACAGTACTGCTTCAAAGCTACAAGATTAGTCTACAAAAAGAGTTGCATATCCTCTTCCTCGTTATTCTTGCTGTATCAAGAACTAAGTTGTAAACGTGTTGAAGAACAACTGTTCTTTTTGGTGCACCAGTTTTCGTAAGACGAATTCCACTCAGCTGCCTAGGATCATGGTTCATTTTGAATGAACTCAGCTATAAATGTTCCTCTCCCCTTATCTTATACTGCTGACCATCAAAAATAGACTTTAACTTCACAGGGTGGAATAAGGAAAAGGTAATAAGTAAAAGCATACCTGAATATCCTTTTTACTTATCCGAGCTCCCTGCCGGATACATTTCAAAAGAGACTCGGATCTTTTGGAAAAGAATTCCTCATAATTCAATCCATCGGGAGGAGATAGCTGAGCATGTGTAAGGACAATCAAACCTTTACGCCAGATTTCTTTGCCAAAACTCTCGGTTATAGCTTTCACAACTTGCTTGTCCAGATTATCCACTCTATATGCATCCAAGCGGTCCACATAAAGCAAAACGTCTATTGTCTTGTTCAAAAGGAACCTTCCCAGGAAGCTGAAAGGATATTCATTTCCACAAACAAGAAAAAAAAATAAAAAATCATCTAATCAAATATGAAAACTGAAATTGTATAACCAATAATGTGAGTCCGATTCAAACCCTTTTATGGTCTCGAGATTCTGATCACTGACATATCCTCCTTCAATGAGCCCCGGGGTATCAATAATGTTTAGCGTAAATCCTGATCGGGTGCGTGACACCATCACGGGTCTTGGAGTTTCTGACTGAGATATCATGGAATAATTATTACACTATCATAATCAAATAAAAGACCCAGAGTATTTATTCTCTAGATGACAGAGAAAAAAAATTTATACCTGGAAAGCACTAACAGCAACTACTCGATCCCCTATAATTGAGTTAAGAGTGGAAGATTTTCCCACCCCACCTTTCCCCATTACAAGGATAGTCAATGTATTCACATCCTACGGAAGAAAATTACAAACAGCGTTACAGCATCTGAGCTCAAGTTATATACACCATAGTATATATAGTCAAAAACGATAGGATAACCCATATTTTGGCCAAGGAAACAAACATTAAGACATTTTGTTATCATTTTTAACACACGAAATTCTATTTGATATTCCAATATATTATATAGTGTTTCCTGGTAACCAAAACTAATACTTAACTAGTTGAGAATAAGCTGGATTAGAGAGGGAAAAATTGAACCTGGTTCTTTAATTTCCCCAACAAGTTAACCAATTTCTCCTGGGTGGCTGCAGGAAATTGCTGAAATGAAGTCCATTCTCTGATTAATTGCGTTGCCATTTAATGCTGCCTAACAAAGAAAAGAACACTTCTTTTCTAAATTCACCAAATAATATGCATCCATAAAGCCCAAAAACAAAGTAAAATAGAGAAGTTATTCTAAATTCACCAAATAATTTGCATCCATAAAAACCCGAAAAGCAAGATAAATTTTTCATATATGATTAGATAAAACATGAATTTTTTTTTTCCTAAAAAACGAAAAACATAAATCCCCAAAACCAGAATGCATTGAAAGAACAGGAGGACAGGTGGAGTAATAGAAAGACTTACGAATTGGGGTTTACTTTCGGAATGAAGAAATTGAGAGACCCTTTGGAGAAAAAGAAAGAGGGTTTGAAAAACCTCTTTGAGAATTGAGATGACCTTATCGTCTTCAAATTCTGGCGAGTTTTAGTTCGCCGTCTCTCTCTCTCTCTCTCGAATTGTCTTGTTTTGGCTTCTCTTGTGAGCTGGTGATCGATGACAACAATCATGTGATTTACTTCGGAAACTGACGAAAATAGCACCGAGTTGGACCGCTTAATAATTTAACGGTTTAAAGTGAAGTGCTAGCACCTTCATTGTTTAATCATTGTAGCACCAAGTTGGACCGCTTAATAATATAACGTTAGAGCACCTTCTTTATTGCATCGAATTAAACTGCTCAGTTACTTACCTTTTTCCTATCGAATTAGACAAAATAACAATTTGTTACATATGGTAAACGCATGTAATAAGTTGTATGTAGTAGTATTTTTGAAAATAGTTTTGTTTAGTGTAGTTTTGAAAGTACCCTTTGGATAGTAGTTAGGATAATTGGCCTACTGCCCAAAACTTGTGCAATCAATTTTTTTTAGCCATCAAACTTCCGAGTTAATTGTTTCATCACACATTGAGCTTTAGGTAACGTCACGTTTCAATCACTGTACTTCAACTTGTACCATATTACGTACTGAACTTTACAAAGTTGCACTTCATTACTCATCGGCAAACTTCCGTCTTTAACAATTGAACACGTGGATGACGGATTTCACATTTGGCAATTAAATCAGTCCAACACAAAAACAAATTGCCAATTGAGATATCGCAAACACTCCTCACCCATTTTCACACTGAAATCCTCAATTAGAAACCCTATTCTCTCATAAAACGTAGGAACAATTGCAACTTTCCAAATCTAAAAGTCCGTAATTGCCGTGAACAATAACCTGAATTGAATCCATCACCCCCGAAGGCCCCACCTATACCACAAATCTTCGGGTTTTCAAGAATCACAAATGGAAGGACCACATCAGGTAAATCCCATTTTATTTTATTTTTTGTCTTTATTGCACATGCTATGGTTAGGTGATTGTGTAGTTAACTTGGACGAAATGGGTAAATGCGTAAAGGTTGACAGATCTAATTCCGTCAAAAGAAAATGAAACATAGGTTCATATTTTCTTGATTTTTGAAGGCAGCAATTGGATTATTGATGAATATTTGATGTACAGATTATAATTCCAAAAAAGGAAAACAGGTGCTTGACTTTTATTTTAAATTTTGGTTATAGAAATCTGGTGCATTGAGTTGTGAATTGATTAGTTCTTGCTTTCGTTGCCTCTATTTGGAGTCTTTTAAATTTGATGCTTTTGTCTAGAGATATAAAAAATGTTACATTGTTATGAGACTTTTGCAAGAGTTAATCAGTTGTATTCCTTTTAGACATCAAGAATGGAAGTTTCTAAAATGGTAGGTACTAAGTTTATGCAAACAGCAACCTCATCGAATGCATTGCGCAACTTTTACCTATGCTCGATTTTGCCTAGATTAGACTTTATTTTGTGTTCGCTTCTACATATAGCTTAGTTGTTTTGAGTTTTTTCATGTAATTTTGGGTGGCTTATAGCAACCTTACGTTTTGTTTGATGCAATATTTATATTTTTGTTAGGTAGGAAAAGACAAGGGAATTTGCATCAACTGTGGGTCTACAAAAAAAAAAAAAAAAAACAGTGTTATAAAAAGCGCGCATAAGTGGGAAGTGTAATGAAAACGTTTCGCCTTAAGCCTAAGAGGAAATTAAACGGTCAACGACAATGTTGATCGTTTAATGCTCGCCTAGACATTCCTAGGCGCGTCTCCGCCTCAAGCCCATATTTTAAGGGTTCCTTCTTTTTTTTTATTTAAATAAAACCCATAGCCCTGACTCAATAGTATACTATCCCTTCAAATTTCAAAAATTTCAGACTCCAGAGAACTGATGCCCCGTTTGATTGACAAAGTTTTCTAGGGAAATAGGAAAATATTTTCCCTTTTCCAACTTTTGTAGTGTTTGATTTGCGAAATTTTCTCGGGAAAATATTTTCCAACTTTCTAAATTTTTCACATTTTTGAGAAAAATTAATTCTTAATGTTTTGGTGAGAAAATATTTTCCAAATTTTCAATTTTTTTTAGAAATTGGAAAAAATTCTAGACACAATGGTAAAAAAAATTCACTTTTATTGACAATTTTCATGTAAAACAAAGTCAAATGAATGATATTCAGTATGATTTTTTTTTTTTTGCAATTGGAACAAATTCTAGATCTAATGATAGAAAACATTATCACTTTCATGGACAATTTTCATAAAAAATAAAGTCAAACAAACACCAAACTTTCAATATTTTCCATGAAAAATTATATCAATCAAACACAATTAATTACAATTCCCAGCAAAACAATTTCTAGAAAAATCTTTTCCCTATAAAATATTTTCTTTCCATCCATTTTCTATCTTTCTATCAAACGGACCCTAAGAAGAATGAAGAACGGAAAAAAAAAAGACGGAAGAACAACGCAAAACATTTCAATTTTTTCGTACACCGCACTGATTTGGGTATCAAGTATGTATAACATTAGGAGGTTATTATGCTTTACATTGTATTTGGAATTTTAGGGCATGTGATTCTCGGTATTTTGTGGATCTCAGTAAATTTTGCTTAAAATTCTTCTTTTTCTTTGTGATTTTCCCTTAATCAATCAAATGTTTTGGATTTTGGATCATAAATATATTGTACTGTAAATTTTACTATTCCAGAAAAAAGTCAATAAATGATCAAAATGAAATAAGGGAGCCCGAAAATGATGGTTTTGTATGGGATACGAAAGACAAATTAGATGAAGAAAAATATATTGAATTGAAGTTCGATAAAGAGTTAGATTATATAAGATTTAAGTTATATGTTATGTAATTATGATTTTGATGTCTGTCTTAGACTCATATAAAAAACCAACTTAGGGTGCCTTCAAGATGTTTGTCTTAGATTCTTCAGGTTTTTTCTTGATGCTTTAGAACTCAAAGCATTTGTTCGTGTCAATTTGTCATCCATATCTTGTAGAACGATTTGCTCAGTACCAACTCTTTCTAAAAGAGTTGTGCACCGTCATCGCCCACCCATAGGAGTTGAACTCCGGATCATCCTTTGCATCTGTCACGAAAATAGTAAATTAATTTAATTCAACAATGAGTACCGAACCATAGTAATCATAATTCATCAATTGCTTCACTATCTCTTATGTTTGTAATGAGTTTTATGTGAACAGACAAGATGCAGTTTCTTCATTTAGGGTCCATTTGATTGCAAATGTGGAAAATTGGAGAAAAGAAAATGAATTCTAAGGAATTGAATTACCTAAAAATTGTTTTACTGATAATTGTATTGATTGATATAATTTTCCACCTGAAAAATATTGAAAGTTTGGTGTCCGTTTGACTTTGTTTTTCATGGAAATTGTTCATTAAAGTGATAATTTATTTTACCATTGAATTTAGAATTTGTTTCAATTGCCAAAAAAATTAAAAAATTATCATACTGAATATCGTTCGTTTTGTTTTGTTTTGCATGAAAATTGTCAATAAAAGTGATAATTTTTTTTCCCATTGTGTCTAGAATTTTTTCCAATTACAAAAAAAAAAAAAAAAAGGTTAGAAAATGAAAACCCACCTAAAAGGTGGGAAAACAATTTCATAGAAAATGTGCACGTGTGAACAAAAGAGAGAAACAAATTTCATGAAATATTTGTATTATCAAACAAGGCAAAAACTAGAAAATGGAGAAATTTTTCCTACTTCCATGAAAAATAGGGATTATAAAACAGGCCATTAATTGAATAGAAGCTGATGTTCAGCTCCAAATTCGAGCTACAAAACAATTAAGTGTTGTTCAATATTGCATTCTTTAAATTTTTATTGTCATTAAACAATAGTGAATTTTCATCAATACAATGCCATATTCCCTTTCAACTACAACACAAATGTGCACTATTATTATAGGAATAAAATAGATAGATAGTGGTGGGGGGTTTTGGACATTCCACAAATTAGAATGCATAAACAATATATTCAACCTATTTGGAATACATACATCACAGGTGGGAACAAATTCAGCATCTGTTTTGGACGTTTGGTTTGTTGAGAATTACACTAACTGATGTGGAATTTAACTGTCACGTGTCAATTCTGTCCTTCACGTATGCAAAGGTTAGTCACGGTAGTTTCTTGGTGAGTAATGAAGTGCAACGATATAAAGCTTAGTGAGAGATAGACTAAAAGTTAAAGTACGGTGAGTGAAACGTGACACTATCTAAAGTTCGATATTTGTTGAAACAATTAACTCTCAAACTTCCACCTACTAATTTTGATACTAAAAAATTCGATAAAATGATTTTCTAATAATAATTGCAGGTTAAGGTAAGAATCCAACAAAATTTTTAAGAATAAAAATACGATAATGAACAAATGTCACAGCAAACAAAAATTTACCCTTGCTGAAAAACTAAAATATCTATATATGAAGATGAGAATTTAAGTTTTTATTTCTTTGATTCGTTATTCCGAATTTTTACCTCCACAAAAACTTCGAACATTTCAAATCTCCACATTTTTATGCAATAATTATTTTAAAAGTTCATTAACTTTAATGTGATGTTAAACTACTTTATTTTTAAAAAAAATTAAATTTCTAGATAAAAAGGTTATTAAAGAATACGTTGGACCATCATATATAAGTTCGGATTAGTGTCCATGCACAACACACTATGTAGTGCAGGCAAAGCAACCTTTTCCTACGATAGCATTGTTTTAGTTATCTTAGTTAATGTTTGATAGGATAGAAATTAAATTTCATTTTCCACATTTTTACAAGCACAAATTTTCCATGGAATTGATTTTTATTTTCTCGATTTTTGGTGGGAAAAACTTTTCTATTCAATTTTTTTTTTTTTTTGCAGTGAAAACAAATTATATCCCTAATTGTAACAAATTTTACTCCTTTAATGGATAATTTTCATGAAAAATAAGGTCAAACGAATACCAAAAGATTCAAAATTTAAATATTTTTCAGTGGGAAAATTATATCAATCAAACATAATTAATTAACAATTCTCAATACAACAAGTTTTATGTCATTCAATTCTTTGAAATTCATTTTCTTTCCACTCAAATTTCATTCTTGCAATCAAACAGACCCTTATTTCTTCTTCTTTTCACATGAAAAAAAACATAAAAAAAAAAAGGAGGAGGAGGAAATGAAAGGGAGATATGCTCTATGTGCATCTCAATTCTTTGATGAAATAGGAGGAAGTGATACGATAAGCAAATACAAAGAACGAGTGTGTGCATTTGTGTCTATATACAAACAACAAATAATTGTATATTCTATTAATTCAAACACGCATATAAAAGAACATGGTCGTCTTAAATTACCACAATACACGCTTTAACATGAAATACAAATAAATAAGTGGCACAACACACTAGTCAAAACACCATACAATACGTAGTAGTTAAACATGTATAAATACGAGCTCCAAACCATTTTGATCTTTAGCCATGCTTGTTAGTACCACTCGATGTCGAAGGTGAATGGTCTTCATAGCTACCGTGTCCACCACCACCACCACCACTTCCACTACCATGACCACTACCACGAGCACCACCGCTGCCATAACCATAGCCAGATCCAGATCCTGAACCGGTTCCAGTTCCAAATCCATAACCTGAACCCCTTCCAAACCCATTAGGAGACTTTCCTGATCCTGATCCATAACCCCATCCTGAATTCGGGGTTGAACCCCATCCCCAACTATAGTCCCAATTCGGACCATGAGCCGACCCACTACTCCCAGTAGGCGAACCGCTAAGACTTGAAGGCATTTTTGGTAAATTTGTTTTCCGTCCACCGCCGATAACACGGGTGTTGAACGCCCAAGAATGGGTAGTAGAGATCAAGAAAAGCAAGATGAAAGCAAATACAATCTTGAAATACATTTCGATTGATGTGTACTAAAGTTGGCTAGCTTTTATGATTGATTTGAGGCTTTTATAGTGCATTTTGGATAGTGGAATTTAATGGGACTTTTCGTGTTGACTTAATGGCCCGTGCCACTAACTCCTATAGGGTGCACTTGTCCAAAAGATATGAGATTTTTATCCACTACGTGCTCCTCCACACATGAAATGCACCACCGCCTTGCCAACTATACATGGTAACAAATGATATTTAAACACAATTTCACCACGTATACATGGTCCAGTCAAAAAAGTTGCATGGATTTTTATTTTTCTTGTGGATAAAATCAGAAAACACCATTAGGATATTCAATAATTATGTTAAATTGCCTTGACAAGGTTCTGGGCTCTTGACATGTGTATATAATATACAGCATATATTCGTACGTACAGGAATGGAGTCAGAAGGGGACGAATTTTTTTTTTTTACATTGGACTGCTACATTGAAGGAGAACTGGAGAAGGAAAAACAAAAAAGTTGCTAGAAAAAAAAAAAAATCCCTTATAAAACTAATTGGGATTGGAGGCAGGTCTGGGCTCTGCTCCCCCCTCCCTCTACATGTTGCAGCATACTTCATGTTTAAGCATTTCTTGATTTTCCTCAACTACTTGTATATTTTTGTGGTGGTGTAGAGACAATTGTAAAAAACCGCCTTTTAAGTTTTACATATTGTTATCTATGTGACTATGCACAACTATATAGAATATGTGCATGTTCGGTATGATTTAAAAGTCCATTAAAATTGAAAATATAGTCGTTATTAGGTTTCACTCATCTAATAAAAATTAACAATAACGGCTAGTTTTTTAATTTTAATCCGATTTTAATCTCTACCGAACTCCGAACATGCCCATATTTTGATTTTGAATCGGAAAAGATATTTCAAGAAATTGCAAATCCATTCACTCTATTAATAATTGAACTAGATCTGATATATCGTGAGGGATTTGTTTTTTCTATTCATTCATCATTGTCCATATAGACAAAATGTAAGATTGGTGCCAACAGTTCATCACGGAATAAATGTCTCACTAAATCAGGATTGCTTACCTATGCCTAGATCACCGGTAAATTCAAGTTTTATAGATAAGATCTTGTAAATTTCAATTTATCAAAAAATTTCCATTATTGGTCCATTCTTCATCGAATTAGCAAATTAGATAGATGATCTAACAATTTAAAAAAAAAATCTATTATGTTCACTAGATTACATAAAATTTTGATAAATTTCTTTATTGAGGGTGTGTTTGAACCACATTATTTTGGAAGAATATATTTTAGAATAATAGATTGATATAGAATGTGTTGTTGATAAAGAGAAAAAAATTATTGATGTGATGAAAAATATTATTTTATTGAAAAATGTGTGATTGAAAATTAATAAAAGAATTGAAATGAAAATTCTAATATGGCTCAAAGAGGGGCGGAATAACATCATGTTCTATATAGACGTCTCCTCAAAGTCGTCATATCGAATCTCATAGTTAAATCATTTTTCGTGTAATACAAGACATTTGTGCCCTTACCAATTGCTAGACACCAGAATAAAATTTTACAAATCATCATCACACATGATCATGATATGGATGCATCGCACTACAAATGTCTTCATAAATATCTGATAGCACATTAAAAATCACTTTTTCATAAAGTCAAGTGCTCATCCTCATATCAATATTTATTATACTTAAAACTCAAAGTTCACAAGATTGCTATATTCATTGTGGTTCAACAAACAAGTGTTACTTCATTGTTGCATTTGTGCCATAAAAGTCACCATTAACGATGTTACCGTATAATAGTTTCATTTGTTATTGGTAATCATAGTACTACCTCATTATAATAATCATCATCAGATTATCGTAACAACGTTGTCATAAAGTCGTGCTACTATGTCGAAACTATCATTCTAACGTTGACACCCGTAGTTGATCATGATAGCGTTTGTATATAATCAATATTTTTTATTTAACTGCAAGAAAGTTGTCGATTTTTTATATTTAATCGATGTGGAATTTTTTAATAAGATTTTTCGGTGCAACAAACTTCCATCAAATGTCTCCACTTTGATTGTTTAACTAAACTACTTATTTTGTTATGAGCAATATTTCTACAGGAAGAAGAAGGGCCCATCTAAAAACTGGAAATGTTTCTAATCCATTTGGGACAAAACTGGGCCGTCCTTGATCATCCATCACATGTTAAGGAATCTGCTTTATTTGGGCTTCCCCCACCTGGAAACCACGACACAACTTGAAATTCAAATTGAAGGGGAAAACGTGTTTAAAGCACCATCTGTGCTGATTTTTCTCTCACGCCATCATTTCTTATTTTACACAAATATAAGCAATGTTATAAATATGGAACGCACATGTTGTATCCAAAACCCACTCCTCGTTAGGTTTGGATTAGGGCTGTAAGCATAAATCGCCAAACTGGAAAATCGAACCGAAACCGCATTTTAGAAACCGTCGGTTTGGTGCCACGTGGACCCACCAACGAAATGGTTTTGAACCAAACCAAACCGGTCAAAAACGGTTTGATTTAGGTTTGAGAATTTTAATTGCGGTTTGAAACCAAACCGGACCGGCGAAAAAAATATATAAAAATAATGATTTTTTTTAAAAATTTATCCAAATATGTAAAATTCAATAGTTTTGTCATTTGTATGTATTTTTGTCAATTTATAATTTTCTATTACATATATATTATTATTACTAAATAATTCTAATTTATATCTAATAATCTCAAGACTAACATAGTCTATCAAAAACCAATTTCCTCTTTAGAATTCAAATTTCTACAATTGCTTCAATCTGCATTCTCAAATGGAGGTCGGATACTTGATTCATTTAGGAGTTTATTAGGTGCAAGGATGGTTGAGGTTTGTATATGCGGAAAGAATTGGTTGCAAATTAAAAATGAACTTATAATGCTGTGCCAATATTTAGATGAAGTGGAAGCATTTGATGATTCAATGAAAGTTGTGGCATGTGGTTTATATTTTCTATTACCATATTTTTAAAAATTCTTTTATCTATCTAATATCCAATACTATAATGATATAACGAATGCATTTGTTTAACAATGGAGACTAAATCATGTGTGACAACAATTGGTGTTTGAGTATATGTGAGAAACTGAATTCGTAACAAAATACAACGGCAAGCTTGTGTAATTGTTATGTTTAGATATTATAAACAATTAATTTATTATTATGGTTGGTTATTCTTTCTGTTTAATCAGTAGTTTTGTTTTTCAGATATGATGATCACGAGATCTTGTTGAACATCATTATATTTTTTGGACTTTATATTTAGTTTAGTAGACTTGTATTATAACGTTATCGTAACGTCTTAGCCTAAAATGGCAAACAAAAAACTATATTTTAGTTTATTGTGATTTCAATTTGATTTAGTTGATATTTAAATTTGTAATAGATATTTTTAGTTTGTTTTAGATTTATTGCTAGTAAGATATAAATATATATTGAATTCAATGAATTAATGTCATAAAAGTAGACGGACAAAAAAATATACGGTGAAACCGGCGGTTTAAAACCGGACCAAACCGTTAAGTTTAGGTTTGAGTTTTTTTTCAAACCGTTCAAAATAGTTTGGTTTAGGTTTGAGTTTTTCTCAAACTGGTTTAAACGGTTTGGTTTGAAAATTTGTCAAAAATCGAAAAAATCGAACTGCTTACACCCCTAGTTTGGATTCCATGTTATAAATCGTCTAAACATTTCCGTCACTTAAATAGTTTTCAACTATATTGGTCTTGTTTGAAGTATTTCTCGCAATATCTCTTAATGTGTCCTTTATTCTTACAATAATAACAAACCCGGTTACTAAAGTTTGACATTGACTTATCTATTCTTTGATCACCATGAACAACATGGCATTTTCCATCACTCACCTCAGATCCAACTAAATGTTTCATCTTCTCTTCTTAAAAAAATTATCATACGCATCTTCAGTGGTGAGAATATCACGAGTATATAAGATCGTGTCTCTAAACAAAGTAAATGAAGCGGGTAGATAACACAAAATGATTAAAGCCAAATCTTCTACATCATTTTTATATCTAAAGTCTTCAAATCAGTAACGATCTCCTTGAACACATCCAGATGATCTTCCAAAAATTCACCTTCTGTTATGCAATGAGAATACAACCTCTGATTCAGATGTAATTTGCTCTCAGACTAGTAGTCATGCACAATTGCTCTAACGTCAAGCATAACGCAACTGTCGTTTTCTCGTTCAAAACGTCTTAAAGAATATTGTTGGAAAGATGATGATGGATTTGTTAAAGTGCTTTTCGATCCTTCCGTTGTTTCTCCTCCGTCGTCCAAGGTGTGGACATTTTGTCAAATCCCAACAACGCATCATCCAAATCCATCTATTCGAGTAAAACTCGTATCTTCACTTGTCATAACGAGAATATTGTATTGCGATCCAGAGCAAATTTCATACTGCATGGCTACGATCAATAACAAAACCTCGAATAAATCACAACTAATACATCTGATACCACTTGTTGTGAAATAAAGAGGATTGAGATAATATATATAACACGATATGAAATATAAGCTCGCAAACAATCAACAAAATAAAAGACGAAGAATTAATTTGTAGATATATGAAGTATTTTATTCAATTCACTAATGTGGAGAAAACGAATATAATATTTGTGCCTACACAATTATCTTATATTTTAGTTATACAAAACTTGTGAAAATGGTATGGTATTTGTAGGGATGGATGCCAACCCCTATAAATGCCACAAAGATGGAAATAAGATAAAAAAAAATTATGTGAAATGAAGTAAGCAATGGTTTTCCTAATTAAAAAAAAAAACACGTGGAAAGAAGGATAAAATGTTTTCTAAAAAATTCTACCTAATTTGGGTCAAAAAAATCCATCAACTCATAAAGAGGCTAAAAATAATACAATACTTTAAATGGATTGGCATCTTTTTCTATTTAGGGTGTGTTTGAGTCTAATCTCATGAAAGAATATGTTTTGAAAAAATGGTTTTTTCTTCCCTTTTTCCCTTTTTGAAAATGAAGAAAGCACGCTTGTATCTTTTTCTCTCATAGAAGAATCATAGTAAATATATGTTACTAAAAAAGATTACAATGAAAATGCAAGAAGATGCCTAAGTTGAGACTTAGTGGTGCAACTTGTTGGAGATATTACACCGATAAATGTGCACGTTATATTCAAATCAATACGTACCGTGTTATACTCGTGAAATCGAAATAGAATTCGACTTACCGAAATCTAATTTGAGAAGATAAAATAGTGATTTACCGACTTCGAATATAATAATATGGATTCTTCACTTCCCAATATGAGTGAACGCACGTTGTTCTTCAATTCAAACCTTAGCATGAAATCAAAAGAATATTAGTTACTTTCCGAAATCAAAATACTAAATTAGAATGAAATCGGAAAAAGAAATAGGAGATGCAAGTGATGCGATCGGTCGAGGCAAGTGTTTGACACTTTGTCCTTAAGATGAATTTGCCCCGCATCGGTGCTAACGGTTTCTTGACAATCATCTCCCAAGATACAACGACCACGTCTAGCCATAGGAGCACTCCAAATGACTTAGACCAACGAACTCGAACGGAATTCTCTCTCTACCATAACCATGATTTTGATGCAAGAAATAATCATTTCTACAAAGTGTTTTATGCAAAACTAAAGTAAAACATGAAATGGAATGATATGGAACTATCAATTGAATTTGTTCCACTTCTCATTATTCCATATCAAATTCAAACATGTGGGATCCCTTATATAGTAGTTGGAACATCCATACCAAGAGACACATCTCTTAGAATTTATATCTCTCCATAAAGAGATACAATTACATCTCTACATAAAGAGACAATTATTGAAAAATAATGCCAAAAGTCATGATCTCCAAGAGTCATGATCCATATGAAAAGACACATATTTTCATCTACATATTTTCTAGAATATTTCACAATATTCCATATAATTTTTCAATAATTCAAAATTTGGCTTAATTTCTCATTCACCAAAAAACACATTTCCAACACAACTTTCCCCCTTTTCTTGGTACACGAATGATCAAAATTTGGAAAATTAGGGTTTGGCTCCTCAAAGTGTGATTGTGGACCACCAACCTCCAAAAGTGAGAATTTAGATTCACGTCGTGTTTAAATCTATGAATTTGAATCCTGTACGATCTAAACAGTCAACGTGAATGATAAAATTGTTTGTGATTTTTACATGATTTAAAGTTTGAAGACAGAGCTGTAAAATCACTTAACATTCACGTACAATTTAATTATGCAATTTTAACTTTTACTTGATGGTTTTGATCAAGTGAGTACCAAAATCAGAGATTTCAAAAGACTGGAGATTCAAAATCTCAATTTTGAAGATTGAGGATCAATAACCATACCACTCTCACGACCCCTCCGTCTCTTCACAACCCCACCACCCACTCTCTTATCTCTATCCATATATATCTTTCATTCCATATATGCCACTGTATGTAAACAGCACTTGCATAGTGGCCAAATGCATGGGGCAAAATATCCACAATGGAAATTGCATCTCGGAACCCATCAAATGTTTAGGATTTGAAAATATCTCATACAAATTTATCAAGTGTACCACATCTATGTAACAAAACAAAAATATATTTAATTGAAGAGTTGTCACTGTTATTTTTTCTTGTCCATATCAAATCCTTAATTATTAGTACATCTGCATTAACATTTACATAATAAATTACACAATGTCATATGACACTTTACATTTCTCAATTTAAAACACAATCAACTTTTTCATCCAATATTTTCTTTCCACATCATATTATATAATTCATTATATACATTTCTTATATTCAAGTAGCAAAATCCAAATTATTATTTGTGCTTTAAATCCTAACAAATACCAGTGTTCAAAATGGGGCACATGACGGTGCTTAGGCACGAGGCATGGCGACGTAGGTGCTAAATAAGTAGTCAACGATAGCATTGACTGCTTAAGGCATGCATAGAAGTCGGGGGCAGCTCAATACACTTTTTTTGTAGTAAAAAAAATAATAAGTAAAAACAAATTATTTATATGTAATTTTTTTTACGGTATATATATAATTTTTAAAAAGTTGATTTTGTTTCGAACGACACGAATGACGAATTTGATGAAAAAGAGGATATTGAATTAAAGTTCAATAAAAAGTTATATGACATTTAAGTTACTACGTCTACATTATATAATTTTGGATTTTGAAAGAAAACATTTAAAGCCCCTATAGATCTATTTTAGATGTTTGGTGGCTATTATGTTAACTATTAAAAAAATTTAAATTGACTAAAAATTTAAAATAATGTTAAAATAAAGAAACGTCTTTTTACTATTGAACCTTACTTAGGTAGGGATGACAAAAAAGTTCGTCGGTTTGGACGGCTCGAACTCGGCTCAGAAAAAGCTCGAGTCGGACCCGGCTCGGGCTTGGTTAGAACGAGCCGAGCCCGAACTTTTTTTTTTCGACTCGATTCGTTGACATAACTACACTTAGACAAGCCTTATCCAAATTGATGGGTTTTCCACCAAAAAATTTGGAGATGACATTTTTTAACCGAACAAGCATGTCCAGATGGGTTCTATAAGTAAAATGGTGCAATCTTGGTTCTCTCCCAAGAATTAAATATCCGATCAAGTTCTAAATTATTATTTGTAAACTAATTGAAGAACCAAAATTGTCGACTTTTTAATGTGTTGCACTTCCAAGGGCAGCATAGAAATCCTGGATAAAACATTATACCACATCGTTTCCTTCACCTTTTACTTTTGGATATTTCTAGTTATACATAATTTGGTGTACATAAGGATATCCACCACCTCACATAGAGGTAGAACCCATGTAAACAAAAAATATTTTCTTTAAGTGGATCCCACCCCCATGTGAGGGGATGAATATCCTTATGTACACCAAATTCTGTATCACTAACAATTCCCCTTTACTTTTTAAACCGACACTACAACAAATAAACAATTGTTTTCCTTCTCCTCCTAGGTGTAAAATCTTTCAACGTGACCTAACTTCTTTTATAAATGGTTAAATACACCAATGATCATCTAATTTAATTTTGTTTTATCAATACCATCCAACTTTATATTTAGCGTCACTATAATCACCCAATTTCCTAAAATATTTCACTAGGATCATCAAATTTCTTTTCACTAATTTTGAAATAAATAAAATTAGATAAAAAAAAAAAGTTTTTTTAGTCTACCATTTATTTTAAAATAAGTTGTCATTTTATTTTAAATGAGTTTTTTTTTTAAATATGTTTTTCATTTTAATCCCTGACACATACGGTAAAGGGAAAAAATCATAAATCAGGGGTTTGGAGTATACCAATTCAAAAATCAGGTTTTATGTTTGAAAGTGCAAAAATCAGGTTTTAATTAAATAATTAACAATATTTTTTAATTAAATACAATAAGAATACAATTAATTAATTAATAGTCACATATACATAATTATTGGTCACATATCACATTTTTTAAAATTAATTGGTCACATATTATTTCCAAATCACATATAAAAGTTTTTATAAGTCACGGATTAATTCGAGGTCACTTATTTTTAAATTAGTCGGTCACGATTGAATAATTAGTCACAGATTTTCAAATATTTGGTCACATACCACCAAATAGTAGGTTACAGATTATATTTTTAGGTCACATGCCACCAAATTGGTCACAGATTTTCAAATATTTGGTCACGTACCACCAAATAGTAGGTTACAAATTATATGGTTATGTCACATGAGTAATTAATCACTGATTCTCAGGTCACATGCCACCAAATAAATCACATACCATGTAACCAATACTACCACCACCACCAACACTACCGCCACCGCCACTACGGCCACCCTCATCCGCCACATCCACCTATATCATCATCAACGCACCACATATTTTAAATTAATTGGTCACATATTAATTTCGAGTCACGGATTATTAAATTTTTAGGTCACAGTTGATTGATTGGTCACAAATATTACCAAACATTTGGTCACAAATCACCAAACATTTGGTCACAGACTAAATACACAATTATAATTGGTCACAAGTCACAGATAGACCAACACAAACTAACCAATCACAAAACACAAACGAAAACAACCGCGACGCCGCCACCACCAACAATAAATCTGCCACCAACAACAACAAATATAAACATCCAACCACCACACAGATCCGCCAACAAAAAATCGCCGCCGCCGCCGGAAGCCGCTGCCGCTTGCTCGCAGCAGCGGCCGATGCTGCTGCGAGCACCGGCAGCAGCAGCTTGCTGCTGCTGAGCTTGCTGCCGCTGCCGGAGAGGGGGAGAACGCAGAGAATGGAGGAGAGGAGAGGGGGAGAGAAAGAGAGAGAAGAGGGGTAGGGTAAAAAATTAGGGTTAGGATGTTTATATATTACATGATTTTTGAAAAATAAAATTTGACCCCTGATTTTTGAATTGGTATAAATTTTACACCTGATTTTTGTAATTATGCCTACGGTAAATCATATTCACATTTCATTATGAATGTCAAACTCAAAACAGCCCGTGTGCGCAATTCTTAAAACTTGTGAGGAGCTTGGTCGAATATATAGTGGGTATCAATGGGCTCGTGACGAATGATACATAAGCGTATCGCATTATGGATGGGCATACGAATTGGCCCATTCCTTCATTAAAGCCTAATTTCCACATGGCCCATACATAAGGACCACTGCCCATTGCAATATTTTGCCATAATTTTCCACTCTACCCAAGCTTCAAGGAAAAACCACGATCACACATAAATGTAGGAAACCTGTGCAATGTCAATATTCGCTTATCACACAAATTTTATTTTAACAATATGAGAAAAAATCAAATCCATGTACGTTTCAATGAAATTGAACACAAATCCAAATTGATCATTTAATAAATTAAAATGATTCAGTAGCAATGTTTTGTAGCATCACTTGAGATCTAATCTCTCAGTCCAAGTGTTGGAAATTTAAATTTGCTTCATCCTCATCAAATTGATCACCAGAAATCAATTCTAAGAATTTATTTTTAAAAATTAACATAAAGATCATAAGAAATTTAATAAGAAAAATATAAAATTTATTAAGAAAAGAAGATACGAATCGGTGGGTAAGTAGAATACTCAGTGGCAATTTTAAGTTTTAGGTTCGATTCTGCCAGCAAAGCGTCCTCAAATTTGAAGTCAGAAGAGGGAGCTTTTTTTCCTCATCGTAATTTTCCTTTTCCCCACACAATCTTCAAAGGCAAATGAGAATATTAATTTCTCAAAATCTACTAAAAATACAAAATAGAATACGAAAATATAGATAGAGATGCATATACGTATAATAAATATAGATTGAAAAAAAATTGATATAGGGAGAAGAACGCTCGGTTCAGCGGGGTTATCGACATGCAAGTAATCGTCTCTAGAAAGAGAGACCTGCAATCCGGTCTGTTGAGCTTGAAATTTGGAAGTCGTCACTGCGATTCTCCCTTCAATTTGATTAAAAATTTAAAGAAAATCAGATCGTAACTGTAAAATCAATCAAAGGAGAAAAGAACACGAAAATTAAAGTACCAGATCTCATCCTAAAAACTGCGTGGATGCAGCAGTTTATATGAGCATTTATATAGATAAGAATTAGGGTTTTGTTCAACACAAGACTCCGGCTTTTTCGTGGGCTTCTTGATTATTTACGTCGAGAAAATTTCACAAATAGCAGTAGATCTGACTAAAATTGATAGGTAGGACTAAATCTCCATCAGGTTAAAAAAAATGAACGGTCCCCTAACTTCACAATGTATGCGGAAAACATCCTTAAACCTTAAAATGGAACTTCATTAGTCCATTACATGTTAGTTGTGAACCCGTTAGTCCAAAAAAAAAAAAAAAAAAAAATTCTCTTTCATACATGGACAATGAATTGATGACAGGGTATCATGTCTAAGTTAGACAAATTATACTTCGACAAGAAATACCATGTCATCGACAAATTATAAAATTCAACTACAGTCTAACGTTACTTCGACAAGAAATACGCTTTTATTATAGTTGAATTACGAAAACAAGAAAATTAAAAACAAGAAAAAGACACTTTTGTCAATTATTCCCAAGAAAATGAAAACCAAACCTTATCCATTCTTATGAAACGTCCAAAAAGACATTTCCCTACTCAAATCACATTCATAGTTGGATTTTTTTGGTGCTTCAATTAGACCAAATGTGCCTCCACTCAAAATTTTCTCTTCAATATCTCAACCCTGCACGCCACACCCCACTTTCGTACCATGGTCACTAACAGTGGTGGATTCAGCACTTGGCGAGCACCGGCAGTCACACGTGTTGGATTCGCCGGAACATTTTTTTTTTTTTTTTTAGAATAGATAAAATTGTTAGGTTTTATATATTTGGCAATTCATTTTACTTTCAAACATTTCTTATAGCTCAATTTTTCTAATTCTACAATTTTTACCAAAACAAATGCAATTGGGAGAGGATTCGAATAAATATTCGAACATGTGCTCTTCATTTGAATTATACAAAACTTGCTCAACATGTCATTTGGTGAATATTGTTAATATATATAACAGAATTATATATATTGAGTTTTAGAAAAATGTTGTTATATTTAATTTTTAATATTTTGTTGCACCCGACAGTTAACGACCGCTCGTACTCATTCAAAATCATGGATTCGTCACTGGTCACTAACTAATAATAAAGATTGTATGGTTGCGCCAATTTTGTTGTACCCAACTGGCTGACGAATAAAAATATCATATATTATTTTTCTTCATATTTAATATAAGGTATTATTTTTATCTATGTTTGTTTCGTTGTCGAAATGTATGTGGCCTCAAATTTCAGTTATCATTAGCACGAAATGTACATTTAAATGATAAATGAAATTTCTTGCCGTAAATGACTTTGTTTATTTGGTCCTTCATTTATAGATTTTCTTACATCGAGCCTCTCTCTCCCTCCAGATTGTTACGCCTTTTGTGCGGATTAAAATTTTTACCTGACAAAGAATTTTGCTAGTGTAAGTCCATTACAGTTAATCAATCCTCTTTCACAGGGCTTCGATGAATAGCTCTTCCGTCATCAACACTTTTTATTTTTCAGTACTGGATAGACGTCAATCCTCATACACGATCTTATGATTTTGTATAGACATGTATTTGTTGATCATTATAAAATCTTATGGTTAGTCGAGTAAAAAAGGAAGAAGATGAAAGTGACATGTACAAGTCATTTATTTGGATTGCGACCAACGGTACACCAATAATCCACAATCAAATTTCCCACCAGATTTTTATCCTTTGAACAGTTCTATTTCTATAATATGCCCACCACTTGAAACCAACACTCTGCTTAATATTCCCTTTTGTCTCCATTCATCATCTATACTCAAAACTCTCAAACAAATTGCTTTCAATTCTACAAACTCTTTAATTTTCAAGAAATGTTTTCTTCATCTCGAGTTTTAGCAATCTCACACTCAATTACACCGTGTTATTCATCCAATTCTCGATATTATCTCCAGGGAAAGCTAAAATCTAATCTCAAATGGAGATCGATGGCATTAGACTCAGACGCTTCTTCAATGGATTCAGATTCATCGACAAATGAAAACTCTGCCGCGTAAAATATTTATAAACCTGTAACATATGATGTCGTTTTAACATAGTTCTAGATTTGTGAGCGTGCTCAATTGCAGGTTTTGTATAATAGAAGGGCCGGAGACTGTGCAAGATTTTGCTAAACTGGATTTACAGAAAATTCAGGATAATATTCGAAGTCGTAGGAATAAAATCTTTTTACATATGGAGGAGGTTAGTTTTCACTTAACAAGGTTAACGTTTTAAGAAGGAACACCAAGTCTTAATAGATTGTTTGATTCTTATTTTTGAATGATTTATTGGTGTGCGACTCTTTAATTTCTAGTATGTTTTGCTATTTATATACGCGTTGTACTGCTGATTTGTGGATTCGTAGGTTCGTAGGCTAAGAATACAGCAAAGAATTAAAAGTGTGGAGCTGGGGATTTTAGAGGAAGAGCAAGAGAATGAGCTTCCTAATTTTCCTTCATTCATTCCATTTTTGCCTCCTCTGGTATGCTTTCTTTGCATATTGTTAATTCTTGTCTCGTCTTGCTATATAGTTAGTGTCTAACAAATTTATCCTCCCAGACATCCGCAAATCTTAAACAATACTATGCAACTTGTTTTTCTCTAATTACTGGCTTCATGCTTTTCGGTGGACTTCTTGCTCCCACTGTAAGTTTTGCTGCACCAGAAAAGTTTCACGAGTTACTGAGGAAATTGTAATTATATGTTCTCGAAAAGGTCGCGTAGGTTCTAATCCTTATCCACGTCTTGCCTTTTTGTTGCTTATATCAGCTGGAACTAAAACTGGGATTAGGAGGGACATCATATGCTGATTTTATCAGCAGTATGCATCTACCTATGCAACTGAGGTACGCTCCTAGGATGTCCTTATAATGAAAAAAGTAGTTGGTCCCACAAAATGCGTGGATAATAGTTGTGAAGACGCTTGTGTGTTCTTATTGAGAGAGTGACTTTTGTGAACTTTGTAGTCAGGTTGATCCCATTGTGGCATCATTCTCAGGAGGGGCGGTTGGAGTAATATCCGCATTGATGGTAGTTGAAATAAACAATGTAAAACAGCAGGAGCAAAAGAGATGCAAGTACTGTCTTGGAACTGGTAGTTAACGCGTATTCACACTATTATTTATCTTAATTTTGGTAGGAAATATTGGTTCGCACTATTGACATAATTAACGGGCCTTGTCATGGCTATGACTTTTGCTAATCAAATTTTTCCAACCTTTGACATGTTTTTCATTCGATATAGGATACCTTGCTTGTGCGCGCTGTTCAAACACTGGATCTATTGTTCTTATTGAACCGGTCTCAACAGTAAATGGTGGGGATCAACATCTGTCGCCACCTAAAACCGAAAGATGTTCTAATTGTTCAGGGGCAGGAAAGGTATGCTCTCGGAGTTCAGATTTCATCTATTTTCTCATGTGTTGATTCACTGCAAGAACCTTTTGTCTTGCATGACCTTCTTGTATGAAAGGTCGTGTACAAAATATTTGTTAATCTTATGTAGTGAATCTTTACAAGGACGCGAAGGGGAGTTCTTCTTCTTCTTTTTTTTTTTGGGTGAATAGGATCACAATGTCGGCTATTGGTGTCGGTCTGCCCCTACATTCTGCGTTCGGATTTCTAAACAACTTTTACGTACGATCCACCTTTACAGGTCATGTGCCCTACATGTCTTTGCACGGGGATGGCTATGGCAAGTGAGCATGATCCACGGATTGACCCCTTTGACTGATCATGCGCGATTTTCCCTTGGACTGCGGATTGCTTGAAGGTGTAAACCTTTTGTCTCACATATAGTTCACAGCAAAGCTTACTGTGGTTGTCAAGATGAACACAACTCTGTTTTAGGAAGGCAGAATGTGCGTTTTTTCTTGTGAGCTCGGCAAATCTTACCCTTCCTCTCGTTGTTAGGGGTCCGATCATGATTTATGCGAAAAATTACTAATATGGGATTCTGAACTTTAAATCATTCCACATCTTTTGCTCCTCCTTCACGTGTCTCTCATCTCTTTTGTTAGCACATTTCGAGAAGCGTTTATAACTATTTAAATTATAAAAAGACATATATGAATTGTTGGGAACCTACTTAATCAATGCGCAGCGGAAGTAAAGCAATTTCGATTCCCAAACAGGATCTACATTGTGTTTAGATAGAAATTGTGATAGAAATAATACCTTTGTTGAATTCTGCAAACTCTTTTGCTGATTCACGAACTCCAATGATCACGATCTACAATCCAAGCTGTCCAATTGTCCAGCCTCCAATGGTGATCCACACAGAGAATAAGAATGGCGGCCAGGGTTTTCTTTTCTCGTGCTAGCAAGAATAATGAATAATACATTACGTTTTTCAAACCCTAGCAGCCTATTAATATAAGTCCAAACGGGCTGGCCCATCTCTTAACTTAACCCGGTCCAACATTTAATTAATCAAATTAATTAAATATGGTCCATGAATTAATTAATCCAATTAATTAATTCGGGCATATTAATAAGCAACCCAATTAATTAATTATCCAACACTTGTCAATTAATTAATTGGTAAATCTCATTCTTCTGATTCTCTTTTATGTGTGACTCATTAGGTTCCCGATCACGATGTCTAACGAAGTAAATTATTATTTTGATCTAATCAAAACTGATAAATTAAAATACCCTTTTAATTTATCATCAATTTACATTCGTTGTCCCAGATTGACATCTAGCAATGTGTCAGGGCAATACATGTGACGGGAAATGTCAAGTGGCGTGACAAAACCAAACTTGTTCGTTTACCGTGAAACTATAATCCTTTCGTCAATATGATCCGATCAATTACGAGATATGGACGTGTATCAATCTCAATTATCGATCATATCTTTTATCCTACTGTTAAGTCAATGTAAGTCGAAAACTCTTTTCCGACTTATGAGTTCACCTTGGCCAAGGATTTCATTATCAACTTAACTGGATGAAATGTAGATCATAATCTCTTACTATCTAAGAGTGACGAATCCTCTATTGATCATTCACAACCTTCATATGATTCTTGACATACCCGAACGATGCCGTATTAGCGACCCTTGACAGAGCAACATCCGACATCACCAAAGCATGACTGTCCTCACATAAGGCCAGGGGCGGAGCCCAGTTAGGCCCAGGATGGGCACAGGCCCTACCTGAACTTTTGGGCTCAAAATTTTTTTTTTTTTTTTTTTAGTTTAGTTAAATCCAAGCCCAAAGAAATGAAGCCCAAACTAACTTAATGGCCCAATTAATTGCCCAGCCCAATCCTTTCATAAAACTAACCTCCAGCCACCTACAGCCTACTCCCATTTCCCAAACCACGAACCTCCTCTGCCCGTTTCCATCCAGGCGCCGAGAAATCGAGTTCGCACCACAGGCCACCACCAGCCGGCAGCCACCACCAGCCGAGCCTTCTTCTTCGCCTTTCGCACTTCGCAGAATCGCAGCCTCCCTGAGTCGCAGTTCGACAGTCGACAGCCACAGCCTCCACAATCCACTGGACTTCAAGCTCGCAGCAGCGCAGCTGTCGCCGCCCGCCTTCCAGGCACCGGCCTCCACTTCGCAGTACGACGGAACTGAAGGTACTCAAGTCAAGTAATTTCTGTTTTTCAGCAATTTTTGCAAAATGAAATCCTTAATTTGTGATTTGGATTTAAGTATTTAACCTCATTTTCTCCACTCTCCAGCCTCCGTCCGAGTCTCCGACCGTCGCCGACTGCCAGGCGACTGCAGTGAGTCAGTGACATCTCTAACTCTCTCCCTCTCCGCCAGCAGGGGCCGGATGGCTGGAAATCAGGAAATGGACTGGAGACAGAGACATTGAGACAAGGTATGTAATGTTCTTCATTTCTTTAGGCTTTAGGCTTTAGCAATTGCAATTTGGATTATTGGTATGTAATGTTTTTCAGTTCTTTAGGCTTTTTTTAATACTATATTTTGGGTATTTTTGTGTTTTGTGTGCAGTAGCCAATAGAGATTAATGTTGTCTGTTATTGTCCTTATGGAATTGGAATTGAAATTGAAATTGGGCATTGCTGATTGCTGATTGCTGAGTAGATATGTGTGAAGTTTGGATATTTTTTAGTTGAAAATGGTGAAGTTTGGGTATTGTTGAGTTGAAATTGGTGAAGTTTGAGTATTGTTGAGTTGAAATTGGTGAAGTTTGGGTATTGTTGATTGTTGAATTGAAATTGGTGAAGTTTGGGTATTGTTGAATTTTTGGCTGGATAAGTTTGAGTATTGTTGAATTGAAATTGTTGAAATCTTATGAAGAGATACTTTCAAAGAAAGAATGATTTGGACAACGTAAATGTTGTTGGGACGACGTCGAATAATGTGGAATTTGATGTCGCTAAACTTCCAACTGATCCTGGTCTAAGGATACCCATTTTGGATTACAATGCTAACATCCGAGATCAAGTTCGAAGAGTATATATGTTAATGGGTCCTTGTCAACCACATGAGCATGACTTTCCAAAACGACAATTTGGAGTAAAAGCTAGACGATTTAATCCTTCTTGGTTTAAAGAGTTTGGTTCTTGGTTGGAGTATAGTGTAGAAAAAGATGCTGCTTATTGTTTGTATTGTTATCTTTTTAAATCAAGTTCTGGAAAGCAAGGTGGGGTGAGTATTTTGTTGGTGAAGGTTTTACATGTTGGAAAGAGAAGAAAAGGCTTCATACTCATGTTGGAGAACATGATAGTGCACATAATCAAGCTCGCATTAAGTGCGAAGCTTTGATGAATCAAGACCAACACATTCAATCAGTTTTTCACAAGCAATCAGAACAAGTACGAAGTGCATATGTTACGCGTCTTAATGCATCTATTGATTGTGTTCGACTTCTATTGCGACAGGGGCACTCATTTCGGGGACATGATGAGTCCAAGGATTCTCTCAATCCAGGCAATTTCTTAGTGCAATTAGAATTTTTGGCTGCTCATAATGAAGATGTTAAAGCTGTGACATTTGAAAATGCTCCTCAAAATTGCAAATTGACATCACCCGATGTTCAAAAAGATATAGTAAATGCATGTGCCGTTGAGACAATTAATGTTATTATCAAAGATATTGGCAATTCGTTATTTTCTATTCTAGTTGATGAATCTCGTGACGTGTCGATGAAGGAGCAAATGTCAATTGTAATACGTTATGTGGATAAAAGTGGGCGTGTGAATGAACGCTTCATAGGGCTTGAACATGTCACAAGTACCACGGCTCTATCACTGAAGACTGCAATTGATAAGGTATTTTCTAGATATAACTTGAGCATGTCTAGATTGAGAAGACAAGGTTATGATGGGGCAAGTAATATGCAAGGTAAATTTAATGGTCTAAAAGCACTCATTTTAAAGGAGAGCCCATGTGCCTTTTACATTCACTGTTTTGCTCATCAACTCCAGCTAGCACTTGTAGCGGTTGCGAAGAAAAATATTTCTATTACTAACTTCTTTCGTGTAGTTGGTGATGTGGTAAATATAGTTGGAGCATCTTCTAAACGTTGTGATCTTCTTCGAGAGAAGCATTCAGCTTTTATTGTTGACGCATTGGAGAATGGTGAGATTTTAAGTGGAAGGGGACTTAATCAAGAAACAACCCTTCAACGTGCTGGTGATACGCGATGGGGTTCACATTATAATTCATTGGCCAGCTTACTTGTCATGTTCTCTTCTGTTATTGATGTACTTGCAGTGATTGTTGAAGATAACTCGTGTTCTTGTGACCAAAGATCTGACGCGACAAATTTATTGGAGTCGATACAGACATTTGATTTTGCATTTAATTTACAATTGATGAGAAGTGTCTTGGGGATTTCAAATGAACTGTCAAAATCATTACAACGGAAAGATCAAGATATTGTGAATGCAATGCAGTTGGTGAAGTTATGCAAACAACGACTACAAATAATGAGAGATGAAGGGTGCGACTCCTTTTGGGAAGAAGTATGTTCTTTCTGCCAACAACATTATATTGATGTACCTGATATGGATGAAATGTTTGTACATCGTGCACTTCGTGGTTGCCCACAACGAAATCCTCCAGAACTTACAAATTTACATCATTATCAGGTCGATTTGTTCTACTCTGTCATTGATCTTCAACTTCAAGAATTGAATGATCGATTCTCCGAGGTAAATACAGAGTTACTCATGTGTGTAGCTTGTTTATGTCCCCAAGATTCATTTTCTTCTTTTGACAAGAAAAGTTTGATTCGACTTGCTGAACTTTATCCATTAGATTTCTCTCCATTAGATCTCGTTGTACTTCATGATCAACTTGGGACTTATATTTTTGACATGCGCTCTAACAAAGAGTTTGAAGGGTTGAACGACCTTGGTGATCTTGCAGAAAAGTTAGTTCTGACAAAGAAAAATATGGTATATCCACTGGTTTACAAGCTTTTGACTTTAGCGTTGATTCTACCGGTTGCTACCGCTACTGTGGAGAGAGTATTTTCTGCAACAAGCATTGTGAAGGATAGATTGCGTAATCGGATGGGTGATCAGTGGATGAATGATAGCACAATTGTTTATGTAGAGAAAGATATATTTTTGAAGCTCGATAATGAAGTTATTGTACAACGATATCAAAATATGAAAACTCGAAAGGAACAAGTGTAATTTATAAACTATGTCATTTTTAATATTGTCGTATTAGTGTTTTATATTTTTATTATCATTACATCTATGGAAAAAACTCGATGTTTAATATCCATAAGTTGTGCCCTCCCTGAGAAGAAATCCTGGCTCCGCCCCTGCATAAGGCACTATGATGACCTCAAGTCAAAGGACCAATTCCACTACCGAATGTTAGAGATTAACCACTGACACTCAGATAGTTTTCCATGTGGAATCTCTCAGCGGGTCTCCAATGTTTTGTTCTATAACAAAACATTCACGTGTTCATTCAAGTGTCTCCACACTTTAGTTTGTAAGATCAACTACTTACTTCATAAGTAAGAAATGCCACACGTGATGGTCTATCCGTAATAACGATATCTGTATCCCGTTATTACATACGACCACGGACGATTTAAGATTCAGTCATATGTAATTCATATCTCACAATCACAACTCCTTGTGATTAACAAATCATCAAGACTTGAATCTACGGATTCTATTATTTAATTAATTAGAATATTAATTGACATAAATAATAGATATTGCCATAAATATGCATCGGTTATATATAAATTAAAAGTACTTATGTCCAAAGTTGATTGGACCTAGGGCATAACACTTACAAACTCTCACTTGCACTAGATCCAATCCCTTATGTATCTTATGTCATAAGAGTTTACATGACAATCATGTTTATACTGCGACAACTCTTTGTCAATGGATCTGCAATTTAATAACTCGTGGGAATTCATTCTTTCTTTACGTCATTTCATTTATTATCTTTCCAATGAGATAACACTACCTTAACACATGTTTGGATCAGTGATGAGACCTTAGTTCCCTCGTTTGCACGATGGCTCCACTATTATCACAATATAGAAGCATGTGATCAACAATGTTAGGAACTACTCCAAGTTCATTAATGAACACTTTGACCCAGACAACAACTTTTGTTGCTTTCTAAAGCAGTGATGTATAAGGCTTCTATTATTGAATCAACGATGATTTTCGATTTGGAACATTTTCAACATATCGCTTAAGAGTAAACCAATATCCTAATTGAAATATGCTATCATTCTAGTCCGACTAGAAGTTAGTATCAATGTATCCATGAACTCCCAGTTCATTTTCTCCATATAAAATCTTCTTAAGATTTTATCTATATAGATCTGGATGAGTTAAGCAATCTTATAGATCTATCTCTATAGATCAAGCTATTTCTCACATATCTATTATGAAGAAATTATTTAACAACCATAATTTCAACAATTGAAATATAAAGACGTCGTTTCCTGTTAATATGTCTCATACATATAATATTAGGAATACGACATTGCTCCCACTATCTTCTTTTAAACACACAATTCATTTTTGATAAAATCAAACATTTTGACTTTTATATCAAATCGAATATTTCAGCTCCAAAAGACTTATTTTAATTCATATTAAACTTTTCTTGTAAACTCATTTACAACATATGTGTTCTAATCCATTAGGCGGGTTGACCAAGGCCCAAACCTTGGCAACATTAAGTTCATATCGGATATCATAGCCTTATGTCATGTCAGCGAGTCAACACTTGACTTTGCTTATGCATAATTAGTAGGTTCATCATCCTCGATTAGTAATGCTAGATTAGTAATCATGAATTCTTACCTTCGAGAAGGTCGAATGATCCTACAAGATTTACATGGAGCTGTCGTGTCCTCAGGAGTCTCTACTTCCTGATCAAGAGTATGTCCATCAACACTTTGGGATCAAACTCAGGTTATCTACTTGGTTAACTATATTTGTGAATCCTTGAACTCTTTCAAGATTTACTCTACTCCCACTGTCCTCTCCTAGAACAAACATTTTCTCTAGGAGTATGACATGTCTTGAGATGAACTCCTTCTTCTCAATGAGATTATAGAATTGATATCCAATTGTCTCTTGAATATTTCACAAATATATATTTATCGAATTTAGTTTCAAACTTATCTGATTTAGTGCGCTTCACATAAGCGTCACAACCCCAATATTTCATATGAGAAAAGTGGAGCATTCTGTCTTTCCATAACTCGTATGGAGTTTTGTTAACCGATTTAGATGGGACACGATTAGTGCGTGACACATGGCAATCAGTGCATGACCTCAAAACTATTTTGAAATATTTGCATGACTTGTCCTTATTGCACTATATCTAATAGTACATGATTTCTCATTGCAAATACACCATTATGTTGCAATGCATGTAGAGGAATCCACTGCGAGAGAATCACATTCTCTTTTAGATAATCTAAAATTCTACATTTTAGATATTCTCCACATCGATCAAATTTTAGTGTGAGAATTTATTTACATATTTGTTTCTCAATTTCTAGTTTGAATCCCTTGAACATTTCAAAAGTTTCATACTTGAATTTCATCAAATATACATGACCATTTCTGAAATAGCCGTCTAGTAAATGTGATGAGATAAGAGAAACTTTATCTAGCATTGATTGATATGTGTCCACATACATCACTATGTATTAGACTCAGTAATTATACAGATCTTTCTCCTTTTCAAGTAAAAGGAGACATGGTCATTATGCCTAACAGACATATTTTGCATTTGTCAAATGATTCCAAATCATTTGACCCAAGTGTACATCTCCATGTAAGTTTGGAATTGCATTTTCATTTATATGACCTACTGGCAAAGATTGTAGAACCAAGTCATACTTAGTTCATTGTTCATGATTGAACTCAATTGAGACAACTTCTCAAAGTGGTCAACGTCTTCAGCACACCAGAACTGGCCGGAGACTCTTTTGCCATTATACACTGGTATAGTTGCTAGGAAATCTCATATCTTTTCACACGTGATTATTTATCATTCAACACTTTGAGATGAAAATCATGTGTTAGCATCTATACTCTTATGTTGCTTTTGTAACTCAGGTGACATAGTCGCAAACATCACACATGTTGCAGTACTATCGTCATCACTGTGTTTATTATAGCAGCCACCTCTTCCTTTATCGAGTCATCAACGAGTATCTCTAGAAAGGGCTACTCAAGGACATAATCAATTATCATGCATGAGAACAATTCTCAGATTGCGGTGCCAATTAAGAAAATTTGGTTTCGTTGTTGGCATACAGTATGCCGCTCAAATACATATGGTTACTCAAGATTCAATAAATGTAAATGACAAAAAGTAAAAGAACAATAAATAAAATGCATCGATTAATTTAACATGGTCTTTTATTAAATTAATTTCGCTCCCACTGTTTAACTCAAATTTATGACCCTCTCACATAAATTTATGGAATCCATACTTGATTCCCAGTGGGCTGGGATCCCATTTATTATATTAAAACCTTGAGTGTACTCAACAAATCTTAATAAAACATTTGGGTAGATACTATTATCAATTGTATCTCCATACAACTCCCAGATCATTAAGCTGACAACTCTTTGTCTTCACACATCTTATGCGTTAGCTTAACATGCCTCCAAAATTCATCTCCTTGAGTGTACTCAACAAAAGATAAATTTTAGTTAAGTCAAACCCATCATTCAGAAATATCTAATATTTCATAGTGTCAAACATATCCCCAATAGACCAGCCTTGAGTGTACTTAACAAGCTGAGATTGATTTCAGACTCTCGTTTTTCACTATAATGATGGAAGGCTAATATAAATATGACTTAATATTTTAACATGCCTCTAAAATTCATCTCCTTGAGTGTACTCAACAAAAGATAAATTTTAGTTAAGTCAAACCCATCATTCAGAAATATCTAATATTTCATAGTGCCAAACATATCCATAATAGACCAGCCTTGAGTGTACTCAACAAGCTGAGATCGATTTAGGATTCTAGTTTTTCACTATAATGATGGAAGGCGAATAAGAAACTGACTTAATATTTTTTTTTAGCGAGGGGTTTTGCATGCAAAGGTCTCATCGTAATAATTATATATATCTTATTATACATCTAGCATGCAAATAAACATACATATAATAGTGTGGACGATTATGGACTTATACTATCTAGTCCTCCCGAGCCATAAGGAAGACTAGTTGGTCAGTTCCTAGGGGGTATAGCATTGATTCATACAATGCTCCATCTCTATGGTCTCCTCCTCTTCTTGTATCTTCAATTAGTCCAGCTGCAACTTGTATCCTATACTAGTTGGCACGCAGGCCTAAATAATATTGGACGCGCAGACCCATAATAATAACGGACTCGCAGGTCCAAAATAAATTAGAGCTCGCAGGCCCATAAAGCAACAAGAATAAAACTAACCATTCAACACATCCACATGGTCGAGTCCATAATCATCCACTAGTAAAACATTCATCATATAAATACATTCCTATATAATATCTAATATTATATGCAAACATGTTTCAAGTTTCTAGCAATTAAAGTCGTCTAAACTAATTTAGACAAATGAATCGGATCAATGAAATAATTAATTAATCTAATTAATTAATTTAATTAGCGGGTATATTTAATTAAAATCAAATTTTAATTTTATATACCAAATTAGAATCTCATTCTAATTCCACTATTGTAGGGCGGAACTATTTAATTAAAATCAAATTTTAATTAAATATCAAATTAGAGTCCAACTCTAATTTCAAAGTTTTAAAATAAGATAATTTAATTAAAATCGAATTCTAATTAAATATAAAAAATAAGAGTCGAACTCTAATTTTAAAACTTAAGACGGTTAAATTTAATTTAAAATTAAATTTTAATTAAATATAAAATTAGAGTCAAACTCCAATTCCAAGATATTAGGGCGAACTTATTTAATTAAAATCAAATTTTAATTAAATACCAAATTAGAGTCTAACTCTAATTCAAAAAGATTTTAGGGTGAGAAAATTTAATCAAAATCAAATTTCAATTAAATGTCAAATTAGAGTCCAACTCTAATTTCAAGAATATATTAGGGTGATATAATTTAATTAAAATCAAATTTTAATTAAATATTAGATTATAGTCCAACTCTAATTTAATTGAATTAATATTTTAATTTAGGATAAAACTCCTAAATAAAATAAAATTCAATTTATGGTCAAAATTTAATATTTAAGTTAAAATCTAATTTTAACGAAAATATAAAATGTCGTCAATTTTAGATAAAATTTCAAACGGGTCATCATTGATAATATGGGTCAAAACCCATTTAAAATAAAATTAAAAACCATTTTAATATTTAAATTCAAAACCATTTTGAAAATTGCAAACTGACCCAAATTTGAAATTAAAAGCGAGCCCTTCAATTAACTAAATTGCATGACAGACTCCTTTTCTAATAATTGCACATTGACCCCTTTTATCATTATTGCGGACGGGTCCCCAAAATTTCAGAAATTGCAGAGGAGGCCCCCGTCCCCAAATCTAATCCACCCGGATCTGAAACCCTAGAACTTCTCCCTGCAGCGCCGCCTCCTTCACTGGCGAGTGTCGCCGCTGTCAAACAGCGGCGACACATCGCCGATCTCGCAGCGCACGGTGCGCTGCAGAAGCAGCAGCCCGTGCGCTGCCGTTTCACATCCGGCGCTGCTGCTACCGTTAGCAGCAGCGCCTGTTGATGAAATAAACAGCGGCGACGGCGCCGCTGTCAGCAGCGGCACCGGTCGCCGCGGCTGCTGCTCGCCATGTCGCCTTCGCCGGCGGCGTTTGTTGCTGCCGGCAAAACCTTCCGACACCTTTTTTTTTTTTATTATTATTTTTTTTAACAGATTCTAAAATGTGAAAATCAAATTTTCTCAATTGCTAGAAACAAGAAAAACAACAACAATCAACTTTTGATTGTTTCAAGATGCAAAACAATTTCTAACAAACACAAAGTAGGCTCTGATACCACTGTTGGGAACCTACTTAATCAATGCGCAGCGGAAGTAAAGCAATTTCGATTCCCAAACAAGATCTACATTGTGTTTAGATAGAAACTGTGATAGAAATAATACATTTGTTGAATTCTGCAAACTCTTTTGCTGATTCACGAATTCCAATGATCACGATCTACAATCCAAGCTGTCCAATTGTCCAGCCTCCAATGGTGATCCACACATAGAATAAGAATGGCGGCCAGAGTTTTCTTTTCTCGTGCTAGCAAGAATAATGAATAATACATTACGTTTTTCAAACCCTAGCAGCCTATTAATATAAGTCCAAACGGGCTGGCCCATCTCTTAACTTAACCCGGTCCAACATTTAATTAATCAAATTAATTAAAGGGAACATTACGTTTCTAAGGTGTTTACTTTACACCTTTTCAAAAATACAAAAACAAGTTTGAAAATTCACAAATCAGGTTTTTTAAATTTTTAATTAATAATTAATGAATTATTAAATCAATTTATTATTAAATATTTATTTCTAATTTAATATAATTACCCTACCACACCTCCACCACCCCAACCGACTTTCCAATCACTACTCATCTCCGGCGACCGTTCCGACAACTATTCCGACACAGTTCTGATTCCGACGAGAATTTCGATGACCGTTCCGCCACTTTTTAGGTCACAATTCAAAATTTTCGTAGGTCACAATTAGTGAATCGGTCACAAATTCAAAATTTTTAGAAGTCACGATTTGTTCATCGGTCACAATCACAACATTTAAAAGTTACGTTACTTATTTTATGGTCACAAATATCAATTTATTGGTCACAAATTAATAATTTTTAGGTCACAAATTAATAATTTTCAGGTCACACAGCTTGTACTCGTCACAGTTTATCGAATTCAATGGTCACAAATTGTTTATTAGTCACAAACATCAATTTATTGGTCACAAATTAATTATTTTTAGGTCACACATTAGTAATTTTTATATCACACAGCTTGTACTCGTCACAGTTTATCTAATTCATTGGTCACAAACAATCAAATCATTTGTGACCACCACTAACACGCACGCAAATCCACCAACAGCGTCCCAAATCCCAAGCACCGCCCAGCACAGTACCTCCACCGCCCAGCACACACACCCAAATCGCCCTCGCACACACCCCAAATCCACCACTGCCGTCGCAAATCCCGACCAACACGCACGTTCCCCCTCACAGCGCACACCACCAACACTGCAGCCGTCCACCGCACCACTTAGACAAAAAAAAGAGAAGGACAAGATGCTGCTGTCTACCGCACCGCCACCAACGTTGAACTGCACCGCAACCCAAGGTCCACCGCGCCGCAACTCACCACTCAAAAAAACCACAGATCTGCACCACTCCAATTGCCTCACAGAAAACCCGCCATCGCACAACCTTCGCACTCGTCAGCCGGTGAATTATCGGTCACAAACAACTTATCATTTGTGACCACCACCTAACAACACCAAAACACGGAACAGAAACCACGATCAAAATACACTAAACAACAACAACCAGTCGCTAGATCTGCTATAGCCAACCACAGAAATCACTAACATTATCTAATTGACACTGGGAAGTTGAATATCACCGATCGGAAGCGAGAATTGACTGCATGAGGGAGAATTTGGAGATGATGATGGAGAAATTGGATGGGCAGGAATGAATCACGTCGAAGAGGGATTGGGACAATTGATTTTAGGACTTCTCGGTCTACCTGGTTTGACAGTGTAGAGGCGGACGAGGTTTGAGGCGGCGAGACCAATGGATCTTCATTACCGTCTTGGTTTACCGACGAGTTGCAGAGAACAATAACAAAATTAAACGGAGATCTTTCACGACAGCGACGGCAAAGGCGGATCTGCAGCGGTGGTTTATTATTCTTGGTCTGAATTTATGATTGATTGGGGAGAAGAGATGAAGTGGAGAGCGACGGTCGGGGGTGGTGAGAGAGAAGACGAGAGAGAGAGAGTCGACGGCGTGAAAGGAGAGGAGATGAGAGTGTTGATGAGAGGGGTTCAAATGATTCTAGGGTTTGATTGGGTGCAAATGATTTTATTGTATATAGATATAAAATAAAATAAATAAAAATATTTTTAAATTATTAATTAAAACCTGATTTTTGTAATATGAAACTTGGTTTAGGATTTATGATAATGGTATTCTAAAACCAAGTCTAGGTGTAATTTCCTCTTAATTAAATCCGGTCCATGAATTAATTAATCCAATTAATTAATTCGGGCATATTAATAAGCAACCCAATTAATTAATTATCCAACACTTGTCAATTAATTAATTGGTAAATCTCATTCTTCTGATTCTCTTTTATGTGTGACCCATTATGAATGATGAATACATTAGTAGTACTTGTGTGCTCTTTAAAAAATGTGACTAAAATGTAACTTGAATATTTTTAACTGTTTATATGCATGAGCTAAACATAGATAAAATTCGAACTTTCTATGCTAATTGCTCGACATTTCATGAGAAAAGAGTGCATTATCGGCCATATTTTCATCCTGATGTTAAATATGAAATTTATTTTTTAGAATCTAAAATTTATGTACTTGATGTATGGTGATCATGCCTTGTTTTGGTAGATAATTTTTTTAAAAAAATGAATTTTGTGAAAAAAATGATTTTGTGGAAAATGTGCAGTTAGAAAGTAGAAAAATTTAGGATTTACGTGCAAAATTATTTTATTGACGATTGTGTTGTCAAAAATGAGAGAATTGAATTCTTGAAGATGAAGGCCAAGGCACATAGTAAACCTACGTGGCTTTAGGGCATATCCAATATGATGCAAGAACCATGTTTGCATTACATAAATTTTTTTTACAGACAACACACATGGTAGGACTCGCACAATTTTTTTTAATACAGGTGAGACCCGTCCCTTGTGAGAGGTCTATAAGACCCTACGCTAATTTGGTGCAATGAATAATGTTTAACCAAATTTGGCATGACGCCATTCATTTCAAGTGATTTTTTTAGAGTTTTTCATAATTTCTATTTTGATGTTCATTTGATGCTACAACAAATTTTAATTTCTATTATATCATTTTTACATCCTTTTATTATTAAATAATTTAACCGTATTTGTATTTATTCATATTGGATTGTTTTCTTTAATTTTAATTGTTGTATTAAGTGTAATTTTTAAAATTTATTAATAAATGCAATTTTTTAGTCAATTAAATATATTTTTTTATTTTAAGAGTTTTAATAGTAATATATTTTATAGTTAAATAATTTTTGAAATAAATTAATTATTAAAAATTAAAAAAATAAGAAATAAATATTAGGTATAATAATTGAAGGTAATTTTATAAATTGGTGTGAAAGTTGCACCTAATGAGTAATGATACAATTACGATAAAGATAGAATCGATTAGTCACTTTTATCTTGTTGATAGACTAAAGCATAGCAGCTCGAGAATTCACGAATTGAAGAACTCGCAACTCGAAGACGCGAACTAGAGATACTACGTGCTTTCACACCTAATGAGTAATGATACAATTACGATAAAGATAGAATTGATTAGTCACATTTACCTATTCACGAATTGACGAGCTCACATCTCAAAGACGCGAACTAGAGATACTACCTGATGCTTACTTCGTATGCGAATACAAGGATCCAGGCCCAGGCCCAGCCCATTCTGTCTTAGCAGTACGTAGCTCTTGGGAAAGAAAGAGAGCGAAGCCAGATTCATTTCAGATATAAATAATTTTAGAATTTAGAAAATAATAAACGGGAAAAAAAGGGGAGACCGACAGAAAATATGGAAGCCCTGAGAGCTTCGTACGGGGAAACATCATCCGACTCTGAAATTGATTCAGACCCGACCCATTTACCCGAATCGAATAAATCATCATCTACTCTCCCGCTACCCCCTCTCGATCTCCTCCAACCCACAAATTCGTCCGGTAATCATTTTTTCCCCACTTGTTTTTACATATCAATAGTTCTTAAATATTTGCCCAGCAATTGTTTGATATTTTGTTTATAAAAGGTGCATTTGATTGGTCATTACAAAACAATCAACCCAATCGAGTCCGTAACTTTCCCCACGTTGAAGGCAATTTTGCTTTGCATGTTTACATCCCAGGTAATTCATTCATTTAATTTTCTGGATTTATTCCTTTTTAAGTGTGATGTTCAATGGTGATTTTGCTTGTTGGCTTTTAGTTAGTATACCGTTGGTACCAAAAAATGAGCTATCCCAGTTTTTGAGAAGGGTCACAACTGTAGTACCCGGACTTCATGTGGTTGATGTAGATATCCCATTAAATAATTTGGTTCATGATGTACGAAAATTGGAGCAAGTTGTATTGGGGAGGGAGTTTCATGTGAGTTTGGGAAGAACTATTCCGATTCGAGCGCATCAACGGGACTCCATGGTCGGTATGCTTCGCCAAAGGCTCCATTCCCAGAGGAGGTGAGATTGCATGGAATTCAAAACTCGATATTGTGCAGTTTCATATCTTTGGGTTCTTGTGTTTCGAGCTTCAAGTGATGCTTATAGATTAGTGGTTGCCAAAATGGAAATAGGTATTGGATTGATTTCAATAAATGGGAAGTTTTCGTCAATGATGATCGTACCCGAACATTTCTCTCAATGGAAGTCACAACAAGAGGATTATTTGAGGTATGACATAATTAATTATGCATTAGAAGATTTATTTCATATAATTTCCTTAGTAAAGCTATTTATATGGATGGTTTTATGAACATTTGCTTTAGTTTCCAAAGTCTGTATCTGGCAACTGAAACCGGGGCCTTAGAACTGGAATAAGAAATGCTTATATTCTAACGTGATTAAAGATTTGTATAGATTTTTATTCAAGGCTCTAACCTCTGCCATTAGACATATCCGAAGTGCTTTTGGGTGACATCTACCTAGATTCATGTCTACCACACAATTTTATTTTTGGTCTTACAAATGCAGATGTCCATCTGGACCATTGGATATAACCACACACATTGCATTGTTACACCATGAAAGACAAGGGTTGATTTTACTTTGTCAGCTTTCTAATTTTAATTGGAAGCTTTGGTTATCAGGAAAGACGAGGATTGATTTTTTACTTTCAATCCTTGTATTGCTCTGTTTTATCATTACCAATGACAAGAAAAATGTGCTAGTAGATGTACCATCTACAAGACAGGTTATATGTATTCTTTTTAATTAATTTAAGAACAATGTTGGTTGTTTCACTTCTATCATGTTCATGGTGTAAAGATCGTATGTGGAGGTGCCGAAGAAATATGATGTTCATAAATTGTTTTTAAAGTACAAGACTTTTCACCATCACTTTAACATTGTCATGTTTTATCTACCCTATCATGAATAGTAGTCTATCCTCTCTCTTCAGGGTGATTATAGTTAATTTAGATAGTTATATGGTCATGCAGTTATCATGTCAGTAATTTTAGTTAATGCTAAGAGCTATTTTATGGCTTAATTGAACAACCTTTCTTGCTATATGATTGTATCAATCCTTCGAGTCTACTAGCTGTGTGTGTGTGTGGCTCTGAGTGTGTGTGTCGCTGTGGGTGTGTGCACCTTTGTGGGTCTGTGTGTGGGGCTGAGCTCCAATAAATTGCACTTGTTCTCTCTCATAAGGCAATACATTCTTGTCAGTATAACCTGCTTACTAGAAACTTCAATTTATGTTCAAAGGCTTAAACTTATATAGATTGTGTCATCTCAGATAAGAAAACAAATTCAAGCTGTAAACGAGGTTTACAGGCTACATAATCTACCAGAGTTTTATAAGGTTAGTTTAACATTTGGCTTTGCATTTATCTTTATTTCCATTGGTTTCTGATATTAACAACTCCAGTCAATATTCTCCTTTTTAAAGCTGAATTATATGCAACTGTTTCTATGGTGTTCACAGGATCCACGCCCTCACATATCTGTTGCTTGGGCTTTAGGCGATATCAGTGATTCACTGAAGAGAGTGATTGAAGAGGAGACAAAGAGAGACATTACCAACGGGAACTTGTCACAGAAGCACATTTTTACCTGCAAATTTAGTGGCATTTCATGTAAAATAGGTAACAAAACCTTTGAGATATGCAGAGTTCAGGAAGATCAGGCTTGATAGATTGCCCACCTATATTGTTTGGAAAGAGAAATGAATTTCAGTGACATTGTGTTTGTAGCATTTCAAGAGTTTTAACAATTATTAGCGTATTTATGGATATTCACAAGTGAAAATATGACATTGGCAGTTGAGTTTCTTATTTGACTAATAAAATTGAGTCCTACTAAGTGTACAGAATTTTTGTACAGAGAGGTTGATAGCCGCATGTGACATGCATCAAAAATTCTTATTAAGGGACAGACGCATGTATCTGTCAACCTATTTGTACTGGTAGAATAATTGAATAAAAATTATGCATGAAGCTGTCTCCTGAGCACGTTCTTCGTAAGTGTTGCAATCATTATAATGCCTTGATTATTAATTCATATCTTCCTGATTGATATTTGCTTTGGGTACATAGTAACTAGATTTCTTTCAAAAAGCTTGATGGTGGATAAGAGCGGGAAAATTACTGGTGAGGAACATTAAGAGCAAAGAAGCTTCACTGAACGATTCCAACGATTATCAGATAAATATCACCGTTATTACAAAAAGAGCCATACAAGCTTCGTTTGTTTATATAAGATAGTCCTCTCCTAAATCTTCCTTTTCAACTACACACAACAAATAAGCTCAGGAAAAGAAAGAAAAAAAAAACAATCCAATTCAGTCGGAGCCAGATTCAAAGTGGCAGAAGAGCAAGGATAAAAAATCCATTAGCCCCTTCGAGCCACAATTATTCAGGCAGAAACTGAGCTGCCCCAATTACAAATTAGAATTGAATAAATCAATGCCAAAAGTTCATGCTGGACTCCAATGGTTATGTTTCTTGAGCAATGAAAAACGGCTTAGAGTCCGGGAATGGACTCGAGATTGTATTTTTCTTGGGCCGAATTTTCAGTGTCAGAATTCTCCTGCCCCTTCGGTTGTTTAATGGCATCCAGAGTTTGTAGGTACGTATAAGAAGCATTACGATTTGATGAAACACTGGGACTGCTAATTTTGCTGGCAAGGAAGCGACGAATCAATCCCCTGAGGAATGGAGCCATGGTATCAGGTTCATGTTCCAAATAGTACATTATTCCACCCATACATGCGCAGAACAAAGCCACCTATAACAGTTCAGAGTCATCCAGGGAATGTAATTAGATAACCTTCACAGACACTGTTGGAAACAAGAAAATATCCTTAAAGAACACTACTTCCAGACATGGTTGTTACCTCAGCATTCTTGATATCTGGAAGCAATCGGCGGTTCACTAAAATATACCACAAAGATTCTCCTGCTCGTGGAAGAACATACAAAGCAAGTTCACCGCGTCGAGCTTTCTTTTCGAATAGTACAGAAAGGGCAGCTATTCCTCCAGCAACCCAATATACAAGCTTGTGATCCTTCAATGCTACTTTTCTGTGGGAACATATTACTCCCTGTTCGTGACATGGAGAAGTAAATCAGAGAACTAGGCATATGAAATTGTACAAAGGAACAGTTACCTGAAAAATTCCAACAAAAGCAGACAAGAAAGTTGTTGAGCGAGTAGCTCCTATAACAGCACGCCAGCAGGTGCGAACTGGAGCATCCATGAACTGAAGTTTTTACAACAAATTATTGACTAGAATACATCAAAAGACTTCAGCTAAATTATCAGCAGCTCTAAAGCAAAATGATGCAATCCTTCAATGTCCATCTTTCTACTATTATCCTCTTTATATGGAAAGACAATCCACAATGCTGAAAACTTGACGATCAATGTAAATAATTATAAATGGCTATTCCAGTTTTAAATGCAACTAACTTTTTTAGGTTTTGCCATCCTCATAGTAATGATATCTCAGAAAATATGCACAGGAAACAACACAAAAAATCCCTCAGATGAGAATTTCAAAAACTTCCACAACAGTGAGCCAAAATAGACTCCTGAACCTATTATGTCTTACACTCACTTTTCCATATTCCCATAAGTAAGCGGATAGGAGGAAGAACCCATTCTTGCTCTAAATAGGATTGGTATTAATTTGACAAATGGGCAGGTACCTTAAAATTATGTACTTGGATCAATATGGGAGCTAAAATCCATTCTTGATCTGACTAAGTCGATCACTTTGATCACCAGAAAAGTGCAATATTATAAACCGATATCTCATACAGTAACTAATCATTTCTTCCTTTTTCTCTTTCCCCCTCTCTGCTGATTATTTTTTATTTCGTACTATTTTCCGGAGGGAGGGGGGATGGGTTGTGGAGCAAAACTAAATGAAAGCAAGTACCTTTTGCAAGCGAAGAACAACAAAGGGCACGAACGTCAAAGAGAAGTACAGAGGAAATGTTTTCCTGAAAGTAGCTGATGCAGCATTGGCATTATGTAGCAAGCATGAGTTTGTGCCTGGGTGGATCATAGAACAGGGGATTATAGTGGGAAACTCTTCCAACTTTACTGTGCTGGGTCCTTTTGTGGTGGACAGGTAAGCAGATAGTGAGGCGACATCAACTGGAGATCCCCTACAACAATCCCTCACAGCTTTATACACAGGTTTAGCAACTGGCCCAGTTTTCTGAATAAAATCTTGATACGACTTTGGCAAGCTCTCAGGACGCATTATGAAGGCATACATAACCTGTTCAAATGTTATGAAATTGGACAGCAAAGAAAGTTATTAGAGAAGAAAGAAATAAATAGAACTCAAACAAAAAGAGGGCCATAGTAGACCATATTGTTGGTGAGTTATAACTAACACCTCCTCAAAAGTTAGAAGAACCAAAATAACTCTTATAAGAACTATAACGTCATACGCATGCGATCTTAATTTATGATCAATCAGTCTGTAAATCACCTGTGCACATGCTATTGCAAAGAGAAGAGTATCTCCATGACTCCAATGACTTCCCCAAAGGTGAAATTTGTTTTTGGACTTAGCAGAATTATATGCACACTGATTTAATGAAAAATCAATTAGACGGGAAAATAAAGAATAGAACTCTTCCTTGCTAGTCATGATAAACAAATTTTGAATATCAACAGGAGAAAATTCACCTACCTGAGCAAGCCTAGCCAAAAGATATAAAGCAAGTGTGCGTCTCCGGCTGGAATCATCTAATGCCAAAATAGACAAACCTGCTACTGAACCTGCTAAAATTCTGCTCCATCATCCCCTTTAACAAAGTCATATATATGGAATTGGATATATCATGCATCAACAAGCAAAATAACTTATAGATTTCATAAGAATTGTAGCATATTATGATCTTAAAAATAAAGTTAAAAAGTATTACTTCATAACTTACACATTTATTGGCGTTTCTTTCTTTCTCCACTTCCTCAACAAACATCTAAGAGCATGATAGGAACCAGTGAATCCCCCAAAGAGCAAACCAATTCGACATGCTTCCTCTCTTACTATTAGGTCTTTCTCGGATACCAGTTGCTGCAATGAAATCCATAGTTTAGCACAAGATAATGGAGATTTACTGCATTTGCATATCTGAGTGCAGAATGCAGTCACAGAAATACAGAGAAACAGGTTTCCCTCAGGCATGTAACAGCAGAAAAGGTTCGATCGGTACCCATGCATTTTACCCATGTGAGGCAAGGCATGCATCAAAACAAACCAATAATAATTCAAAAGAATATAGAAGTATGTTAAAATGCTCATAATAAACCACAAACCATCTTTTTTTTTTGGAAGGTATAAACCATATACCATCTTAAAAATCTATAATAAAATAAATTAATAAGTTAAAAGTATAACTTGCAAACAAACATATAATATATCAATAAAGTAGTAAACAATAAGTTCTCATATTAGTAATAAAAAAAAAAAAATTATCTACAACTAAAAGTAAAAATAAAAATTAAAAAAAATCTAGAAATCTCCTATATCATCACTACCGATACGGAGGCTTCTGTCCCAAGGACGAACGGGGAAGTTATTCCCCGTCACCACACAGAGCCTGGAAGCCTACTAACTAAGGAAGCTCCATATTCTATTTAAGTTGGCAGCAATCCAAGCAGTGAGTGGAACTTAGGATCTTTAAGGAAATACCAACATTGTATTTCCATCATTATCAGTTTCGCCTCATCTGTTATCATCATTCTCCATTTGCCACGTTGCCTTCTTCTTCTCCTTTCCCACAGAAGGAAGAAGAACGAAAACAATAGTATTGCACATGTTCTAAGTTATAAAAAAAATACTCCAAAAGGCAGAGGTAGGCAATAAAATGTCCGGAAAATGCTAGGGAAATAAATACTTAAGTCACCCTAAAATTTAGACTTGAGGCATAAGCCTAGATAACTCGAGGCACAGCTCTCAATAAATGGTGACATAAGCCTTACAAATGGTGTGGGACTTCGGGTGTAAGCTTCATACAACCTTTAAAACAATGATTATAGGATATCCATAGAGTACAGAATCATTTGAGAATTGAAAATGGAAAATATCCTTTATTTTACATTAGAAAAACTTATCGAAGCAATGGAATAGGTTACTAATAAAAAAAAATAGTATCAATAATGTCTGTAACTAAAAGAAAAAAATTCATTCACAATTTAATATCATAATGATCAACGAGAAACCATTTAAAGTTCATATTTACAAAAAAAAAAAATTAAAAGAAATTATGTAGTTCACATTATTCAAAGCGCTAAATAATTTTTGCATTTTTCCAAAAATTCTTTGTTAAGTGACCTACGAGTTAAACAGGTAATCAAGGAATACAAAGCCTTAGCCATGGCAATCTCCTATTTGGGTATGATAACTACATACCCAATTCCCTCTAGGTTATTTATAGTTTGCTACTATATCCATGGTTTAAAAAGGCGGTAGTGAGGCGCATGTAGTATGCCTCGAGACGGTATTTTGGAGGCTAAAAATATGAGGCTCACGCCTCTAAATCTGAAGCGCGCGCGCCTCATTTAAAATTTGATTTTTCAATTGTATGAAAAGATATTAGAAATGGTCCTTTTTAAAAAAGAAAATGGTTATTTAAAAAGGCATTTTGGGTCCAAACAAAACAATAAAATGAGGTTACATTACAATTGGTAGATGATGAAGATGATTTTGTAGAAATTGAGAGTAGCAAAGATGAAGATAATGGGGAAATTAGATTTGATGAGATTCCATTAACGATGCTAGTAATAGTGATGATAGTGCAGACTATTAGGTTTTTTTTTTTAAGTTTAAACTGCTTCCTTTTTTTCCATTGCAAATTGAGTGATTTCTAACTTCTGTAATATTTTTTTTTTGTTTGCTAAACATCTTCTTTCTTTAGGTGGACTATATCTTAATATGCTAATGGCTATATATCCTATTTACTATATACTCCAACTTTGATTTTTTTTGTATTATTTTATAATTCTTTACTTGGATTTTTTGTTTTTTTTGAGGCTTACGCCTCACCTCATAAAGAAAAACCGTCTCAGTATTTAATTTCGCATTTTTAAACCTTGACTATATCCTCCCAGCACACACGGACAAATTCATCAAAAGGCTTCCACACTCTTTCTTTATCATCACACACTTGACACCTAAAATTTTCTAAAAAAAAATAAAAAATATTCTTCCAAATAATTTACCTTAATATTTCCCACTAAACTCACATCCAAACAAATTACTTCAACAGTTTAGGAAACCATTACAATATCCATATTCAGTTTTCGTACATTTAATTAACAACAAATAAGTGCATTTCCCATATCATCTAATCTATGTAAACAGCTGCATTTCATAACTAAAATTCCAATTGCTATTTTAGTTGGTCCACAGTTGTTCACTAACTACATCGTCCTAACTCAAAAATCAAACATATTATCCAAAACAAGATGAATTGAGTCAATCCTATACTCCAGCTAGCTCAATTAATTATCAACTATCATAGTAAAGCACTATGAATTCTACATTAAAGATTACTACACACAATTGAACCTTGAGATCGAGATCAAGTACCGAATATTATAATTGAAATTCAAAAGTATAACTTCCAGCATATATAGCAAGGGTTTCCACCTTTAGATCGAGGAGAGAAGAATAAGACTTGAGGCGGGCGAGCTTGAAGGCGCGGAGGAGGATTCCAATTCCCACGCGAATGCCATAAGAAAGGAGGAAACTCTGGCATAGGTTTCCAACGGCGTTCGCAACGCAGGACTCATCGGCGTGATCGCACGGATGTTGGAGCTCACCCTTGGCGCGCCTCTGCCGCACCTGCAGATCCTCTATGGCCTCTCGCAGCCGCTCCTCCGCCTCTCGCAGTCGCCGCTCAGGCGCATCGGCCGGTTGTGGCGGCGGCGGCGACGGCGACGGCGAAGAATTACGCATTTTTGTGTAAAATAGAGAGGTTTCAGCATCCGAGTCTCAAATTCCGAAGAGAGATTTCGTATTTTTTTCCCCTATTTGGTACTGTGAAACGGAATAGTAATGCAATAAAAAAGAGTAATCTGATTTTGCTAGGGAAATTTCACCCTCGGTCACTGAACTTTCAGAAAGAGTTCAATTAGATCATAAAACTTTAATTTAAATTCAAATTTATCACGTTTCACATTTCTTGAGCTACCATCCTCCATAATGAAGATGTTGGCAGTCATACTTTAACTCTGCATTATTACTACGTGATACTCTAAAAATGATTGGTATAACAATATGTCAATATTTTTACATTAAAAGATTATTATTTTAATACTTTTACTAGGGGTAAATTAATGTAGGAATACCAAATATGTAACCACTTTACCCCAAAAATGGTAGGTCATGAAAGAGGTCAATCCATCAAACGTCAACGTTTGAAGTTAGTTTGCAAACTCTCGTGTGTACCACCAATTTTTGACCTTTTTCTCTCAAATAATTTTTACACACTTTTTTATAAGCAGATTAGTTTTTTTCATTTTAACTCCGAGTTGATTCAAACCGTTTGCTAGAATTTGGTGTCCACCCTTTGACAGAAGCAACATGGTGGCAGGGGCGGAGGCAGGGGTGGGCTGTAGCCCACCCTTGCCCAAGCCCTGTTAAAAAAAAAAAAAAAAAAATTAACTACCCCATTGTTTTGTCACTTGAAGCCCTTAGCCCACTGTCAGCCCATTTGAAACAATACATTTCTAAGGTGGTGTTTAATTTACACCATTTCAAAAATACAAAAACAAGTTTGAACTTTCAAAAATCAGGTTTTTTAAATTTTAATTTATGAAATAATAAAGTATTAAATCAATTTATTATTACATATTTAATTATAATATAACATAATTACCCTCACCCCACCTCCACCACCCCTATTGCTCCGGGGACTATTCCGATCACCATTCCGATCACAACTCTTGTCCGGCGATTGTTCCGACGACTGCTCCGATTCCGGCAAATATATGTAATTTGGTCACAATTCAAAAAAATTTAAGTCACAATTCAAAATTTTCATAGATCACAGTTTATTCATTGTGTATCTGTCACTAATCACAAAATTCATAAGTCACGCCACTTATTTTATGGTCACAAACATAAATTATATTTAGGTCAAAATTTATCAAATTATTGGTCACAAATTAATAACTTTTAGGTCACACAGCATGTATTGGTCATAATTTATTTAATTCATGGTCACAATCAACCAAATCATTTGTGACCACTACCCCATTGCACAGATCCACTCGCACCACCGCCAAAACCACCAAAACAAGCAACATCAACCGGCAGTTTGTGAAACCATAGACTCCCGCGCCACAAAAAAACAACATCAACAGCACGCACCCACACCCCGCAACGAACGAATCTACACAGATCTGTCACAACCTTCCCCACCACCACGGTCACCACTGCTAAAACCACCACCACAAGCAAATCAATCGCCCAATAGCAAAAAAGCAACATTAACCGACGGTTTGCGAAACCCTAGATTCCCATGTCACAAAAATGAACGTCAACCGCACGCACCCACACCTCGCAGCGTTTGCGTCAGCGCACACCAGTCGCGACGGCAGCCGGTGGAGTCTAGACAGAAGAAACGAGAGGGTGAGTGAAGAGAGAGAGAGAGAGAGAGGCGTCGGCGGCGTGGCGAATGGAAGCAACGGCCGCGGCAGCTTCTGAGCACATAGACGAAGAGGAGACGAGACGATGTGGAGGGAGGAGAAGAGACGGGGAGAGAGAGACGAATTTAGGTTTTCGATTTTGAGATGAAATTATAATTGGGATTAAAATTTAAAATTAGTCATTTTATTAGATATAAAAACCTGAGTTTTGAAAAGTCAAATTAGGAATCTGATTTATGCAAATGGTAGTTTAAATACCGGCATGGGTGTAATTTCCTCAAAATAAAAAACCAAGCCCATTGATCATTTGAAAAATGAAAATCCAAATTACCCAATTCACATCCCAAATTCTCGAACTATAAAATAGTGCAATTTCTATAGCCCATTTTAACGCCACTATGCTACCCATCCCCAAAGCTACAATATGCAAAATTGAAAGGTTGAAAAACTTTTAAAACGAAATAGTTTAAAGTCAATAGATAGTTGCCAGTTCTACTACCCCAAAATTCTCTAACTAGTTGTCGAAGCGTAAATTTTCAAACCCTTTCAAAATCATTTGCATTGCACGGTTGATGCTCCGCCTCCGCCCTGCCGATTTCTTTCAACATTTCTTGCATTCTCTGTGGATTAAAGGTTAATAACTAATATTCTTTTTTTTTTCAACTTTTCTTTTTTCTATTTCAATCTGTCAAGTGCTTGTACAGTATTTTTTTGCCCTCAACTAAGTTCATGTGGGTGCTTAACGTTAATGTGTATGTTGGTATGAATATAACTTTCTTCATTTTATGAAGAATTACCAGAAAAATTGGTATTTTCAGAGTTTGCGTTTAATAAATCCCGATATTTATATTTATGGGATCTTAGAGTTCAGAGGTATAACTCGAGCTATTGAATCCATTGTTACAATTTATTTGAGTTTTTTTTTTTCTTTACTTTTGTGGGTATATTTTTAGCTAATTGTGATATGACTATGTTTGGTCAGAAATAAAGAGAAGAACGAATAACAAATTATATAAATTGTTGGGTTTTAGTAATTGTACAGATCTCATATTTCTATTTGTGAATTTCTTCTGGAACTTGGACAATTAACCCATGAGTTTGAGAGAAGTCAACCCGAGTTTGAATTATAGTTATTTTGTTCCTGGGATATGTTCATTTTCTATTTGTACCTGTGTGATTTGGTTGTAAAAACACGTCAGCTTTGATCCACTTGGCTCATGGTCGACTGGCAAGGAAGCTGAAATTCGATTGCTGCTTTCTACGCTGCATCATGTTAGATTGATCTACAGTCTCAAAATTATTATCACCTTTGCTTATTATATATATACAAGTTAGCTGAAAAATTGCTCCTTTTTATTTGGTTACTCAATTCAGATTCTATGGCTTGAAAGTGGTTAGATCGCTATTCCTCTATCGAATCTAATCAAAAGTTCTCAAGAGAGCATATCAGAGAGCACAATTATGTCTACACTCGGACAAGCTGCAACAAAGGGGAGCCACAGTCCCACAAAAATACATATCAGAGAAGACGTTTTTAGTTCTTCAGGTTAGTTCATTCTTTTTACTGATGGAACTGATAAATCTGCATATACTCCCACAAAAATGGAACAAATGGAAATGAGATTTTACCAGGCTCGAGGGAAAAATATGAATTTCATCAACTTTTTTGCTGCATTATTATAAATTTAATATTAATTTAGATCTAGATTCTATTATAGTCGAATTTTATGCTTTAAAACATCGTCGGGTACAATTGTAATAGGTAATGCTATATTACAATTTTTTTAGTTTTATATAAATTTTATTCGCACATTACATTTTAAAAATTTTAGCCCCCCGTACAACCGATTCCTGGCTTCGCCCCTGCGTGGTGGGTTTTCATCGGTGCAAATATTATTGTGTTTTTCAAACTGAAGAAAGACGGAATGTCATGTGACACTATGTCAAAGAATGTTTCAAAGTTGTTTGACAATATAGCAAATGATTATGTTACATGTACCGAATATTTTTACATAATCCCTTACTGACTACTCACAATAAGGGGGTGGAGACCACATCTTGGGATTTTTTATTCACGCGGGGCCTGCATGTATGTGAGATGGGGTAAACAATTCAATAAATTTTTTTATGTACAAATATCTTTATCATGTAGCAAAACTGCTCCGAGTTTATTCCCTCAAGATATACATCTAGTTAGAGTTCGGAATTTAGAGCAGAAAAAATTCTCGAGACTTCAATGCAATTGCTTTGTAGGTTGGAAATATCATGCACGAGTGGGCATGATTCAACTGAAACTAACATACAAAGAGCGGTCACCATCCATTCGGGAGACAGACCTTCACCGCCTTTCTGCTTTCTCCGCGTGCAGCAAGGTGATCCATGGATCTCGATAAACAACTTTTCGAAGAATCTAAATGCAAAACATTGGAGAAAATAAAAAACAATCGAGCAATGATATGATGGAACTCAAGTGAAATGATAGGTATTGTAGAAGTTTTCTGCCCAAACTTGACAAATATACTGTGACATGATTGCAAAAATAGGCCTTTCTCCATTACATGTTCGGACGTAGAGTGTAATATATCAGACCAGGTGACAACTTTTGATTTCCGCCCATACTACGAAAGTTACTGAAGCACCTCGGTATGGTTCCTCACAGATTATTACTCGCCACGTCCAAAATCTGAAGTCCAGCAAGATGACATAATTCCCGTGAAATAGTTCCCCGAAACTTGTTCCCACGAAGGATGAGAATAACGAGTTTCGAAAGTTTCTTGCCTGTCCATCCCGGTATATTTCCACTAAACAGGTTATCCCCTAGGTCGCACACCTTCAAATCAACACACTTCTGCAGCGACACGGGTATTTTTCCAGACAAATAGGCGAAGTCTGCTTCAGACACGACTCCCTCCAGTGAAATGAATGAAATTGCGAGAACTTGTAAATTCATTAGCTTTCCAAGATTTGCAGGCAAGTGTTCCATTTAGTTGATTGTGTGAAAGATTCATATACTTTTTACTTGTTCAGTTATTCAATTTGATAGGGAACGGGAACTTCACCTTCAACTATATTACTTGCAAAGCTCAAATATTGAAGATGGCTAAACCCGTTAAACCTGTCGGTATGGCAGAATCGAAAGAATTGTTAGATAAGTTGAGATATCTAAGATTAGTCAAGTTCTGAAAACCATCAGGAATCTGCTTGTAAAAACCACGAGAAGTTGAATTCAAGTAAAATAAATCATGAAATCTAAACATCCAATCAGGAACAACCGAGTTAAAACTGCCGTGGGAAAGATCAAGTACTTCAAGCCACGTAAAAATAACAATACCTAAAGAAGGGATATACTTTAGATCACATCTGGATATGTGCAATTCGACCAACAAGGGAATTTTGTTTAACTCGAGCAACCAATTAGATGCATTGTCAAGATCAATACCAGCCAAATCCAGGAGCTTTAAGGAAGATAAATGAGAGCCATAGAATCAATTTTAAGCTTAGTGTTTTTAAAAAGTCCACTAGAATCTCCAAGATTAAGGTAGTATTTCCAACTTGTTGAGGAATTACTCCCTGGAATCCAGCCTGGGAAAGATCTAGATACTGCAAATTTTCAAAGAAACAGTTGAACTTGGAATTCGAATCCCTTCAAAATATCGGTACAGCTCAGATATAATCGAGACAGATACTTCAAATCAAGCAAAGGAGGATTCAGCTTCCCTCCCAACTTATATCTCGAGTGAGCTTCAAGTTGTGAGGATTATGAAGGTGAATCTCATGAACTTCAGATGTTATATTGTCACAAACGATCTCAGCCCATTTACAGCTATCCTCACCAGCCCAAGAAGAGAGCCGTTTTTCCAGGATCTTGTAAATCATTCTTGAACAAGGGCTTTCCTCACAGTAGAGAATGCTTTGCAGAAGCAAGTATTCCCCATAGATCTGGTAAATAGAACCATGATCACTCAAGAACAGAATCAGGTGTAAATAATTATAGATGTGTTTGCAGCTCTTATTGCCTATTTGTATCCCTTAGCCTTCATTTATACTTGATGCCTTGACAGCATGAGTTGGAAGAACTCGATGTTGATACTACATCATAGTGTCGTCTTTCACATCAGACATTCTATTAGAAAAACTAAAGAATTTTAATTAAATATCCAAACTGAAACCTAAAGCAAACTTAATAAAATAAAGTTAATGACTTGCATGAAAATTCGCTTGCTATAAGTTGAATTACTAACTATATTTTGAAACCATTTAATATTTCGTTATTTTTATTACCTCCTAGTATCAATTATTTGCAAGAGGAAGTTGATTTTTTTTTTTCATTACTTAGCACTATGAACCAACAGTGTCCTGCTGTCATTTTCCACAGGAAATATCTAGGAATATTTCCACCAAAAATATCTCAATTAAGTACAATAACGAGAATTTGAGACTGATATATAGGGGCTGCTATACATTTCATTTTCAACCATTATGCAAGCAACTCTCAAAGGATTCCCATCCGAATACGGGAGCCGAGCCTTGTATTCAAACAATGAGCTAGCACAAGAATAGTCGTATTCTGTACTGATTCAATCATCTAAACATAAGGGGATGTATGACAATAATTGCAAAACAAATCCAGAATATCTAAACCATTGTCAAATAAGCAGAACATATAATTTATCACTGCTATAACTAAAGAGAGGGCGATTTTATGTCCAAGGAATGATAGATAAGCTTAATGGAAGAGAGAGACAAGTTTTCTTTGAGACTTTAGCTTGTATATTCAAATCTTCTGGTGCTTATAGAACACGACAACCAGTTAAGTAGAACAACCAGATTTGATCATGCAAAATAACATATTCCAAATTCGAAGTAAAGAAAAAAACACAAAGTTGATCTGATAGAAGAACTGCTGGATTTACTTTCTTTACCCAAAGTTTGAAGACATCACTATCACATGAGTAAAACCTTAATTGAAACAATAACATTGAATACAAACAATTTGTTGCTCTGTTTCCTCTTTCAAAATGACGACGTCAAATTGGGTATACTGCATCAACCAGTTTGAAATGATTCTAAGAATAGAAGAAAGTTTTTATTGAACTGCGAGACAATTTGGAGAATAAGCATTTGTTGAGCGCCAAAGACGAGAATCCTAGGCTTCCCAACCCCTCAATAATGTGGCCCGAGCAACACGATTCACACCCAGAGTGAAGGCTCCCATGCGAAGGTTGCAATCGTGAGATTGGCACATATTCTTGAGGTTATGGAAGGCTCTTGTCATGTATTTCTTAAGTTCCCGATTCACCTTCTCTTCATCCCACATAAAACCTTGAATGTTCTGTGTACAAAATTCATAACGACATCTCAATGAGTTTCAAGAATGATATCTTTAAAAAATTTATTCATCAAATAATTGAATCAGCAATCACGCTGTCATCATGCATTCTTGTCTATTCCCACATTGATTAACAAATTTATAAGAATTCATAGGAGGAATTACAGAAAAATATACACACTTGAAGTCATCTATTTGCAAAATATCTTACTGTTACAATAATTGTGAAAATAAACTAATTAAATTCATCACCTATTCCGTGTCAAAAAGAATACTATGAAAACTTAAATCCGATACTTCAGATGATTGATATGCCAATATGTGCATGTTTTAAAATGATTAAAATATTGATAAAACCGCAATTCACATAACTTACCAGAGACGTAGAAAATGAGCAAGGGCAGTTTGGGGAATTAACAGGAAAGCAAGCACGTGCATGTGACCAAGCAATTAGAGAAACAGAATAAAGGGGAAGATCACTACTGGAAACACTACCAGAATTTTAGAGTACACTGTGGAGAGCATTGGCCTCTCGAATGCCAAATACCTTATTTTCATATCTCTTTCTTTGTAATTTCTGCATTCCATAGTTGAGTATATTCACTGTTTTATCTTTCATTCAATTAATACAAAGGCAGTTCATCTTCCTTCTCGTGTGATCTGTTTCATTTTTCTGTCTGTGAGTTGTTTGCGGTTCAGGAACTTATCATTTGGTATCAGAGCGTTGATCCTGATGGTGACCGTGGCGGAGAGAGTGGGATCATTGGAAGGAGCCCAACAAAAATTGCAGGAGCAGTTGGAAGGAATGCAACAAGGAACAGAAAGGTTGCAAGTGGACATGCAGCGAGTACAGAACATTAAGAAAAATATGTTGATCATTTCTGAGCAATTCTCCTACATGAGATCCAAGTGGGAGGAAGCTGAAGGGGAGAAGAAAGGGAAGGATTCAGAGTATACCCTGAACTCTGAGATATCACCGGGTCAAGAGATGAGCAGTAAGGAAGCAGGAGGAGTTACCGGTGGAAATTGGAGACCCGATGTCCGAGGAAGGAAACTGGAAATGCCGGTGTTTATGGGAAGAAACCCGGACGAATGGATTTTTAGGGCGGAGCGCTACTTCATTGTAAACCAATTAACAGAGGAGGAGAAATTGGAGACTGCAGCCTTGTGCTTCGAGGAGGGGCCTTGGCATGGTATCAGTGGGAGCTAAAGAGGAAAGGGGTGAGAAATTGGAGCGAACTCAAGTCCATGATAAGGGGAAGGTTCCGATCGTCAGTAGAGGGGACCTTAGAGGAACAATTTTTGGCCCTCCGGCAGATGGGTTCGGTGAGGGATTACCGGATGGCTTTTGAGACCTTGGCGGCGCCGATTGGAGGGGTAACAGAAGCCATATTAGAGGGCCATTTTGTGAATGGGCTGAGCCCAGAGATTAGGGCTGAGATTCGGGTCACACAACCAAAAGGGTTGGACCGGATCATGGAGCTGGCCCAAAGGATTGAGGAAAGGAATCAAGTCTTACAAGCCCATACCAATGGACCCGGCCCAGTTAAGGGAAAATTAAATTACAGCCCCAACAGTAATTTAATTCAAAACCCAATTCCACGACAAGGCTACCTTACGATCCCGAATTCGAGCCCTAAATCGCCAGCGAACCGCCCGCCAGCTGCTTTCGGACTCGCCGGAGCTACCGGAACAGCGAACCCAACTTTCAAAAGGCTCAGTGAAGCTGAATTGCGATCAAAGAGGGAGAGAGGGTTGTGCTTCCGCTGTGATGACAAGTATTCAGTCGGGCATCGGTGCAAAAATAAGGAGCTGCATGTGATGCTCATTTATGACGAGGAGCAGCAAGATCACATAGAGATGGAGGAAACGACAGAGGAGATGCCGGAAGGAAGTAAGTCAGTCGAAGGAGAGTTGGTCGAGTTATCCATGAATTCGGTGCTGGGGCTCACACCACCCCAAACCATGAAACTGAGAGGAAAGATTTTGGGGGAGCAATGGTGGTATTAGTGGACTGTCGTGCCAGTCACAACTTTGTGTCAGCTGAATTGGTGCAAAGGCTGGGCCTGCCGAGAACAGAGACAACGGGTTATGGGGACGGGATTAGCGGTGCAAGGGGCGGGGGTGTGCAAGGGGGTTCGACTGATCCTTCAGAACGTGGAGATAATAGAGGACTTCCTTCCTTTGGACCTAGGAAGTTCTGATGTAATTTTGGGAATGAAATGGCTTTCCACCTTGGGCCAGACGAAGGTAGATTGGAAGTCACTTACAATGAAGTTTCAGGTCGGGGAAACGGCTATCACGCTTAAGGGAGACCCAAGCCTCAGTAAGACCATGGTGACATTAAAGGCTATGATGAAAGCCTTCAGAGAAGGGGGAGAAGGAGTGCTTCTGGAGTTGGGAAGTTTAGGAGTGGAGCTGGATACGAACCAGAGGGAAGCACCTTCACAAATTACAGAGTTGTTGAATGAATTTGAAGGGGTATTCTCAGAACCCAAGGGGTTGCCTCCGCAACGAGAGCACGATCACTCGATCCATCTACAACCTGGGACAACACCGATCAGTGTACGGCCATACAGATACCCACATGTCCAAAAGAACGAGATAGAAAAATTAGTCCGAGAAATGCTAGCAGCGGAAATCATTAGGCCAAGCTCCAGTCCCTTCTCCAGTCCAGTCTTGCTAGTAAAGAAAAAAGATGGTGGGTGGCGATTCTGTGTAGATTACAGAGCTGTGAACAGAGCCACCATTCCGGATAAGTTCCCCATTCCAATGATCGATGAATTACTGGATGAATTGCATGGAGCGACGATTTTTTCTAAACTGGATTTGAAGGCTGGATATCATCAAATTCGGGTCAAGCCTGACGATATACCCAAAACGGCTTTTAGAACGCATGAAGGACATTATGAGTTCTTGGTGATGCCCTTCGGGCTGACCAATGCCCCTGCTACCTTCCAATCTCTTATGAACAGGGTGTTTAAGGAACAACTGAGGCGGTTTGTGTTAGTATTCTTTGACGATATTTTGGTATTCAGCCGTAGTCTGGAGGATCACGTGACACATTTGAAGGAGGTTTTGCAGCTGCTACAGTGCCACCAGTTGTATGCTAACCGTAAGAAATGTAGCTTTGGCCAAAAGGAAGTGGATTATCTAGGGCATTGCATCTCAGATCGGGGTGTAGCGGTGGATCAATCAAAGGTTCAGGTCATGGTTAATTGGCCTAGGCCCAGTTCCCTCCGCGAGTTGAGAGGATTCTTGGGACTTACGGGTTACTATCGCCGTTTTGTGAAGGGTTACGGTAAATTGGCGTGGCCTTTAACAGAGAAGTTACGCAAAGGAAATTTTGGATGGGACAAGGAAGCAGAGCTTGCATTCAGTCAGCTGAAGTCGGCCATGATTTCGGTTCCAGTACTCGCCCTCCCGGATTTCAGCCGACCCTTCATAGTAGAGACTGATGCCTCGGGATTTGGGTTGGGAGCTGTGTTGATGCAAGATCATCACCCAATCGCTTACTTCAGTCGGGCGCTCAACCCCAAAGGAAAGGCAAAATCTGTCTACGAAAGAGAATTGATGGCGATTGTGTTTGCAGTGCAGAAATGGCGACATTACCTGCTTGGCCAGAAATTTTTGGTGCGAACTGATCAGAAAAGCCTGAAGTTCTTACTGGAGCAGAGGGAAGTGAATCCCGAGTATCAGAAGTGGTTGCTGAAACTATTGGGGTATCAATTTGAGGTGCAATATAAGCCTGGAAGTGAAAACAAAGCTGCTGACTCCCTCTCTCGCATCAGTTTCACCCCGGTGGTCATGGCATTATCGGTTCCTGCAGTAGGGCAACTGGACATCCTAGCCGAAGAGGTCCGCCAAAATGCACAATTACAGACTATTATTCGTGAGATAACACAGAGTCCTTCTTGCAAGCCGGATCATACCTTGGTGAATGGTCAGTTGTTATTCAAGGGTCGGTTGCTGTTACCCCGGGATTCATCACTGGTTCCTCTGTTGTTACAGGAGGGGCACAACAGTAAAGTGGGTGGCCATTCAGGATTCTTGAAGACTTACAAGAGAATTGCAACCAATGTATTTTGGGAAGGTATGAAGGCGGATATCCATCGTTATGTGAAGCACTGCTCAATATGTCAACAGAACAAGTATATGGCACTATCTCCGGCTGGATTGCTACAACCCCTTCCTATCCCGGATCAGATTTGGGAGGGCATAGCCATGGACTTTATCGAAGGCCTACCAAAATCAGGGTCCATGGATGCCATCTTGGTGGTGGTGGACCGGCTGAGTAAGTATGGGCATTTTATCGGAATCAAGCACCCCTTCACCGCAGCCAGTATAGCTGGAATCTTTGTGAAGGAAATTGTAAGGCTGCATGGGATACCTCGTTCCATAGTATCAGACAGGGACAAGGTGTTCGTAAGCCATTTCTGGAAGGAATTATTCCGCTTACAGGGGACAAAACTCAATCGTAGCACGGCTTATCACCCACAAACCGATGGGCAATCCGAAGTCTTAAACCGCACACTGGAGACTTATCTACGTTGCTTCGCCTCGTCAAGGCCTAAATCTTGGTACAGTTGGTTGCCGTGGGCAGAGTTCTGGTATAACACTTCATTTCACACAGCCAGTAAGATGACTCCTTTCCAGATTGTCTATGGGCGGGAGCCACCAGCCTTATTGAGGTTTGAAAAAGGGGCTACTCCAGTTTCAGCAATAGAACAACAGTTACTGGAGCGAGATCAAATTTTAGAGGAATTAAAAACACAGTTACGGCAAGCTCAGACAAAGATGAAGAACGTGGCTGACTCTAAGAGAAGGGACGTACAGTTCGCGGCAGGGGATTTGGTGTATCTGAAAATCAGACCGTATCGCCGCAAGTCCTTAGCCCAGCGACCTAATGAGAAGCTCGCGCCTAGGTTCTACGGTCCATTTGCTGTCGAGAAGAAAATTGGCCAGGTTGCATATCAGCTCACGCTACCCCCAACATGTAACATTCATCCCGTATTCCATGTACCCCAGCTACGTAAGGCGGAGGGTGCAATGCAGGCTGTGAAAGAGGTACCAAAACAACTAAGCGAGAGTTTGGAAATATTGGTAGAACCAGAGGCATTACTGGGGGTGCGACCAGGTCAAGGACCCAACTTGCGGGGCCTGGATGTCTTAATACAGTGGAAGGGCCTGCCACCACTGGAAGCTACCTGGGAATCGTATGATATGATCAAACACCAATTTCCTTCTTTCCACCTTGAGGACAATGTGAATCTCATGGGGGGAAGTATTGATAAAACCGCAATTCACATAACTTACCAGAGATGTAGAAAATGAGCAAGGGCAGTTTGGGGAATTAACAGGAAAGCAAGCACGTGCATGTGACCAAGCAGTTAGAGAAACAGAATAAAGGGGAAGATCACTACTGGAAACACTACCAGAATTTTAGAGTACACTGTGGAGAGCATTGGCCTCTCGAATGCCAAATACCTTATTTTCATATCTCTTTCTTTGTAATTTCTGCATTCCATAGTTGAGTATATTCACTGTTTTATCTTTCATTCAATCAATACAAAGGCAGTTCATCTTCCTTCTCGTGTGATCTGTTTCATTTTTCTGTCTGTGAGTTGTTTGCGGTTCAGGAACTTATCAAATATTTGTTAATTTAATTGCCCACTGTTTTCAGTAAAATTGAGAGGATAAACTATCAATTTCTCTTTACAACAAGATCAAGTGAGAAGAAATTACCTGAACCCACTCGAAATAGCTTACTGTCACTCCTCCTGCATTTGCATATATGTCAGGGAGTATTATAACTCCTTTCTTGGACAAAATCTGCAACAACACAACATTTTGTCATTTAAAATAAGTATATATCAGAAGAGAGAACTAAAACCATACTTGGGAGCAGCTTCGTACCTCATCAGCTTCAGGGTCGGTCGGATGATTTGCTGCTTCTATGATGTACTTGGCCCTGACGTTTCCAGCATTTTCTCTTTCAATCAAGAAAAGAAATGGGTAAAAGTTAGTTGGGTTCAAGAATTTAAAACGAAACATGTTAAAGAATGAGAATCCGAACGTCCAACAAAAAATAAGCAAACAAATATGTAGTCGTTGAACAGATTTCACTCATGAAAACACCTTGCTGCATTCCGTTGAAGATTTTGCGCAATAATTAGGAATAACACCAACCACATATTCTGTTAACCTGTTCAAAACTCCACCTAGAGCGCATGGTATGAGAACATCACATTCATGAACGAGCACTTCATCAGAATCCATTGCATCACCACCATAGAAATCAGTTAACCTTCCAGTTTTCTCCTTGTGCTGAAGCAAAGCTGGTATATCAAGTCCATTAGGGTTCTTCACTGCCCCAGTTATGTCACTCACAGCTACAACCTTACCACCTTTCTCGTGTATGAGCACTGCGGCCCACGATCCAACATTTCCAAACCCCTGAATGATAATGCTTAGTTAACGTCGAATATTGCAATGATATTGTGCATCTACATGGTTAAGAATGGATAAAATGGAGTTCAAATTTACTTGAATGGAATTATACCTGAATGGAAAATGTTAAATCTTTTATTGACTTGCCATGCTCGGCGAGTAATGCTTCTGTGGCATATACGACACCACGGCCAGTTGCGGCCTCCCTGCCTAGTGAACCGCCAAGATCCTGACATGCAAAGGTAAACGTTGAACTTCCACGGCTAAGATGGAATCTCATCTTAATTTACAAGATATATCAAAAATATAATATTAGTATAATCGAAATATTTACAATTGGTTTTCCTGTCACAATAGCAGGCGAGTGACCATGAAACTTTGAGTACTCGTCCAAAATCCATGCCATAGTCTGCACATGACACACACGTTAATCACTTCCATCCTATGAAATATGTTCATGACCCCAACAGATGAAAATTATTGAATAAAAGAAAAAGGGATAATTGAAATTATTAACCTGAGCATTGGTTCCCATGTCGGGTGCTGGTACATCAGTATGAATTCCTATAAGATCGTGAATCTTCTGTGTAAAGACACGGGTAAGGCGTTCCAACTCGCTCTTGCTTAAATCTTTTGGATTACATCCTATGCCACCCTTAGCTCCACCATATGGAATGTCAGCTACAGCAGTCTTCCAAGTCATCAGTTGGGCAAGAGCATTTACCTCATCAGGGTCAACCTTTCAGTTTTTAAGAGCACGTCAGCACAAAATATGAATAAAAACAACTTCAAATGTTAGCTCCGGATGTAAATAATGAGACAAAAAGATTCCGCAATTACAAAATGTGAAAAGTTAGTAGAAGGGCCAAATAATATACGCAGAAATCTTATCATCTGGGAGATAATACAAGGTTCTTGCATCTAAACATCAATTATGTCTTTCATTCGTTATCCATTTAAGTCATATCACTGCAACTCATTGAGCATTTAGTGGAGTATACTTAATGTAAATGAGTTCCATTTCCAGTACTTAAGAAGGATCATTTAAGCCTATATTAATAACAAGATTTTATTTTCTTTTTTCAGAAAACCAGTTTGTGATCTGCCTAAAAAAGTCTTCAAAAAAGCCATTACAATCAACTAAAGAAAAGAATGAAATTTTTTTTTTTGTCTTATATTCATTCCCTATCCAATTACTGCTGAATTCAATCAAGAATTTCAAGAACCTTGAACACAAAACTCCAGAACCCACAAACAAAATCAAGCAAATATATAAAGAAAAAAAAAATGCAAGTATATACGCAAGTAAAATAACAAAAAATCACAACCTCTGGATGGTATCTGATTCCTCCCTTCATGGGACCACGAGCATTGTCGTGTTGCACTCTAAATCCAACATACGACACCAGTGTTCCATCATCTTTAGGAATTGTGCACTCCACCTGAACATCATCAAATACCCATAAACTACATCAAGAAAATTTCAAAGAAACTGTACAAAATGCCCATAAATATATCTTTTACCAGCTCAGTGAGCCCACATCAAGAAAACGAACAAAACGCGCATAAAAACAGAAACGTACATTTACATAAATTGACCAAATTTTACACGTAATTTTTCTGATTTACCTTAATCTCTCTAAATGGGATCAAAAGGCTCTTCTCAATCTTGGAGTCGAGCCCAAGAATGCGAGCCGCTTGACGGAAGTTGCGATTGGTGGCAGAAAGGGCATTCATCGCAAAGCTCTGTTTATTAAATCAATTGCACAGTTCAATTAAAAAGGGAAAGAAATATCTGTGCAAAAAGTCAATTTCGATTAGCAGTAGATCAGAAGAACTTGATTGATAACTGCATAAGGCATGCCAGTTTGCTATCTATTTATATTGTTGGGTTTGGGGGTTGGGGTAGTGGGTGGTATGTGGCGACTGGTATTGGGGTAAGGTTGATGAATCATAGTTGACAAAGCAGGAAAAGATGGGCGCGTACGTGTAGAAAAGGTAAAATATCTTGCTGGAAAAATTAATTAAAGAATTGCATCGCGTACGTGTAGAAAAGGTCAAATTTCTTGCTGGCAAAATTAATTAAAGAATTGCTTCTTTTTTTTTATATTCTTTTAAACCCATGTTTGGTATACATTAAAAATTTTCATTCTCATTCTTTTACTCATTTTCAACCACACATTCTTCAATAAAATAATATTTTTTATCACGTCAATAACTTTTTCTTCTTTTCCAACCATACATTCTCCATCAATCTATCATTCCTGAATACATTCTTCCAAAATAATGTGGCTCACGCACGCCTAAGTATCTTTTAAGTTTAGATGGACGTACTCATCATGAAAAGTGATAGTGGAAGTGAGCAACTCGGCAACTCCTAACAAATGGAGAGAATTTTTGAAAGTTTAAAATTAGTATGAGATTATTTTTTTGTGAAATATATTTTTATCAACTTTTTCCACTAACTTAATTTAGAAATCAGATTATAAATTACTAAAAAAATTCAACTTTATTGGTTATTTAACCTTGACCATATAATCTTCATTTTTTTTTATCAAAAGAAAAATACATATGAAATTTTTAACGTTCTTTCAAATTTGACTATTGGCCCTCGTTTGAACCATATTTTTTCAAAATGCATTATTTCATAACTTATTTTCAACCACACATTTTCAATAAAATAATATTTTTCATCACATCAATAATTTTTTCTTATTTTTTAACCACAAATAATGTTATTCATTATCACTGAGGTTGTAACCCCAATCTAGATGACTCTCAATGATAGGTGAAATTAAATTTCACATATCATTTAATCTCACATTAACGTTACTTAAATTAGGGTTGTAACCCAAGTGAGGATGAATAGCATTACTCATTTAACCACACATGCATCATCATATCACTATTTAAAATAAATTATTTTCTCGATAATATCCATCAAATGGCGGCCCGATGAATGTCATATCCATATGAAGAAATCAATGGTGCACTTTGGCCACCTAGATACTTGGATCACGCTTCCACCTCAGTGGTCTGTTTAAAAGAACAATTAATTATTAATTAATCCAAATTGTCAGTTTATAATTTCATAGCCAACTAATCAAATTCTATCCCGTCAAATCTTTTGCCAAATTAAGGTATTTTAATTCTCTATTTATAAGCCAAAATTATTGAAGTTAAAATTTAAATAAATATGTTTGACTATCGATTAGATTAAACTTTTAAAAAAAATTCTATTCAACCTTCAACGTTCCAAAGGTTCTCATACTAAATAAAAGGTAGAAAAAGGGATAAATGAGGGGTGAAAGGAAATTACTTATTTTGATTAATTATATATCATTTTTTTATATTTTTACGTTTTATTAAAGTTAATTTGTCTCGTTATGATACTAAATTGTTTTCACAAATAATTCAATAAATTTTTGGAGGGAGAAGGTCAAGATTTTGCAAATGAAATTAGATTGGATTGATGGTTCAATTGGGGAAATTAGAAATCATCAAAAATGATATGATTACATTCTAAAAGCAACATCACTAGATATCAAATCGAAAAGTGTAATATTATTTATGGTCAGTAATTGCAAAAGATATCCCCTATTTGATAGCTTGTTATTTGAATAATTAATTTTCCGTAATTATGTTGTCTCGAATAAAAAGTCAATAATTTATTATTTTTTTTTAAAAAAAAGTTTTTCCTGTGTAATTTTTTTTTTTTTTCGCGTATTAGCCCGGTTTGAAAATTTGTAACCCGGTCTTGGATCCAATCCTGGATCCATCCCTGAAGCCATGCCTCAAGTTATCATATGATAATTACTGTAGTCGCTGACTGTGAATAATATTATTTAATTGAAAATCAAATGAACCAAAAATTGATTGAATTTTTCAACCGCCTCATTTAGGAAAGAAAAATGTTTTTCTAATGCCTAGTGTTAGAGTACCCGTCTGGGTGGTTAATATGTTCAATTATATGAATAATGTGATATTGTATTTAAGTGAGTATATTATTTAATATCATATAATTATCATCTAAACGGGCAACAGTTGTACATTAATCGAAAAGGAAAAGGGTAAAAAAAAATTGTCAAAAGGACCAATAAAAGTTCAACACTATTTTCTCTTGGTGAGCGGAAGAGTGACAGTCGCTTTGGGGACGCGGCGACGCGTAGTCGCACTATTCAACAAAGGTTTGTTCAGTTTTCCAACTGTCAAGAATTATCCACGGAAATAATAATAGTAATAAAAAAAAACAACATTTCCAAATAAAAATGTAAGAACTTTTGACTAGAACAGGCGGAGGCGGCGATTCGCGGCGTCCAGAGCTGTTCTTATCTTTTACAACCAACTTTACACAGAAAAAGATTAAACAACAAGACGGTGGGGACATGGGGTGCGTGAAGTGGCACGAAAAAGAGTGCTTCTTGGATAGACTATTCATTTAGAGTTTAATAATATATTTTTGACTTTGTTTGGTTCAAATATACATTTTTCCGACCCTTATTTTTCATCGCATTTTGTAATAAAATAATATTACATACAAATTCAAAATTTATATATATTTTTTAATCATTCATTCTCCATTTTGTAGAAATAACGGGGTTCAAGCACTCTTTTTATGTATTTTTAGATATTAAACAACATATCAATAATTCTAGTACGTACATCATAAATCAATGATCATTTAGATTTTAATTAATATCGTTACTTTGAATCAAATAAACTCAAGACGGCTCGTGTTGAATAAAACTCGACGTGGACTATTCCTGGCTGGCTACCATTAGAAATTATTCTCTCTTTCAGTCTCCTTTTCTTCCATCTTTCTTAAATTATCACGTGCAAACTTACTAATAAAAACATTTAAAATACTAAAATTCACTTATTTTACTTACAAGTGATATTTGTTTTTTTTTATTTATTCTTTTCCCCCCTTTTTTTGCATAGCCATACATGACATTCACATTTTTATTCTAAGTGCAATTGTTGTGCAACAAGTATCAAGGTACAAAGTGAAGACTAATTTCGTATAAAAAAACCAGCTACATCGATTTTTAGAGCTACGCGTCATTTCACCCACATTAAAATCATATCCCCGCTAAAACCACCAGCATTAGGTTTTTGAATTTTCGAGTTACTTGATCCATTTTTGCTCAAGTGTTAAAATGGTTATTCATCATCGGTTTTGGCAAAAGGAAGATGAGAGAAACTTAGAAATCAGCCAAGAAATTGCTTCGAGGGTGGCCATGGATTTTTTGCAAGACTTGATATGATTTCCCAAGATATCTTTCAAGTGGAAAATGATAGGCACAAATAGGAGCAAGCATCCGCATGGCGCATGCTCTCAATCCGAAGGCCGTTTTGCAGAGTACTACTCGGCAACTGAACGTGCCCAACAAGGAGAAGCACAGAATTTATTTATTTTTCTTGAATTCCTTAAACTTTGTTTGCAACCCCGCTAATAGAAACTTAACATGGGACTTTAACCCGAGTGCAGTCTTAGTGAACTCCGACAGCCATGCCCAGAACTACCCGGTCCACCGTTGATGCTATTCATGGCAAACCAAAATATTACTAGCACGATTCAATCTACACTATGGACTCGAGCAAGGTAGTCCTGGCAGGATTAAATTACACAAACAACAAAACTTAAAAAGTTACCGTGTCTTCAATAATAGCAAAAACCCATCATATCCGACTAAAGTTTTCAAACAAGTTTAAACATCAAATTCAAGGGGGCTATTGCCCTTTTAACGGTACAGCTTACAGGGATAAATATCCCTCAGAAAACAAATAAGGAGGCGCAAATATAAGACCATTTTAGCATGCCAAATACCAAGAATAGAATCATCAATATGGCCTGAAACGCATAGGACGCCTGAACCTAGGAACCCTCCTGCACAAACAAGAGTTGAAATCAGAATTTTCGGAAAAATAAACCACGAACTTGGAAGATGCTATTCTAATAAAGTAGTTTATTTGATCCAAGAAACACCAAAGTGATAATAAATTCCATGGGCACTGATATGGAAATGAAATTTCATGGCAAGTAAATCTCCAGCAATGAAAAAAAATAAAGCTAATAGGTGTACATATGTACAGGCATTTGTGTCGAGGATAGCTAAAACTGATATCAAGCAACGTAGAAAATGGCTAGAAATACCAATGAAAATGATATGTTTGAAAGGAAAATTTCTTACTGCTTTCAATTAGATAAAAAGGCCACGTCATATAGAGTGCAGCACCATGCACCCAAAATACGGGGGGAAAACAGCCAAGAAGAAAAGTCATAGTTTTGAAAACATAGCAAAACCCAGCACGATATCATAATATTCTAAGATAAACAAACAGAAGTAGGAGGTAGAGAAACTCTGGTTATATGACTTATCCCAAGCCCCAAAAGGTAAAGAATGCATATCTCATCATTTCATCATTATGAGACAAAGCAATTCCAGGGCTTACCCATAACCATATGGAGCATAGACAGGTGGACCGCCCATGAACGGCCTTCTCGTCCCGAAATATGGGTTGGGACGTCTTCCTCGATATTGCCTCATTCCAGGAACATTAGTCCGCTTAGCAGACACCTGTAAATACCAAAAATGTACCAACATGTCAGTAGTTGCAAACATCCACCCATCTCTAAGTTCAGACAAAAATAAATTCGAGAACCTTCAGTTGACGGCCATGCAACTCTGATTCATTCAGAAGTACAGCATTTTGAACAGCCTCAATTTCCACAAACTCTACGTAAGCAAAGCCTTTGGGTTGACCATACTTATCTGTCAAAATAGTTACCCTGTTTACTGTTCCACAGGACTGAAAATGCTGCTGTACCTCCTCAGGTGTGCATGCATAGTCCACCTGAATTTGGAAGAGAACATTACCAATGACATTACTTACTTAAGCAGGTCAGCCAAATCAACAAGTGCACGTGTGCAAGACACACACAGAGGGAGGAGAGAGAGAGAGAGCATAAAAAGTACGCTTCTCGGTACCACAGAAAAGACAAAATAAATGGCACAGTGAGAAAACAAGATTACACCTCTTGAACGATCCTTAAAACCTTATCAAACATAAATTTTTCAAGTGGGGTATGGTAGACAATTGCAATGTTGGATAAATGTATTTTCTTTTTTGACACATTCCTACATAAAGTTACGGTTTGCAAAAGACAGAGAAAGGATTAGCAACCTTACTTTGAAACTTTACATTTAGCAGGAACGGGAGATAATATAGTATGGAATATTTCCTACATTTAATAAATTTCACTTCAAATAACAAAACTATAAAGATGACAATAATCACAATGGATTAGAAAATGTTGGAATTCAGTGCATAACTGTCTTGACCAAAATGATTAACAAGGTTTCAGCTTTATCTATGAATAAAGAAAATTGGAAAAAATATTAACTTCAAGGACAGCAAGAGCCATATATTTCCTTTCTAAGTGTTAATAAAGTATATCGTGTACAAGGAAAATATCTTTGAATTGTTCCTTCATAAAATCAAAAAGTGAATCAAGAATCCATAGTTCCTGGGTCTTCTAACTCAGCTCCTTTTGTTTCTCAGCACGATCTCAACTTGATAAGGATGCAGAAGCAAGTGACTGAGTGAAAAGTAGGGTTATTCGTGTCATGGGTAGAGATCTCTTTGTTGTTTTCATATGCAATATTATCTCTTTATTACAAATGCAATGAAGATTGGTTGTGATGGAATTGGCTGGGCACATTGAGGTGGTCCAGAGAAAGCAAAGATATTAGAAGGGGAATAAGAACTAAAAAAGAGCACGAGTGAAAGTGAATTTCACAAATTTACCCAGTCAATATCATGAAACCACCAAACAACACACACAGAAATTCAAATTGATGTACATTATAAGATCATATATCTAGATATTAGATCTCTTATCTTCTCAAACTAATGCTGGCTCCACGCCATTCGACATCTCATATTCTTGTTACACGTCTGTGATAGTGAATCAAAGTAACTAATATGTTGGGAAATCACATTAACGAGAAAATACCACAGAAAAAATAGGTTTCCATGAGACAGCCCCATAATAAGTAAAACAAAAAGGAACTCAATATTTATGATGCATTCTCTGACATAAATTTGGTACTGGATACATAGTTGTCCTTCACCATAAGACAAGATGCAACTACACAAATGCCTAAACTCTAAGGAAGACAGTTACAGACTCCAGGAGCACAAATGAGTCATATCCCACTCAACCAGTCATGTCGCAGATTTGGCACATTAAGACCCACTTGGGACAGTTATTACTAGGCGAGAAACTGCAGTACATGTATGGCTTCAAAAGCTACCAGATGACAAACGGTAGAGCAGTCAAGCAGTAAATCCACAAAATTACAAATATAATTAAAGATTATTTAATCCAGGTAATATGACTTCTTGCATAATGAAATCAAACCACTGTAAGAGCAAAATGTCCAAATTTGTATCCAATGACCGGGAACAACACAAGTAGTAGATATAGAAAAAGAACTCACATTACCAACATATATTGAACGAGCATCTGCCTCCTCCTTTTCAGCCTGAGCAGCAGAGGAGCCAGCTGAATCTTCTAACATGCCCCCAAAAGAGAAACATTTAATTGTGAGTCACTAGTTTTATGGCATTCAAAATAAATTGTAATTGAAGCGTCCTATGTAACAAAATTAGAGAGTTGAAAGAATTATTTACTAATTGACTGCAAAATAGGCAATTTAACATCCACAAGCAACTATACATTACCTCCAAAAAGAGTAAAAAGGCTTGTGAAGCTCAATAGATTTCTTTCATGCCCAGAATCATTCTAAAATTCTAATCGACTGCAAAATAGGTAATTTAACATCTACAAGCGACCTCCAAAAATGGTAAAAAAAGCTTGTAAAGCTCAATAGATTTCTTTCATGCCCAGAATCCTTCTAAAATTCTAAAATTTAAGATCTAGGGTTTTCCCTTTTCTTTTTTCATTCCTATTGTTCTGATAAGGAGGTTGGTTTCATCTGATGATTGATTTCTTCATGAAATTGATAACGAAAATTTTTGCAAAAAAATTAAAAGGGAACAGAAAAATAAGCATACTTTTGAATGTTGAGTTGCACCACGAAAATGGACGACGTTGAGCCTTCATGATTTCTTCTCACATGGCAATGGCCATCCACTCAGTTGGGTAATATATAATTCAAATGTTTTGAAGATAGGAAATGCGAGAGCGAAATCTGAGTAGGATTGTAATCAGATTTTCAGTAGCGTTAATTTCAATTGAATCTAACTTTGATTTCTTTATTCAACATTTTTTACATGATTTTGGGATCCGTTACAATTTGAATGGGTCCATCTAATGGACTATTAGCCCGCTAAAGTGAAATTTGAGTTGGATTCAAGTGAAATTATCATGACAGAAAATATAATTCAACTAATCCAACTCGGATTCCACTCTCGCATTCTCATATCTACAATATCTTCCAACATTGTAAGCATTTTATATATAAATTGCCTGATAAAATAGAATGACGCTTATCTTATAAAGCTAAAAATTATGAACTTGAGAAGGTAACAAGTCAAGAACGAGCAATATTGTTATGATGTGGGCGATGATTTCATCTTATGATTGATTTCTTTATAAAATTGGATGCGGTAAATTACAATTTTGAATCTTCATGAGTAGTTGCCTTCTTACATTTACAACTTTTAACTTTATAAGTTAAATATCATCTTACTCCATTAGGCAATTTATAAATCTTTATAAATAAAATGCTTACAATGATAAAAACATATAATAGATACGAAAAGCGAAAGTGAAATTTTAGTTTGATTGTTCGAATTAAATTTCCTATTACAATAATTTCTCTCGAATTCAACTCAGATTTCACTCTAACGAGCTAAAAGACCACAAGATGAATGTACTCGAATTGTAATTGTCACGACAAAAGATAAAAAATAAAAAATTATGATTTTGCCCTCGTTTGGTCCCAATTATTTCTAAAATATTCTCTTATTTCCAACAACACGTTTTTCAATAAAAACACATAAACCCAAAACTTTTCCTTATTTGTTAACCACATATTCTCCATCAAAATACAATTCCAAAATGCATTTTTAGTCAAAAAAAGGGACTCAAACATGGTCTTTATCTTTGCTTCCCTTACACCATTTATCACATAACTACTTAATGTTTGTAATGTGAGTTCTACTACACTTTGTATTGCTTCTCAAACCTCATACTAGGAATTTTTGGAAAATAACTCATGAAACAACTCGTCTCCACTCTATCAATGGTTACATTTAACATCTTGACCTATACAGTACATTTACAAGTAATTACTTAAAGTGTATGTCTGTATGTCTACATATATATATATATATGTGTGTGTGTGTGTGTGTGTGTGTGTGTGTGTGTGTGTGTCAACGGTTTTATCTTTTCTCCATCAAACCACGATGCCAACGACATATCTACTTCATACTTGGAATGTAAATTCTCCTACATTTTTATTCTCTTAACAAAGATCACTTACTACGAACTTTATCAAATAATTCACAAGACAACTCATCTCCTCACAATCACACGTTACAATTAGATATTTATCTATATGAGCACTTTTGAGATCAGTTGCAATTATAACGACTAATGAAGCAAGGACGAGCTATCTCGTGGATTATTTTTCAAATGTTCCTAGCACGGGGTGTTTGTTGAGAAGAAATACAGAGGGCAACATGACTCACATTACAAGTGCGAAAATGGTGTAAGGGAGCGAAGATAAACCAGTAATGTTATACATTTTATTCAACTATTTGGCATGATTTTGAGATAGTTAGGTCAACCTAGGGGACTATTAACAAGCAAGAGCTAGACAATCCAACTCAGATTTCATTCTCGCATTCTCATATCTACAATATCATTCAACTTGTAAGCATCTTATTTATATTTTCCTAAATGATAATTACCATTTTAAGTTAACCCTTTTATTTAATTTTTTAAGTAAGATTATAGTCAACCACTTTTCCTATATATGTGTACACGAGGGTAAGCTTGCCCATCCATGTAATGGTGTGAGAAGCAAAGATTAAACCATCAAAATTATACTTATTAAGTTGTTTAGTATGTTTTTGGGATCGATTACAATTATACTTTCCGTAAATAATTGTGATAATTCCACTTGCCAATATCCACTAAATAGACCCATTAAAATTGTAATCAATACCAAAAGCATACCAAACAACTTTGTAAAAAAAAAGGTATAACCTGATGCAGAACTAGATGACTTATTATAGTTGTAACTCATCTCAAAAAAACAATTTAATGAAAAATGTATAACTCTAAAGTTCAATCTTCGCTCCCTCACACTGTTATTCTAACATTTCTACCTCATGAGTGCAAACTAACTGCCTCTGCGGAAGAGGTTGACTTTCTACCAACCAGAGGTCATATAGATCGAAATCTGGAGCTTGAATCGCACTATACTTTTTAGTGCTTCTCAACAAAAATCTCATACTATGAACACTTGGCAAATAATTCATAAGACATCTCCTCTCCACTCCATCAGGCATTACATTAGTACATATATCTATATAATACATACACGTTTACTACTTAAAAGCATACAGAGAGATAAGTGAAAAGAGAAGAAAAAAAATGAGGGGAGAGATGGAACAACGAGAAAGAAAGGAAGAGAGAGAGAGACAGAGACAGAGGCATGATGAGGGAGGGAAATAGAGAGATAAAACATGATCCTCGGTTGGAGCATAAGGGGAAGCAAGAACATAAAGTTTATGGAGGAAAAATAGCAACCAAGAGTATATAGAAGGCATTATTAACAGATCAATGGGGGTGACAGAGATATGGTCCCCAAAGGTTTCTTTCCTTTTTCGCTCTATATGCATTATACTTATGGGCGCATACATTTCAAGAATGGTTGATAGCATAAGTTTTTACTTTTTATGTATACACCTATATTTACGCTTAATGTCATAACAAATGAGTTAAGAAAAATAAAATTGGAAATAGATTGATTATTAAAACCTCCTTAATTTCATCTCTCTAAATGTATATTTAAGAGATGATGATGTTAAGAAAGTAGTATTTTTAATTCAGTTTCCTAGTATATAGATCATCATCAAGTGTCATTGTTGGTTTACCAATTGGTTAGCTTCAAAATTAAGTTTAGAAGGGGCCATGGTTACACATTTATTACTTAGATAAATCTCCCTCCATAGATCTAGTTTCTATAAGACTACTCAAAGGTAAGGTAGCTCCAATATAACCTAGAGGTCACGGAGTTGAATAGAAGTCCCCTTGTTTGAAAAGGTCTCTGCACTTCTAATCTCCACAAGCAGTAGCAGGCTCCTCGTGCACTGAAATGAAAGAAGATCTAGTTCCCATGGAAGACAAATAACCTCCTAGTAACAACTGCCCAACGCCTATCTACAAACCATTAAGGTCCAACGTCGTTCTTTTCAGTGGCAGCTCAAGATTATTTTCCCGATCACCCTTATATTATCATTCTTACCAGGATGTGCCCCGTCCCCGTCCCTGTCCCCCAAGAGTAGGAAAAGGGGGGGGGAAAAAAAGCAATACAGAAGCTTGAAAGCCTTGAGGCCATTCAAACAAAATTTATCACTATTCATCTAAAAGACTTAAACCACTAGAATCTGCACATATCACGAAATCAACCCATCATAGGAAAAACCTATCTATATACAAAATCAAATATAGGAACAAGTGCTTAAAGTGAGTAATAAAAAGACCTTGAGCCCCGCCCGTCTCTTTCTCCACCTTGGCCTGAATATCTCGCAGTGCCCCTGCTTCTTCTTCAATCTCCTGCAATCTCTTCTTCATGTCTTCCAACTCCTACAATTTAAACCCCAAATAAAATCAAACGCCAACACACCTATGCATAGAAACATATACATAACAACACATATATATACACTCACACACACATAAACCCAGAAACATACCTTGGCTTTGGAGTCAGCATCGGGTTCAGCCCCAGCATCAGAATCAAAATCAGCCTCCATGTACTCTTCATCAGGTATTTCGCCGTCGTACGCGGTGTCATCTTGTTCGTGCAGTCCCTTTTCCTCCATCTCCCTGTTTCTCTATCTGTAAGTAAATTCTCTCTCTACAGCTGTGTATATATATGCAATTTGTGTATGTATATGTGGTTTGATTCTGTATTAAATAGGGGCAAAAGCGTCGCTGCTGAAGCAATGGAAGGGGATTCGAGCAGCAAAGGAGAGGAGAAGGGAACAAAAGAATGTGCACTGTTTGGCTAAGCTTAAAAATTATAAGTGAATGTTAGATTGAAGAATAGTTTTGAAAGCGAAAGTTGAAAATGAATAAATCATTCATATCTGTCTAAATAATAAAAGTTAATTATTTTTGTTTTAAAATAAAAGTTAGTATCTATGGAAATATCAATCAACGTTACCCATTTTTAACAAGACATTTGTACACGTGGCGTCTAAAATTTTCTACATTCAATTGTGAGCAGCGGGGGTGCATATGCCAAAAATGGACTTCACAATTGATTGGTAAAATAGATGGAATTTTTATAGTATACTACGAGTGTGTTAATTAGGAGAAAGACTAATTCAAACCCAACGTCGTTTATCAAATGGCATGTATCGATTGAATTTATCAAATGTGTTATGGCTGGGTGGTGACGTACATAATATAGTGTCTATAATGATAACCACCCCTTCACATAGAAGGGGACCATTTCGAATAAAATATAATATATTCGAAGTGGATCCCATTTCATGTGAGGGGATGTACACCGTTATGGACACCGCATTATGTACAGTAGCATATTCCATTATGGTTATATACATGCAAATATGCTGATGAAAAAGTATAACAAAATCGCAATCACTTTCTAATAAAAGAATTTGACCGTAGAACATGACATAAATTACAATGAATAAGAACCCAAAATTCAAGGACCCTAGTTTGATGGAATGCGTCTCTCTCTTTGTTCGATCTACAAAGCTACAAATTCAACGAGCATACTGTTTTTTTTCCCCCTAAATTATGTTGATTGGGGTTTGAGAAGAAGAAGAAGTGAAGACAAGCATATTCATGGACATTGATAGCCTTAGTTTTGAGAGCAACGATGAAAACCTACACATGACCGGCGATGAGTGATTTTCCCATGTATTCCAACAGATTTAGTGGTTCTTCTCGTTTTTTTTTTCGTAATTGAAGGTCGGACTTTAAGTTCTTACATTTATGTTTTTATTATCGATAAGGTGATTTCCAGGAAAAAAAAAAAATCTCTCTTCTTAGTAATGTGCAACTCAATCCAATCCATAGTGTGTTTGAGCCACATTATTTTGGAAGAATACATTCTAGAATAGTAGGTTGATGGAAAATGTGTGGTTGAAAAAAAAAAAAAATTATTGGTGTGATGGAAAATATTATTTTATTGAAAAATGTGTGATTGAAAATGAGTAGAAGAATGAGAATGAAAAATTTTAATGTGTACCAAACATGGGTTAACCATGTCTGGAATAAATTATCTTTGTTCATAAAGTTGCAAATTATTTTGTAGAGTTGATATGATATATAAGCTAGGATCGAACTATGTTTGGTAGAATATTTTGTAGATTATAAAATTGCGGTCATGTGAAATATGTGAATAATAGATAGTTCGAGTAATAGTTGTGAATTTCACGAAATGTTTAAATTATACATATATTTTTATCAAAGTAATTTTTAATTTAAATTTTATCAAACATACACTTGAAAAGGCCAAAATGACTTAAAAGATGCCAAATATGAGAAGGTGTTTGTAATTATATTACAATTATCTGTTTCTGAATTTGGGTTCAAGAATAATAAATCACGTTGTAAATATCTTTCCGTAATTATGCCTGATAATGCTCTTTATTTGCCACAATTTAGTAAATACTAAAAAAAAATTAACCTCAATTCATCGAAATCTAAGTAGATCAAAACTCGTATTCTTGAAACCTAGTGGATCAAAGTTGAACAAACCACACATGCAATTTAAGGACTTGTCTGGTCCAGATTTTGAAAGTTAAAAATTGATTTTCCATCCGTTTTCCTCTGACAATTGTGACACAGAAGTCAGCAGCTCCCTTTGATTTTTGTACCGTTGCACCATTTAACGGTAGAAAAATCACTAATAATCAACTGAAAAATCTGGGACAGACAAGGCCTAAAGCAAAAATCACACATTTATGTAGTGTGGATTGCATTCTCAAGCTATTTTTCTTGGCTTATTGGATTCACACCCTTATTTAGGGTTTTTTAACGCGACTTTTGAAAAGTCGAAATCTATTTTTGAGACTATGATGTTTAAATAATTTTCTAAAAATCTTGTTTGATTAGTCAAAATAAAGAAACAGATCCCACTCAAAATTTATGTCAAAGTCAACCCTTCAATTTATTTATTTTTTTCCAACAAAAACAAAAGTAGACTTTTGTCAAACATGCCATATTAAGGTTCTTGGAAGCCTTTGACAAGCTGATTTTATGTGGTAGAGCACTGGCGAACATCTTAATTTAACTTGGCAAACAGGATAATGCCCCCTTGTTTTTAAAACCTATCCCAACAACCCAAACTGCCACCCAAAGACTTGGGAAATTGGATTTCCATATATATATGTTGGTATGAATTGCACTAGCATGGGCCTGACTGCAACCAGCAAAAGAACAAATTTACCAGACTATGTACTTGTTCACTTTCACTTAAATCTCCTTCTCATCTTGCTAAATTGTCTGTAGGTGGAAAGCAAGTCTATGCAAATATGAAGGAAAAGTTAAAGGGTCTACCCATTTCAACCCATTCTGATGGGAATAAAAAGCAAAATTATGTGGCAGTGGAAGAGATGCAAGCTACACTAGAGAAAATGCAAGAAGACGTGAGTAACATAAGGCGTTCTGACGGGAACAAGAAGCAAAATTATGTAGCGGCGGAGGAAATGCAAGCAACACTGGAGAAAATGCAAAGACGAGAATAAGATAAAGCAGCAAAATGAGATAATTCACAGAACAAAACATTTGGAACATGTGAAACAGTTCCCCGATGACCCTCTCAAGAGTTCAGTCCCTGAGGTAAGTGGTCAGAAAAATGTTTTCACTAATTCTGGTCTGTAAATAAAGCAAATGTGTCAACCAGAAGAGTTAACCGAATATGTTATATGGTAGTATGATGCTGTCTTTGAAGACCTTTATAGCTATGAAATCAAAGGTTCATCACATTCTGATGTGGTACTGTAGTCCATTTGGTATAACAGCTCTCACCTTGGAAAAAATAGGATGAAGACGACTTTTCTAATGTTCTAACCTTTAAGCGGATGCAGATGAAACGAATCCATAAATGACTTCCACATGGCCAACTTTAACAAGATTTTAGCTTCTTTTTCTTCATATTAATATAGAGGGTTGATCCCACCAAATCACCTAGTAGAGTTTTCATATAATGCCATAGATTGGTATAGAAACACCTAAGAAACATAAATATTGCAGGGAATTTCAGCATATCACCAGCACAGGGACACACGAGTCAGACACATACTCCTACACACACAGATTAAGACTTACAGTATTCCACGCATGGAAGAAGATGTTGAAAATCAGTGGAAATCTTACAAAACACAACAGAGATGTTCAAGTACCCAACAACTGCCATTTACTCGGGCTGCTGTGTCGCGCCAGTGAATTGTTTCCCTGGTGCACTGTCCCTACCTTCCAATAGCTTGGGTTTCTGGTGTAAGGTCTCACGCTTTACTTCTCCAATAGTCTTAGAAACAATGTTGGAAACTGCAACTCCACCTGCACTCACAAGAATAATTATGTTCGTAAACAAATAAACAGAGAATGATAAACTTTACGAGGCGTATAGTCAACGATCACGATCAGACGATCAAGTTAGCAACACTCTTAATTAAGCAATGTTAATGATAAATTTTATATCGGCTGTATAAGGTATCGTAGTCCGTTAGGCTCAGACAAATAATTTGATCAGACTCAAAAATCTAGCATACGAATTTGAAAATTGGTCTGTTTAAACAAATCACAGGGCATGTTAAATATACATCAGCATACAAGGGATTGGACTAGTCTTTATATTGATATTTTAAGATGGAATTAGCATGTAAGTATAAAATACTAAATCTTTCCATTTCATTTAAGAATAAACAAAAATTAGAAAGCGAAACTGTGGTTTATGAGATGGAAGCAAACCGGGAACCAATTTATAACTCTCGTGGAGGGCGTATAAGGCAGCATTTTTAGCGAGTTTTGTGGCAAAGATACCGATCTTGGATTTGGCCTCATCATCCGGAAGCCACTGTTTGAGCCACTGGAGGCCGTTTACTCTGACGGTATTATCGATCGTGGTACATGCGTTCTTCACCGGAGCTAAATCTGGTGCGTTTCGTTTCACTGCTTCTGTGCTTGAATTGATGAGATCCCAAATTCCCATTTCTCTCTGTAAGCGCGTCAGTTTGAGCCTCTGGAGGCCGTTTACTCTGACGGTATTATCGATCATGGTGCATGCGTTCTTCACCGGAGCTAAATCTGGTGCATTTCGTTTCACTGCTTCTGTGCTTGAATTGATGAAATCCCAAATTCCCATTTCTCTCTGTAAGTGCGTTAGTGTGAGGAAACTGATTGGAATTTTAAAGAAAAGTAAAGGGAAGCAGGGAAGACTTGGAAGACCAAGACAAGGATGTGTAGGGAAAATCATTTGGGTTAATTTCACAAATGATCACTATAGTTACCTGAAAATTTCAAAACGATTACTGAAGTTTCAAAGTTTCAGAAATGGTCATCGAAGTTTGAAATTTCTTTCAAAATAGTCACTGAATTTTCAGATTTTTTGGCCAAGTTTGAGACAATTTTTCGGCAACTTCCGACCACCAAAACCGTCGATTTCGGATACCGTTGGAAAGTCCACGATGTCCTCTTCAATTACCACCAAAAATCTCCCCAAAACTCCAAGTGATTCGTTCGGAATAAACCCACGAAGTCGGAAACCGAAAATTGTGAAAATCTGCCCAAATTTTCAGATTTTTTGTACCATCCACGATATCTTTTAAAAATTCACGGCGAGAGTCAAGATGAAAGGTTTTCATTAGTTCACCATTTTTTAAAAAATTGACCAATTTTCAAAAAGGTAAAATAGTAACTTTACAATTTAAATAGAAAATACATTATAATAATAATTAAATAAAAACAAAAACAAAACACCAAACTCAACCGTTATCACCTTCACACCCACCACACCCCAAAACCAAAGCCAAAACAAATCGTCGCCACTCGCCGACCATCACCATCGTCGCATTTGCGACGACCGCCTCTTTTAAAAGAATCTCGAGGATTGCCACTATTTCCTATCAATTCCATCGCCTTGGCCGCCATTAATAGTGGTTGCTATCGCCGGCCAAAAAAATATGGAAACTTCATATTCGGCCAAAGTTTTAAAACTCAAATCAAACCACAAAAGAGCAACTACAGCCATTTCAAAAAAACATAATAAACATTAATTTTTAACCATTCGGGAGTGTAATGGAGAAATTTCAGACTGACAACCTGATTATTTAACTGACTATGAAGTTCAGTTAAATCATTGCTATGTTGTGTCCTATTTTCTGATGGAAGATTCATGTGATAATGAACATAAGTCTTACAATGAAGCTAAAGGTATTTATAAATGGAAAGAAGCAATGCGGGAGGAAATATTAGCTCTAAACAAGAATTGCACATGGGAGCTTGTTCCGAAGCCAAAGAATGTTGAATTAGTTACTTGTAAATAGGTTTACAAATTGAAGAAAATGGCTGATGGTACTGTTGACAGGCATAAAGCTCGTTTTATTGCTTGCGGTTTCTCTCAACAATATGGACTAGACTACGAGGAGACTTTCAGCCATGTTGCTAGAATGGTGACCGTTCGAACAATTATTTCGTTAGCTGCTTACAAAGGTTGGAAATTATGGCAACTAGACGTGAAGAATGCAGTCATATATGGAGATTGGAGAGCTAGATCATGATATCTTTATGAAGCAGCCACAATGATCTATCTCTAAGGAATTTCCTAGTCATGTGTACCGGCTCAAGAAGGCCTTGTATGGCCTCAAGCAAGCTCCACGTGCTTAGTATGGTAAGATTGCTCAATATCTTGATTTTTTGTGGGTTTAAGTCTTCTAATGCAGATCCAAGCTTATTTATTAGATTAACATCTGCAATGTGCATCATGTTGCTTCTTTATGTGGATGATATGATCATTATTGAAGATAAAAATGTTGAAATAACTCATCTTCAAGATGCCTTGTCAACTCATTTTGAAATGAAGAGTTTGGGTGAAGCTAGTTGTTTTCTTGGCCTGGAAATTGAAAAATCAGATGGTTATTTTGTCTCTCAAAATGGATATGCAACACGATTACTAACTCGTTTTTTGTATGAGGGAGTCCAAAGAAATGACCATTCCAATGGAACCTTGCCTGAAGTTATATAAAAATGAAGGAAAGCCATTGGAAGATGCAACACCTTTTCCACAAATTGTTGGTAGTTTATTTTAATTACCTATCACAAGACCTGATATTGTATATTGTGTTGGAGTCATTTCACAGTTTATGGATGTAGCAAAGAGAATTCTTTGTTATGTAAAAGGGACATTAAGTTATGGATTGATGTACAATCAGCATGTGTCATTTTCCTTGAGTGGTTTTGTAGATGCAGATTGGGCTGGCAATGTGAGTGACAGATGCTCCACAACAAATTTTTGTTTTACTATAGGTTCAACCACAATTTCATGGTGTGGTAAAAAGAAAACTACGATAGCTCTTTCAAGATGTGAAGCAGAGTATGTAGCAGGTACTATGGCAACTCAAGCTTTGGCTTAAGAGGCTCATTCAAGAAATGATTTCTACTTTCAACTACTCAGTTCCCATTTATTGCGATAATGAAAGTGCAATAAAGTTTGTTGGAAATCCAGTGTTTCATGCACATACAAAACACATTGAAACTCATTTCCATTTTGTTCGAGAGAAGGTATTAACTCAAGACATCGAGCTACAGAAAATACGAACTGAAGACCAAGTGGCTGATATCTTAACTAATGCACTTGCCAAAGCTAAATTCGAAGTATTTCGCAGAGCTCTTGGTGTAATTGAGAGTCAATTTGCCCTAAGGGGGGAGTGTTACAAATTAGTGTAACTTGCTGCTGCCATTTCTAACGTTGAGTGAGTCAATTGTTTTTCAATAATTTAGGAGTCAGTTATAGTGGAATTGGTATCTTGTTTGGTGAATAAGTTTAGGAACACGTTAAATTTTTAGTTTGTTTAGTTGAGAAATTTTGGGAGAATTTCTCACTAAAAATAGCTCTTGTAAGCTACTGCAATTAGAAGCTAGCACGTTCAGTTTCTTTCATTATCTATTTTAAGTTTTTTTTTCATCAAGTAATAAAACTCAGTTGAAATATCAAACTTGTTGATCTCATGTTTCTCTATTTTCCTCTATTCTTTTTTTGTTTCTTCAGCTTCTTTGGTATGCAATAATTTAGGAATTGATCAAACTTGTATTCTCCTCCATTATCGGTGCGTAGACACTTTATTGGCAGCCCGAATTCTTTCTCCACCTGCTCCTTGAACTGAATAAACTTGGAGAAAGTCTCACTTTTGTGTTCCAAGAAAAATACCCAAGTGAATCGAGAGAAGTCATACACAAGAACCATTACATAATGAAAACCATTGTAACTGGGTATTCTAGTTGGCCCCGTCAGATCTGAATGTACCAGCTGTAGTGCAGCAGTAGCTCTATTCTTCGAATTCGGGAAAGGAAGACAATGTGATTTTTCATATTGGCAACCAGGACAAACCACATCTTGATGAATTTCTTTAAAGAGAGGAACTCTATCAAGAAGTTTCTTTGTTGAGATTGTCTGCAGCAATTGATGACCAACATAGCCTAATAGAGCATGCCAAAGTGTCGCACTTGCATTCTGACATGTCTTTTCCAAATATGCATCGCTTGCAGAAAATACAAATAGTGAATCTTTTCTTTTTCCAACAAACAAAACATCAGCTTGAAGGTGTTTTATATTGGAAATAATTTTCACATCATCTGGACAAAAAAGAATGATAAGTGTGTAAAAATACACTTATTGGGCACTTTTCGGATTTAATTAGAATTGAAGTTGAGTCGAATTCTATGCATAATTGTGTAATTTTCACTTTTGTAGGCTTAAACCCCTATTAGACGAAGAACGGAGCGAAAAATGAAGAAAAAGGACTTAAAGTGAACAAAAATGTGAATTCGATGATCAAATTGTACAAGACCAAAGTTGGAGGACTTGGAGTGCAATTTCCTCTAGGATATTTAATTTTCTTAGTGGCTAAGTAATGAAATTTTTCATTAATTTTGGCTTTTTAATTGGGAAATATATTGGGGACTCTTTTGTAACTTTTCAAAAGTTTGGGGACTTTAGCTTCAATTTTCCCTAGATATTTAGTTTTCTTAGTGTTTAAGTTATCATTTTTTTTTATACATATAGGTTTGGACGTCCAGCTTGCTCTCTCTCTTTCTCTCTTTTCTTTTTTTTCTTTTTGCTTTCCTTTTTATTTGTTTTATTTTCTTGTTGTTCTTGATATATTTTGGAGATCAAATTGAAGAGCAAACAAGGGGAATACATCAAGGTTTTGACAATCAATTGGGGAAATCATTGACAAGCTTCAACTAGGGTTTATTCTATAACTTTGGTTTTTCTCATTTATTTTGTCATGTTTGTAATGTATTATATAAATACTCCACTTTTTATTATAATATTATGATGATGATCTAAGTTATTTGTTGGAATTTATGTAGTGGCTTAACCTAAATATTTCATTAATATCATGATATGTTTTGTATGATTATTGTTATGCATTTGTTATCAAAATATTAGTGTATTGATCATCATGTTAAAATTACTTTATTTTTGTGACGACGATAGATGTTGTAATTAGGTGTTTATGTGATTGTTGAAAAATAATTACATTTACTAGACCGAAATGATTGATACCCTGAGTTTGTCTAGTATACTACGCGCGTCTAGATGATATAGAGATATATATCTACCTCAGGTGATCCGTTGAGTATTTTCACAAAAATTCATGTTGTTGGTTATATTTTTATCGACATAGAGATATGTGATACGAATTAATCGATTAGGGTTAATATGACCTCGAGAGGGAATATTAACTAAAATTGGAAAATCGGGTCTAACTACTTATTTTGGTAATTTGCATAAGCGCGTAATTGAATTGATATTAATGAAATAAAGGTTAAGCGAAATTATAAATTCCAACATCTTTTTAAAATCAACACTTTTTTACTTTCTAGTTGTCATTTTATATTTTTAAATCAAAATCGTATTTTTTTAGTCTAAATTCTAATTTTTAAATGTGCGTGTCATTTTCGTTAATTTGAATCAATACGCTAGTAATCGAGCCAACACTCTTCGTGGGATCGACTCGGACTTCAAAAGTCCATTATACTATTTGTTCTCGACCCGTGCACTTGCGGCATATTTACAAGCGAACAAAGAACATACCTCCCAGAATCACCAATCTGAGAAACTGAAGCAAGATTCTTCTTTAAGCCTAGAACATGATAAAATCTTCAAGAGAAACGCCACCAACATTGGAAACATCTTTCTTGACATTGAAATGTCCTCCTTTCACAATGGGATGTAATGAATTATCAGCCGTAACAATAGCTCTTTTTCCATAATGCGGACGGACATCAGAGAGTAAAGAATTATTTCCCGTTGCATGATGAGATCAACCAGAATCAACAATCCAATCTTTGCTATAGTCTATGGAAGCATTATCATACGGTCCTGCATTGGTTTGTAACAGAATTCACAATAACAGGTTGATCAACAGCTTCAATGGATAAGCATTGCTCCCACTTGAGTTATTCAAACTCACTAGTTTCATGTGCAACATTTGCTCCTGTGAGATTTACATGACAATTTTGTTTAATATAGTCTGATTTCCCGCACCGATTACACACTACCTTCACATGACAATCGCAGCTTTCCACACCTATAGCATCTTTTTTTAATTGCCTTTGGACTGCCCTTCAGTTTTGGATTGCTTGTTGTCACCTGAAGAATGCTTAGAGAAATAATTGCTTCTTGCTTTGTCTTTTGTGTAAAGAGCATCCTTCCCTTGAGAGGGAGATTGCTTGTTGCTGCTGCCCATTTGTTTCACCAATGCTTCCTGATTTAAGAGCAGATTCTCCAGCTCAATAATAGAAGGTTGATTTGCCCACCCTTGTATCGAAGAGATAAAAGACAAACTCTTTTCACAGTCCACGAATGAGATAATGACGCAAACGAGCATCACTCACAGGTTCCTCCCTATCCAATTCTGAAATATCATAACACGAGGTTTTAAGTTTCAAAAAATATTCTAAAATTGAAAAGTTACCTTGAGTTATCCCAGCAAGTTCATTCTCCAAAAACTGCAGCCTCATCGTGTTCTTTTAAGTGAACGGCCTTTCAAGTGTCTCCCACACTTTCTTTGGCGACTCGTCATCACGAACACGCTCCATGTACTCCTTACTGATTGATATTCGCAAAGCAAACGAAGTTTTGCCACACTTTATCTTCCATTTCCTCCTCAACTAGATATTTTGTGGCATATCTTTTGGAATTACATCATCCCCATAAATAACTTCTCACAAATCCTGTCCTTGTAAATAAGCTTCCATGCATAGCTTCCAGTAACTATAATCGTTACCAACAAATTTGTCTATAGAGACACTGCTTCCACCGTTCATCTTCTCTGAGTAATAAAATCAAACACTTGATAGGAAACCAAACTCTAATATCATATAACAAATTATGACAGAAAAATAGTAATGCCAGAGAAGTTGAATAAACATAAAAAGAATAGAGGAAAATAGAGGAACGGAAGATCAACAAGTTTGATATTTCAACTGAGATTTATTACTTGATGAAAAAAAAAAACTTAAAACAGAGAATGAAAGAAACCAAATGTGATGACTGCTAATTGCAGTGGCTTACAAGAGCAATTTATGGTGATAAATTCTCCCAAAATTTCTAAACTAAACAAACTGAAAATTTAATGTGTTCCTAAACTTATTCACCAAACAAGAGACCAATTCCACTATAATTGATTCCTAAAATTATTGAAAAACAATTTACTCACTCAACATTAGAAATGGCAGCAGTAAGTTGCACTAATTTGTAACACTTTGCACAAAGTGGAGGAGATCGGACAATTGGAGCTCAGCGAAGGGTTTATAATCGGATCGAAGGTGATTGGCAAGAAGCAGACGAGTAAGTTGCTGTATAACGATGTCGACAGCAAACTTCCATGGCCTCCATAGAAATACCAATTCCAGAAGCTGCAAAGGTGGTGGTGCCACCATTCGAATCCCTAGGTCCGAAGCATAAAAAGGTCGAGTTGCCAAGTGAAGTCCTCGGCCCAAAACCCAAAAAAGTGGAGCCTTCACTTGAGGTGAAAACTCCGACGACTTTTCCATCTACTAATTACTTTGCTTTGGTGATGTGGTGGAAATGGCGACGGTGTCAACGGATCGATTTTGGGGGTTGGGGCTGGGAGGTGAAAGGTGAAAGGTGGGAAAAGAAAAAAATTATTTTTATTTTCATTTTATACTTTTAACATAAAAGTACCATTTTTACCCCTATACATTGGTCAAAAGATTCATTTTTTTTTAAATGGTCAAATGGATGGAAACCATCCATGTGGACTCCAAGCATGAATTTTTAAAAGGTTTGGTACCGTAGACGGCACAAATAAAAAATTTGAATAAGTTTGTTACTAAATGAAATATTTGGTATCGTGACTGCAATTTTTCCTTGTGCATATGGTCTTTTGTTTTGCTTGTGAGAGATGTCTGCATATAAAGTAACCTTCATTGTTATGTGTTTCCATTGGAGGAACTTATAATCTACAGTGTACTAAAAGGTAATGTCTAAATATCGACTAAGCTCGAAGAGAGAGAAAAACGTTTTGCTTTGCTCTTTTTCATTTTTCAATTTTTTTTAAAAAAAAATTATTCACACCTAGGAGTGATCTTTTTTAGCTTTTACACATTTCAACATTTTTTTACGCTTTTCCTTTTAATTATTAAATAATTTTTAGATTGATTTAAAATTTTAAAATAACATTAAAATAAAAAACACCTTACACTTTTTAACACTTAGCCGAAGCTCGACCTTCACGCTTCGTTGCGCTTTACTAATAATTTGACAAGATTTTTAAAGTCTTTTAAGAATAAATAAAAATAATTTTCAACTTGTTTGAATAATTTTTTGAGAGTAATTTATCTTGTAAGAACTTTAGAGGAGACTTACTTAAGCCAACTTTCTCGAAAAACTTTTCTACAGTAAGCAAAAATCCTGCTAAATGGGTCCAAAGAAAATCAACCTAAGTTGGCCATCGAAACTGAGAAATAACTTCACTACCTAATTTTACAAAGAATGACTTCTTTATTTTCATCTCATCTTCACATTCATATGAGTCTTGAGAATCTCTACCGAATAGGGCATGGTAAGTTAGCACAGGTCACGCTAATAAGTACACATAGCAGAAGTCAGGACGTACTACAAACATAGGTAAGAAGTAATTTCAAATAACTACTACTAAAACTTGTTTCAGAAACAGACCAAAGACATCGTAAAAGTTAAAGGAAACCGACTACTACTCATTATAACCTTAATCCAAACCTTGCCCAACAATCTCATACAAACCACAATAAATGCTTGACCCAGAAAATGATCACCCACAGGTAAAATTTAAAAAAGATTACTCAGGTTACAACTAATAGAACGACAACCTTCATTGACTAGAATCATTGATGTTCCTCAAATGGGTTTGATCTTGAAGTGTAATGAGATGAGAGAGAACACGAAACATTTCAGATCCTGCAATTATAAAACAGCAAAATGAACATCATATATGAAAAGCGGGAGAAACCAAATGTACTACAAAATGGCAGCAATTTTATGGTGGAAAAAGAGTCACGTGGCAATAATTCAGGAACACGAGGATTATGAGAACAATAACGCACGTACAGTTAAATGAGAAAAGTAAACAGATTGAAATAATGGATAGGTCCAAAATTTCACAGTATATAGTGGACATCAAAATTCAAAATTCAAACTAGCGCAACTTTTGCCCGTGTTTAAATCACATTTTATGCACGGGGTATTATTGTAGTAAAGACAATCTGGAAAACACATGGCCTCATCCTTTGCACCTCTCTCTTGATATTCTATGGCTTTAATTCTAACGAAGTTGTCAATCTCTTAGTATTTTCGTTGTTGAAAAGAAATATTAAAATAACTTCTTATTTAGTTCTTTTTTCAATTGGGTTTGTGAAGAGCCCCCCCCCCCCCCCCCCCCCAGTTTGTTTCTGCACGTATCTAACTGTGTGCTGGTATGTAGGGTAGGGAAAGAGGGGGGAGGACTGGTTGGGTGGGTTTTTTACCAACTTACCGATCTAGTTAAGGCTAAAGAGCATGCTAAAGTATAACAAAAAAAATTATATAAATCCCTAGCTAGCAGATTCCCCAAGTATAGAACAAAATCTCACATTAGCTTGTCATTCTCAATTATAATGTAATAAATGACCGAGTCATCAACTTAATTCAAATAACGGATAAATGAATTGAAGAAATTTTGACATCAAAAGAAACTTGTCAGATGCCAAACGGAAGACCAATTGATACTCCCAGAAACACACAATGCAAGTTATTTGCACAACTTTTTGGAAAATAGTTTAGCTCATCCAATATAAAGATCAAGTAAGAATGCCAAACCACATTGAGTCCATGGTCCAGAAGTTCTATTCTGTTCTTAAAGGGCCAAAAGCATATTGTTAGTTCATGGAGACGAATTGATTATAAATTAAGCTTCCTCCAAGCTCCTTCTTCTGCACCTATCATCTTTTCCTTCTAATAGAAACAGTGTACTTAATTACTTCTTCATTTATTTCTTCTCTATATTGATCCTCTTAATATTACTTCTCTTGAAAAGATTCTGCTTTCTGTACTCTGAAAGGTGAAAGGTCATAACAAAGCATCACTTTGAGACAGAGCCCAAATGTATATATCCATAACTTATGTAGTAGTAAAGCTATCCATTCCATATAGCACAAACATCTATATAACTATCTTACATTCGACCATTCCCTTGAGACAGGTAAAAGAATCTTCAGATTTATTTCTTCATCTATTTATATCTTCACTGAATCAAGCAACCTAAACATGAAAGAATCGAGAAACGTTTTCCTGAAAACACACTTCAACACCAACTAAGTGCCTCCAGTAAAAACAAAACAAGCAACCCAAAAGAAAACTGCTCATTTGGTTTCCAATTTTTTTATATAAATAGATGTTAGTCTAAAACCTCTCTAACCTTTCACTTATACTTCTCCTATATTACAATCAGACATCCTTCTTCACAGAGTGTTAGTGATCCTGATCCATATCCAGCATCATGAAAAATAAAAGGACAAGCTATTGTTCACAAATATTTCTGCCTTTTTTTACACAAAATATCACATTCAAGCAATTCAAGGTCCAAATGACACTTGAGTTTTTGTTTTGTAATTCTTCTAGAGTGCATAGAGAGCCTTGGGCATTTTAGAACAAAGGTATGGTAGATGTGCACAATAGTTGCAATAATCATAAATACAAAGTACAGATATTTTTACTTCGTTCAGTGACTAAGATTCTAATATGCATTTTGAATCATTCTCCTTGTGTTGAATACCTCTCACAGAATAAAGAATAAAGTTTAAAGTATAAAATCTTTTCCAAGACCAAATATGCAAAATTTGAGGTTTGATGAATCCTATATGTAGACATATAACTGCACTAAATATTCCTGCTCAAGTATAGTTTGGACGCTCAAACAAGGGATAAAGATGCCTCACAAACACAGACTATTTCCAATTTAGACACTATGTACTGACCCCAAGCTTTTGTGCACATGAGAGACTTCAAATTATTTAATTTTCTAACTACTCGACAAGATTTACCAAGTTCAACACCTCCCTCAGCCCCAAAAGAAAAAAAAAAAGTTATTTCAATAATTAATGAATAATAGACTATTGCAAGCAAACTCGACTACTAGTAGAGCAGTAAATGCTGAATCTTAATCTGTTCATTGCAAGCCTCTATTCATAAAACAAAATATACGAACAAATAACCACCATTCATATGCATAAACTACATTCATCATCCAAATCTCTAATAGTATGCCTCAACAAAAACCAAGAGAGAAAGAAAATTTCATGACAGGTATAACTAAGTTCAATTCATAATTAAAAAGCAAACACAAAAAAATGGAAATGTACAAACCTGAACCAGATAATAAAAGATGCGGAGGCCTTCGGGATCCTTGCTTGTCTGCACATCCATGAGGGAACCAATCTTCGAAGTAGTAAACGAGATGTGCTCGTTCCCCATTACAATCTCCAGCTCCTGCCTCCCCACACGGTCGGGCTCCGGCCAATTATTATCATCCTCCTTCATTATCTGCAACCCAATATGCTACTATTATTTTCAACGAAAACCCTATTATTCGAAAATAAAACAAAAAGTAGCCAAAAAAACCCTCCACTACCAACTAACAACATTATAATGTTATCATGACAAAATCCTTAAAACCCTTATGGTAAAAAAAGATTCCAGAAGATTGGGAATTCAAAAGGCAAGGCGGCTTACCTCGGAATCGGATACAATGCGGCGGCACTCCTTGAGGACGGAAGGGGTCACAAAAACCTCCTTACGGATCATTGTGTCGTTCTTGTAGTTAGAGTTATTGGCGTACCGCAGCTTTCCGTCGGGCCGGAACTCGAATTCTAGGAATTCGTGGCCGAACTTTCCCTTGTGCCCCACGTAGTACCGCAGGTAGAACTCGTCGTTTTCCTCTACGCCTGCCATTGGTTGCTTCGAGAGTTTTCTGAGATTTTGAGCTGCGCTAAAAGAGAGGATGAATAATAGTTCTTTGAGAAGCAAGATCCAACTCTACTGTTAATTACGCGAATGGAGTATTACCACTTAATAATTGAGTTTAAAAATGGGTCTCAATGGTCATTGAACTTCGTTAATTATTATTAGTTTATAATTGAACTTAAAAATGTATCGCAATAAGTCAATAATCATTGAACTAGGTATTGTGTTATCCATCTATCATTCAAGTGAAAAAATTCATTAGGTTTAACAAATGGCGTCGACTTGAATAATAGATGAATAAGACGGTACACAATTAAGTGAATATTGAAATACATTTTTAAGTTCATTTATGAAATAGTAATGTTGGAGAAGTTTAGTAACCATTGAGATACATTTTAAAGTTCAATTATTAAGCAAAGATATTGATAAAGTTTAGTGACCATTGAAATATGGGTTAATTTCACAAATGATCACTGAAGTTACCTGAAAATTTCAAAACGATCACTGAAGTTTCAAAGTTTCAGAAACGGTCACTGAAGTTTGAAATTTCTTTCAAAACGGTCACTGAATTTTCAAATTTTTTGGCCAAGTTTGAGACAACTTCCGACCACAAAAACCTCCGATTTCAGATACCGTTGGAAAGCCCACGATGTCCTCTTCAATTACCACCAAAAATCTCCCCAAAACTCCAAGTGATTCGGCCGGAATAAACCCACGAAGTCGGCAACCGAAAATTGTGAAAATATGCTAAGATTTTCAGATTTTTTGGACAAGTTTAAGGCAATTTTTCGGCAACTTCCGACCACTAAAACTGTCGATTTCGGATACCGTTGGAAAGCCCACAATGTCCTCTTCAATTACCACCAAAAATCTCCCAAAAACTCCAAGTGATTCGACTGGAATAAACCCACGAAGTCAGCTACCCAAACTGGGCAAAAAAGTCCGAAAATCTACCCAGTTTAGGTAACTGACTTCGTGGATTTATTCCGACCGAATCACTTGGAGTTTTGGGAAGATTTATTTTGGTAATTGAAGATGACATCGTGGGCTTTCCAACGGTATCCGAAATCGACAGTTTTGGTGGTCGAAAGTTGCCGAAAAATTGTCTCAAACTTGCCTAAAAAATCTGAAAATCTGGACAGATTTTCACAATTTTCGGTTGCCAACTTCGTGAGTTTATTCCGGCCGAATCACTTGGAGTTTTGAGGAGACTTTTGGTAGTAATTGAAGAGGACATCGTGGGCTTTCCAACGGTATCCGAAATCAACGATTTTGATGGTCGAAAGTTGCCGAAAAATTGCCTCAAACTTGGCTAAAAAATCTGAAAATTCAGTAACCGTTTTGAAAGAAATTTCAAACTTCAGTGACCGTTTCTGAAATTTTGAAACTTTAGTGACCGTTTTGAAATTTTCAGGTAACTTCAGTAACCATTTGTGAAATTAACCCAAATTTTTTTAAATGTAGTTATTACGTCCCTCAAATCGAACTCTGTGAAAGAAAAAATCAAATGAAATGAAGGTGAAAAAGGAAACAGAAATTCAAAGACTTATAAATCGAAGAAAAATAAAACTTTTGTGGATGTTCATTTTGAAATGAATAGATGACATGAGTCATCAATTGAAAGTTTTGCTATACAAATGGAAGATAGTACAATGCTAAATTGACTTGAATGATTTGTGGAGTCATTAAATTCTCCACTAGAATATCTCATTCATTGGCAACTACCAATTCATTCGCTTGAATTATCGAATTGTTTACTTCATTGGCCATTTTTGTTGCTATATATTTTTATTTTTTTGTTGTGCTTTTCTTGCTTCTCTTTGCGTACAGTAACAATTATGCCCTTGTTTAAATCCTATTATTTGGTAAAGAATGCATTTTTAAATAGTAAATTGATGGAAAATTTGTAATTAAAAAATAAGAATTTTTTTTTTTGAATTTACGTGTAACATTCTTTTATTTGAGAATGTGTGGTTCAAAAAACTATAAATAAAAATATATTTTTGAAATAATGGAAATTAAATATGCTCATTTTTGGATCAACTGTTATCAGTTCACTGTATCTCGAAAAATTAAATTAAAGTACAAAAATGTTCCCATTAGTGCCAAGGTAACTAATGTTGATTTGATTTTCCATCTTTTTTCCTTCACCTTTTTTTTTTTTTTTTGTTAATTTCACATGTCTATTTGAGGAAAAAATAAATTGTTACTCCTTAAGAATTGAATTTTAAAATATATCGCAATGGTCTTTGAAATTCACCAAGCATTACTACATCATAATTGAACTTAAAAATGCATCTCGATAGTCACTGAACTATGTATTACACATCCATCACTCAAGTCGATGTCGTTTGTTGAACCTAACGGATTTTACCACTAGAGTGATGGATGTGTGACACAGTGTATAGTCCAACGATCATTGTGATACATTTTTAAATTCAGTTATAAAGTAGTAACACTTGACGAAGTTTAGTAACCATTGAGGTATATTTTTAAGTTCGGTTATTAAGTAATAACAATTGATAAAATTCAGTAACCATTTAAACAATTAACCCTCTAACTTTAATTAGACATTTTGTTGTTTTTCGTTATTATTTTAATTATTGTAAAATTCAACTAGAAATTTCTTTTCTTTAAAATTTTAAAAACATCAAAAAGTAAAAAGAAAAAAAAAAGTCATTCTAGGCTTACTTACATAAGGTGTGCTTGGGCTCGTATTAGTTGCGTACCTAGACTAGTATTATAGATATAGATAATCAAAAAAGAGTTGACTATCATATTAATATGTTATTTTGGCCTTCTTCACGCCAAAATTCACCTAAATCTATCTTTCAAAATACTTTCTAGAAGTACTTTAAAGTTTGAACGATGAAGAGCGCAAGTACTCGTATTTGGAACAAATTCACAATACATTAAAAAGATTTACTAATTCCAAACTTGCTTTTAAACATTTTTATGCTCTAATATTGTTTTTAACTTCTTTGAATTTTAATTTGGGAAAATTGCAACCGCAATCCTAAACCTTTTCCATTTTTTGCAGACTTTTCCTCAACCTTCACTTTGTGTGATCACAAGTATCAAACCTTCGAAAAATTCGCAACGGAGGTCCATTTGGACAAAAACCGTCCAAATCACCGTTAGTTGATAAAAAATAATAGACTTTGACCAATTTTGACAAAATTAAAAAGGACAAAATGGTAATTATAGAATTTTCTCATTAAATAAAATAAAGAAAAATAAAAAACAAAAAACACCCCTGAAACACTGCCGGCACCTGTATCGGCACCACCACCGCCTCTATGCCTACACCACCATAATAATTCCAGGGACATCCAAGATTCTTCCTTCACGTCTCAATAGATTCAACCTAATAATCTCCCAAACATCCCCACCGGAGTGCAAAAGAAATAAATGTAATTCTGATAATCCAAGGACCACTAAAATAATTGAGCCGAATAAGACCTCGACTACGGATCCGATTGCGGAAGTAAAGCAAGTACACATTGCAAAATACACCTAGAGCTCGTTTGAGAGAGATTAAAATTGAAAAATTAACCGTTATTGTTGACTTTTATTAGACGAGTGAGACTCAATAACAGTTATATTTTCAATTTTAATTGGATTTTAATCCGAAACAAATGGGCTCCTAGAAAGACCAGAACATCAACAAGACAAATTGTCACCACATCAAGTGCATCAGCAACGACTCTTGTAATGGGCATTACCTAAAGCATAGATTCCACGCATGCTCTCAACCAGCATGAGAGCTACCGAGCATCCTTGGAATTCTGGGTTGACAAGAAGGAATAGCAAGAGAAATGGGGGTGCTCGGGGGAGGCGACGAATAGTGGTCGAAAAAACCCCAACTATTCCCTCCCCAGTTTGCAATTCATTGATGCAACAAATTAACAAAATTGAAACTGGTTTGGAGCAAATTAACAAAATCGAAACTGACATTTTGAAGATGAATGGATGATTATGCTTGTAATAGTGGAGAAAATTGTGGATTTAGGTGTTTTTTTTGTTTGACTTGATTGTGGTGGTGGCGTTTTTGGGGAATTGCACTGAGGTTGATGTGGTGTTGGTCGTGCCGGCACAGATGTCGGCAGTGTTGCATATGTGTTTTTTGTTTTTTGTTTTTTATTTAAATGAGAAAATTGTATAGTTACCATTTTGTCATTTTTAATTTTGTCAAAATTGGTCAAAGTCTATTATTTTTTGTCAACTGACGGTGATTTGAACGGTTTCTATCTAGATGGACCTCCGGTGCAAATTTCTCAAAAGTTTGGAACTTGTGGTGGCACAAAGCGAAAGTTGAGACAATGTCTGTAAAAAATGATAAGATTTGGGACTGCGACTGCAATTTTCCCTTTTAATTTTTACATACATTCCACCATGGGGTTTCACCATCTTCACCGCTGCTTGTAACATTGTGTGCTACATGCCGAACATGTCAAGTCTATCATTGTATATTGTAGTTTCTCTTTAGGTTCTTGTTGTGGTTCATGATACAATGTGTACTTTGTTATGGAAATGCATATAGGTTCTTTAATGTGTTTTCAACTCATCATTGAATATCTGATGGAATTTGATTTCTCCAAGCATGTTCTATCACATTACAAATTTACTTCTTTAAATTTATTTAAGTGACACTTAGAAAAATTCACTAGTGTCAAGTAGTTTGATAGAAAAAAGTTACACGTGATAATACCTAGTAAAAATTAAATTTAAATAAATAAATATATGTATGACATTTATAACAATTAAACCACTAGATGAGATGAGATGAGGAAAAATATAAAATGTTATAATTATTAATTAAGCAAGCTGATGGTATGTTGAAAGGTGTTTCTCCACCAACGCAACATGTGTCAAACCCACCCTAAAAAAAGGCAAATCATACATTTTATCCAGATTTCTATTTATAGAAATGATTCTTACACATTTGGATTTAGTCCCAAAAAAAAACATATGCTGATGTATATAAGCCTAATGTCTACCACATAATTCACAAAGGAATTGGCAACAAACACAAGAACAGTCAACATCCATAACAATCTTTCACTGATTTCGGCTATCAACTAGTGTTCTCTCCCTCTCTCTCTCTCTCTCTCTATCAATTTTCTTGTCACTCTTTTCATTTTTCCCCATTCTTGATAGCATTGGAAACAAAAAATAATAAGCTGCCTCGTTCGCAATAAATTTAGAGCGGTTTCATTAAAAAAATGTATAGATCAGCAAGCACGAATCGAGTTACAGATGATCGCTACAATTACCATTTATCCGCTTTCCCAAGCTCTTCAAAGGGTTCGTCTCCGGCTCTAAGAGCACTATCACTGGAAACTAGTGAGTTGCCTGTGTATGAACCACTCTCTGAGGCAGCTAAGAAGGAGAGGGCTCGTGCCAAGTTTGCAGAAAATGCCATTCATATCATACCTGTTGTGCTTCTCTTGTGTGCATTCATTCTCTGGTTCTTTTCAAATCCAGGTAATTTAAAGTTTTCCCTAAATTTATTTTCTAAGGTTTATCATATTATTTTAATTTGTTCACTACGCAGAAATATGGTTTTCACAAATCCAACCCTAGGGATAAATTTTTCTCATGAATATCATATTTCATCTAAAAGCTTAAATCATATTTCAATAAGTAATGAAGTTAAATGTACCTGTGATAGATTATTTTTACTTTGGACCACAGACATTGACGTACCAGTGAAAGAAAATGCTATTGCTGCGAAAATCGAAGGCTTGACACTTGAAGGGGAGGTTGATAGTGATGGTACAGGTCAATTGCCTATGGAGTTGGGGGATTTTGATTCAGCAAAGATAGAAGATACTAAAAAATCCATTTCAGACATTATCAGATCATTATGAGGCTTATGTATTTTCTCCTTTCAGCACTATAAATTAATTCCCATTTATTGCTTCTTTTTAGCTTCCATTTTGTAATAGAATTCCAGTGATGCTGTTACAGATTTTGTAATAGATTTCCATAACATGCCAACATTTTTTTTATGCATGCTGTCCCTTTTTTTTTTTTTTTTTCACATTTGATAAAATAATAAATCACATCATTTGCTTTGGTCGCCCAAAGATAGTCGTTTTTAAATATCTTACGAAAAATAAAGCGCAAAAAAATTGTGAATCCGTATTAGGTTAAGGGTCAAAATGTGGACTCATTTAAGATTTTGTGTTAGATCAACCTACACGTCCAATAAGAGTAATCTAAAACCCCACAAGAATCGGCAAAACAATCAAGAATAGAAGCTCATAATACTTGAGTCACTTTGTTGTTCAACTATTGAAAAAATCAGCAAAAAATAAAATAAAATAAAATAAAAAATTAGTTTCCTTGTGTTGGTGCATTTTAAAATTTAAAATATTCCATTCATTATATTTCTTTTAATAGGTTGTTAGGTCTTAGGAGTTAGAAAAGTGAAGAGGTTGGAAGTTTGAAAAGTGGAAGGTGAAAGGGTTCATTTGTTTAGACACCTTTTATTTTGTATAGTCTATTTTTACCTATAAATAGGACCATTCCATGGTCATTCATCACCACCACAATAATCACGATTCTTTTAGCTTTTCTGATGAAGGCAAAATAATAATTTTATGGAACTTCGTGTTTGTCCGTTTTTGACAAATTGATAGTCCAATTCGATTAGAAAAGGGTTGATGATCACAACTTAGGGTCTTTGGCCATGATGCACGTCAAATCTTGGGCGAATTCTGTCATTTAGGCTCTCAATTAAGCGTTTTTGCTATTTATGATAATATTTGATTTAACAATATTTTATTCAATAAGATTCAGATTGCGATTCTGTTTGTTGGGGGACGACCCTAGTGATTAGGAGAATCAGGATCAGTCATAATCTCAATTTTTTTCCATTTGTGGAAAAAATAATATTTTTCTATTATTATGTAATATTTTCGAATTTTCTTAGGTTTTCGCTATTTAAATGTTGTAAGCCATTTGATGCAGACTCAATTTTGAATGAAATAAAATTTTATTGAATTTGTTTTAATTGAAATTTCTTTGGTGAGATTTTTGTCTTTCCTATAAGCTTCCCCTGCATCAGTTGGTATTAGAGCCGAAGTCGTTCCTTCATCATGCCGTCAAAGAGACGTCAAGAAGCACTAGTAGAGGAGATACATAGACATGATAAAATCGTACAGCTGCGTCGACAAATGGAGTGGCTGACACAGCAAGTCGATGCACTTATGCCGAAGCAACATGTGCCTGGAGGTCGTGGGCATGTTCTAATTGAGGAAGTCTAACACCATGATCGTAATATTCAGGATGTCACGATTGAAGACATTGAAAAAGCAATAGAGGAGGAAGAGTTTGATTATGAAGGTTAGTATGTATTTGATAATGAAGACCTTGAAGAAGCAACAGAGGAGAAAGAGTTTGATTATGACGGTCTGCCTATATTTGATTACGACGGTCTGCATGTATTTGACAGTGAAGGTGTAGAAGAAGCAAAAGAGGAGGAGGAGTTTGTGGTTAGTGATGTGAGTCAAGCGTTGGTGGTGAGGTTGAATTTTCAAACTCCTCTGGAAAATAACACTGATTGGTTGCATAATAATATCTTCTAGTCGACGTGTACTATTGAGGGAAAGAAAAGTGTGTTGTTTCTAGATAAGTGTTCAGTAAAAATAGTTGGGGATGGCCAATTTACTTACTAAAGCGAAGTTCGAGACAAATATAAAAAGATATGGGATAGTGTATGTGTTTGTGGAAAAGTCAGTTGACAATGAGTAGGAGGTCACGGGTTCAGCCATTGCTAGAGAAGTTTTATGAGGACTTTCCAGAAAAGCCTCCAGATGGATTGTCTCCAGAGTTTCCATTTTGGGGTGATAATTCTGATGATGATGAGGTTTTTTTCCCGTCAAATTCGAGGGTGAATTTTTCTCAACCCGGAGAGAATGATGAAGGCAAAATAATAATTTCATGAAACTTCATATTTGTCCGTTTTTGACAAATTGATAGTCCAATTCGATTGGAAAGGGACCGATGATCACAACCTAGGGCTTTGGCCCTGATGCATGTCAAATCTTGGGCGAATTCCATCATTTAAGCTCTCAATTAAGCATTTTTGCCGTTTATAGTAATATTTGATTTAGTAATATCTCATTTAATAAGATTCGGATTGCGATTCCGTTTGTTGGGGGACGACCCTGGTGATTAGGAGAATCAAGATCCGTCATAATCTCAATTTTTTCCATTTATGGAAAAAATAATATTTTTCCATTATTATGTAATATTTTCGAATTTTCTTAGGTTTTCGTTATTTAAATGTTGTAAGCCATTTGAGGCAGATTCAGTTTTGAATGAAATAAAATTTTATTGAACTTCTCTTAATTGAAAATCTTTTTGTGAGATTTTTGTCTTTCCTATAAACTTCCCCTGCATCATTTTCTCCTTTCGATATCACTCATTTTCCTTGAGAAATTATTGAGCAAAGAATGGTGTGTCTTCTAGTAGAGCTTTGAGCTCAACTACTTGTGCGGAGTTTGTTTAAGTCACACGACGAATAGTCGGGTTGTTATATCATAGATGGGACAAGTCATAGAGAAGTTCTATTGCACCGTGTTTTAGGTTTTGCCAATTGCAAATGATGTGAATCTCTTTAAAGAGATTGAGATATACGTGCCTCAGTCCATCCAATTTTTTTTTTTATCTTTCTATTCATTTTGCAATTCCATTTTTTATTATTAAAAGTTCACCAACAATTTTAAGGAGAATTCGAACAACTGGAGTTTTCACCTGAGAAGCCTGCTGACAACGTCAGAGATCTCAACAAACCATTTCATTTTAAAGGAGCTCATTTTAAGCGGTGGAAAAGCAAAGTCCTATTTTACCATAGTCTTCTCAAAGTCTCCTACATCCTCACTGAAAAGAATCCAAACAAGATCTCTATCGACAATATGAATGAAGATGAACTTCAAGCTCATAAAGGAAGGTAGAAAAATCTAATAGAGATGAGTATAATTGTCGGTGTTATATTTTAAATTGCCTAGTGAATAATTTTTATGATTATTACAATACTATTTACTCCTTTGCAAAGAAAACGTGGAAAGCTTTACAGAATAAATATGATACTGAGGTAGTTGGTGGAAAGAAATATGCTACTAGTTGCTTCTTTCGCTATCAAATGGTGGATGGAAAATCTGCGGCAGAACAAGAGTATGATTCTATTACTTTAATTCTTTTCTTCAGTCTTTGAGTATAATTTATGAGACTACTCCACTATACTCACCTGCATCAAGTGCTTCTTCAAATCTTTGGGGTGAGACAATTTTAACTATATGTTATGTGTTGAATAGGGTGCCCTACAAGAAAACGAAAATCACACATTTTGAGGTGTGGAAAAGGTATAAGCCAAACTTGGGATTTTTAAGGGTTTGGGCTGTTTCGCTTTTGTAAGGCTAACATATCCTAAAATATCAAAATTTGGTGTTAGAACTACCACTTGTGTTTTTCGGATATGGAGTAAATTGTATAGTCTAGAGATTTTTAGATATTAAAAATAATATTATTTTTGAGTCAAGTGATACTACTTTTTACGAAGATAAATTTCCTTTCAAAACCAAAACATAGTGGGGGTCAAGAATTAAGTCAAAATATTTTATCACGATCAAATTCTTCTACTCTTTTTTGGAACCAGGAAAATTTTCAAATTGAACCTAGAAGGAGTAAAAAGCTAGAATCAAAAAAAGATTTTGCCCCTGACTACTATGTTTTCAATATTGAGGAGATTTCACTTTCTTTACAAGAAGCTTTTACTTCACGATACTGTATTTTGAAAAGATATTGTAAATGATAAGACAAGTTCTAATCTCCAACAACATTTGAAAATTGGTAGAATTAGCACCTGATTGTACAACTATTGATTGCAACTGGGTCCTTAGAAAGAAATATAAACTAGATGGTACAGTTGATATATTCAAAGCTAAACTTGTTGCAAAGGAATTAAACAAAAACTGACCTTGATTTTTTTGATATTTTTTCTTCGGTAACTAGAGTCACATCCATTAGATTATTGATTGCACTAACTGCAATTTATAATATTGGAATGTATCATATAGATGTAAAAACTATCTTTTTGAATGGAGATCTAAATGATGAAATTTATATGGATCAACCCAAAAACTTTGTAGAGCCTGGACAAGAAAGCAATGCGTGTAAGTTGAATAAATTCATACATGGCCTAAAATAGGCACATAAGCAGTGACATGCAAAGTTTGATTCTTGCATGATTAAAAATGGTTTTAAAACCAACGAGTGTGATAAGTGCACGTATTACAAATCTTCTAAAAATTCACATATCGTTGTTAGTCTCCTTGTGGATGATTTGCTAATATTTGGTTCAAATTTGTATGTTATAAATGAGACAAAAAGCATGATTTGTAACCATTTTGATATAAAAGATTTTGGTGAGGCTAATTTCATTTTCGGTATGAAAATCACAAAAAACAAGCGATGACATTCTTCTTGATTAATCGCATTATTTTGATAGAATGTTGAAAAAATATAATCATTATGATTGCAAGCATGTCACTACTCCTTTTGATTCTAGTGTTCACTTATTTCAAGTTTGTTTGGTGCACTTTTTGGGAGTAAGAATGTATTTTTACTGTTGATGTGACGATGAGGACAATGTGGTTAAAAATGAAAGAAAAATTATTGATGCGAAGGAAAATATTATTTTATTGAAGAATGTGCGGTTGAAAATGAGTAGAAGAATAAGAATGAGAAAATTAATATGACTCAAACTGTGGCGAATATACTAACATAACTGAAAGCTTTGTTATGCAATCGATTGTATTAGACCTAATATTGCACATGCAGTAGAAATACTTAGCAAATTTACTAGCAAGCGAGGAAGGGATCATTCACATGCCATATAACATTTAATGAAATATTTATTTGGTACCAAAAATTATGGCTTGTTTTATAAAAAGTATTCTATTGTACTTTAAGGATTCAGTGATGCCAATTGAAATATGACCGTTTGAAACCTAGCAAATGAACGGGATCGTGATCAAGTAAAATAATAGTGTATAGAGTGTCGAACCCACGATGACTACATGCTTTATCGAGTTAAAGTTAATAATACCCTCAATCGAATAACAATAATGATTTGTAATAACTCTATGTCTAATTTATTACGTACTATAAATTAAAGTAAAAGTTTATCAAATTTATGAGATGCATTGCTAAGATGTAGAATCCTCCTTGTTAATCTACCTTTAGTACGACAATTAAAATGACTCCTTGTTATCGTGCGAGTTGGTCGAAGTTCCAAATTTATTTAAAAACTTCTCTCGATAGCAATTAAATTTAATAATATATGTGACTTTATTATATCTTTATAAATGATACCAACATATAAGAAAGTATTAAACGAGTTAAAACATCTAAAAAAATCATGCAAATCATAAATGTATATTTCTATCATCTATCGAACCTCACAATACTTATTACTACGTGCTAACGATTTTATTACCTCTCTCGATGGTAATAAAATCCACAAACAATTCAACAATTGATCAATTAATTGAAAAGCAAACTAAACCATAATAAACATCCACGCATTCAAACTAATTAACGTCAAAATAATTAATTAATACTAAGCCCCTGTCTGGGAGGGATTTTCCTTCCTCACACAATTGATTTTTCCACCATCATTTTTGACCGTTTCTCACAAAAGTCTCAGTAAAAAATCTTTGAATTCTTACTGTTGCTGAGCTTCAATGGTCAAAAAATCAGTTTTACTCCAATTATAATCTATCCCAGACAACCTCTAAAAATTTTAAAATAAGGGTTCATCAACATCTTAATAATGTAAAAATCTAGACTAACATAATATTAGAATTAAGCACGTAAAAGTGGAAAGATATCATCGAAAATTGACGAAATGTGAACATATTAGAAATTAATTCGTCTTCAGTTGCTATTATCTCTGCCTCAGTTTCCGTGTGATTTTATATAAATATAAAGAAACCAACTTTTCCTTCTCTGCAATTTCTGTTTGCCTTTTATTTTTTACTTTCTCTTTCTCTGTTAGCTATGTATATATTATAGCAGCCAGATGCCGCCTTTTTATTTCTTCTGCTTCTCTCTCTCTCTCTTTCTTTTCTGCGTAATTGGCTCCTCCTCCGTGTGTGTGTGTGTATAACCTAATTTTTTAAATCCAAAAAAGTCCATCCAAATTGAGGTCCAATTAAATAATATTTGCATTTCAAATCCTCAACTCTTTCACGTAATGCAAGTTAATACTTGTAATTTGGATTTCGCCATTTTTCGCTACCTTTTGCTTCCTTTCTTCAATTCTTTTTCCATTTAAAAAAATTCACCCGTTAATCATAAAATGCAACAATTTAGAATATATTTTATCAAAAGAACTATCAAATATCGTTATTTTAGGTCTCGAATAAGTGTAAAAAACTACATTTATCAAAATACTTGGTCATGAGATGCTCTTTCTACCATTGGTTATATTTTTACATTGAGTGGTGGTGCTATATGTTGAAAATCTAAGAAACAAACTATTATTGCTAACTCAACTATGGAAGCTAAGCTTATAGCTTTGGCATGTGCAAGTGAGGAAGCAAATTGGTTAAGGGATTTATTATGTGAAATTCTATTGTAGGAAAAACTAGTTCCATCCGTGTTAATTCATTGTGATAGCACTGCAGCAATGGGTAAAGTACAAAATCTTTATTATAACGATAAATTCATACTTATCAGGAGAAAAATGCAGTATTGTAAGATCTTATCTAAGTGATGGCATCATAAATGTTGAGTACATGAAATCTTGTAATAATCTTACAGATCCATTAACAAAGGTCTTGTTAAGAGAAAGGTTCTGGAGCACATCGAGTGGGAATAGGATTGAAGCACATATAAATAAGAGTCACGTATGATGATACCCAACCCGGAGATTAGAGATAACGAGAATTGGGTTCAATGGGAAAAACGAATCATATGGTGGTTGTAAAAAATACACTATCTGTTTATTTATCTTATTATTATCATCAATATGGTGTGAGTGCATTTATCGTGTAATGCTTTTGGAGGATGAGTTCTCTTAAAAAAACTCTTAACGAGATCTATAGCTCTTATGAATGGGGTGTAAATATTATAGGATCACACTTGATAGATTTCACCTATGTGAGTGTGGAGATGGGGCTGCTTCCTATCAGAATTGGGCTTATTCTCAAATACGCTCATGAAACTGGGATTATTACAAGGCCGTAAAGTGTTAGCTATTAAAGCTCATATCAACACCTGTATTATTGTGTGTGGACAGTAATTTTTTATTTCCCTTAAGTAATCATAGTTCAATGCTGAGCACACTATTGTCTTCGGAGTAAATGTTTGTGTTTTACTAAGTGAATGTTCAATGCAGAGCACACCTTCATGATGCATTATAGTCATTCTTTGCCTGGAAATATTTTTGTCTAGTTTATATTAAAATGAGTGGGGGGAATGTTGGTGTATTTTAATATTAAAATTTCATTCATTATATTTTCTTTTAATGCGTTTGTAGGTTTCGTCTTCTCCTATGTAAAAATGGCTATGAATTTTGAACCTTGCTTTGTTCGATCCAGTTACACCAGATTGTGAGCCATTGATATTCCAGCTTTGTCATAATAGTCTCATGGATGTGGTACACTTGATGCCTAAATCTTTAATGATCCTTTATCTTGAACTCTTCTTATTTGATGAGCTTGACGTGTCCCATTTTTCTCGATTCTAAGTAGTTGAAGTCATTATTGTCCTTAGTATTGTCAAAAACACTACTCTGAACAATGGTGCCAAATAGACCGTAGACACTATCTTCAGAGTTACTCTCAAAAATAAATTTTTTAATTTTAAAAATAAGAAAAGGCGAGTTATCCAAGCACATTTTTAGATAAGTAATATTTTATTTTTCAATAATTATACATTATTTTAATGCGTACATATAGTTTATAACTTATAAGAATACACCATAATTATGATTAGCCCTTGTTTGAGCCCCAATTTTTGATAAAAGGTGTAGTTTGAAATAGCATTTTTTTGAGGATGTGTAACTAAAAAATAAGAAAAAGTTTCTGAGTGTAAAATTATTTTATTGAAAATGTGTTGCTGAAAATGAATTTAAAATGAGTTTTTGATAAAAATGAGGCTCAAACAAGGGCACAATGTCCCCCAATCCAATAACATGTTGTCAATGATGTAAAAGCATAAAAGATGCTATCATTGTTGCTACTATTTGTAGGAAAGTTGAGAGTTCATATCAATAAATTAATGAATACTATAAATAAATACATGTTTCCAATTCGCGACGTAATCCATCATATCGTTCGAAGCTTTTTGTCTAATTATCTTCGTCGACATAAACTAATGCAGTGCATTTGCATGATTTGGGACAAACTAGTTCATCACCATCACACCAATATCATAAAAGATGGATTGGTCTAGGCTAAATATTCAAATCAAAATCAAAGCTTTCAATGCTGCAAAACCCCAAAAAGAATTGGGTGGCCAATGCAATTTGAGAAAATATCAGGGGCCCTTTCGTCAAACTCCTCACCACACCTCCACTGTCGGCCATAATAAAACGTCAAAAATTGGGATTTCTCATCTTACGTTTTGTTATTTCATCAGAAAAACAAAATTTCTTTTATTATCATTCTCCGCTTTAACCTGGTCCAACTCCTCCGGCGTCGACTCCATCTAGCGGTCAGAACTTCGGCCGTCGGAAGGGGAATATTCCGGGTCTTCACTGTTGTATCAGCACGTCGAATCATGAATCCCGAATAGTAAATCACTCTTCTCTTAACATTCAAAATGGAAGAAAACGAAAGAAATGATATATTCTAGGGTTTCATATAATTGAAAATTGTTTTATATTAGATTAATACATGATCAGATCCGCAGCGATTTTAATCCGAAATGTACAGAGGCTGCATAATTTTGGTTTTGATGTATTATCTTTATATTCGCGAATCTGTTTTTATTGGAATTTCAAGACTGCATATTTGTTTTTGTGGGTTCGTTTTGTTAAATTGACGAAAAATTTCACGAATTTTAGCTGCATTTTCTTGCTATTATTTACTGTCTCTCTTTTAGTTTTGCGTGTACTGGTTGATGAATTAGTTAAAGCAAAATTTTAAAAGCAAAATTTAGAGATTCGATGCCCCTCCGTGGGCAAAATATGTGCAAATTTTATAATTGTTTCTGTGACTTTCAGCTGGGTTAAATAAAAGTTGGGTGATTCGGGGAGGCGGGTCATTTGAACCAGCAAGTAATTATCTTTTAAAAACTTATTAATAAACAAAAATGAAATATTAATTTATTGAATTCACCCAGATAGGTTAATATCTCACAGATCCTAATCTCTATGCTTTCTCTGTGATGTAACCAGTACAACTTAATCTAAAGGAATAAAATGAAAACCTAATCTCCTGGGGAATATTATCTGTTAAAACTTGGCTGCCTGATGTGGGAAGTTTTGATAC